>SJYG01000537.1:371416-406942 GCA_006410535.1 Litocranius walleri | reverse complement strand
GCAGAGGGTCTGGGGGCCCGGCTCCTGAGGGGGGGCTGGGCTGGGAGGGCCCCTCGCACTCGTCCCTGTCCCCGAGTCCCTCCCAGGGCAGCAGGGGCCTCCCTTCTCCAGGGCTCTGACCCTGTCTTCTCTGAGGTCCTTGGTACCCAGCAGCCTGTGGCTGTGCTCCCCTCCACCTGTACTCGATCCAGCTGGCCCCAAATGTGTCAGCAAGGGGAACAGGCCTGGGGTCGCCAGCACCTGTGCCGCTGGGCCTGAGCTGCAGAAGAGGCTGTCTGAGGTCACGCCCTGGGGCTGCCCCGAGTCAGTCCCGCACAAGAAACAGAGGAGTTGGCATGCTGGGTGGTCCCCAGCAGGATCCCCTGGGAGCATGGAGGCGCCCAGAGGCACACACAGGACCCGGTCAGCAGGGCTCGGGAGGACTGAGGGGCCAGGGCTGGTGATGGCAGCTCTCTCGGCAGAGAGGAAGGGGGGCCTGTGGACCCAGGCTCAGGCCAAGCTCTGCCCCCCCAGGTCCCGGTGGCCCACTGCTTCGGCCCCCGGGGGCTCTACAAGCGCAGGTTCTGCTCCGTGTGCCGGAAGAGCCTGGAGGCGCCGGGCCTCCGCTGCGAAGGTACCGCCAGCCTCCCGCGTGGCCCCGCTCCAGGGGCCGGGTCTCTGCGCCGGGGTTGGCCCCGCCCCCGATGCGGTGGGCGGCAGGTCTGGGGTGGGGGACATCGCAGGGCCGCCCCCTGCGTGCAGAGGTGGGCTAGGCGAGAGAGACGCAGAGAAGCTGGTTCTCATCCTGCAGCGGGGTCGGGGGTGCTCCTGTCTCTCACCACAGGCCCCTAAACGTTCAGGAAAGTGAGGTCCGGGGAGGGGCAGACCCAGGCCCGAGCAGGGGACGGGCAGGGTCGGTGGGCAGCGACCAGAGGCCCCCTAACCCTGCCCGCCCCCCAGTGTGTGAGCTGCACGTTCACCCCGACTGTGTGCCCTTCGCCTGCAGCGACTGTCGCCAGTGCCACCAGGACGGGCACCGCGACCACGTGAGTGCGCGGGCCTGGGGGAGGCTGGGGAGCGTGGCCGGACGAGCCGCTGACGGCGCTCTCCGCAGGACGCGCACCTCCACCACTGGCGGGAGGGGATCTTGCCTTCCGGCGCGCGTTGCGAGCTGTGTCGGAAGACGTGCGGCTCCTCGGAGGTGCCGGCCGGCGTGCGCTGCGAGTGGTGCGGCGTCCAGGTGGGCGCGCGGGGCGGGGCCTCTGCGGGGCGGGGCCGACCGCAGGACGGGGTCCTGGGTCTTCGGCACAGCTCGTCTGGGTCGCGCTGCCTTCCAGTCTCTGAGGGCACAGGGGAGACTCGGGTCTCCGGCTGGGGGCACTCGGTGCGGGCCCGCCTGGCCTGCGCCAGCCCCGCGCTCGAGCCGCGCCCGCTCCCCTGCAGGCCCACGCGGTCTGCTCCGCGGCTCTCGCCCCCGAGTGCACTTTCGGGCGCCTGCGCACCCTCGTCCTGCCCCCCGCGTGCGTGCGCCTCCTGTCCCGAAACTTCAGCAAGATGCACTGCTTCCGGATCCCCGAGAGCGCGGCGCCGGAGGCCGGTGAGCGGGGCGGCGGGGAAGGGTGGCCGGCGCGGGGCCGGGCCCTGACTGAGGCCGGCTGTGACCTTCCCGCAGGGGATGGGGAGGACAGCGCCGATAGCAGCGTCCCCGCCGGCCCGGGCCGAGAGGTGGGGGCGCCTGAGTCCGGTAAGTGCCCCCTGGCTGTCCCTGCTCCCACACCCCGGGCCCCACTCCCCCGAACCGGCCCTCCCTCCACGGACTTGCACGCGCTCTCCTGGGCCCAGGCAAGCAGACTCTGAAGATCTTTGACGGCAGCGACGCGATGCAGCGAAACCACTTTCGTGTAGTCACGGTCCCGCGCCTGGCCCGGAGCCAGGAGGTGCTGGTAAGATGGGGCCCGGCCGTGGGGGACCGCAGGCATCCACAGGCCTGGCCCCGGCAGGCCCCGCCTCTGCTCCCCTCTCGCAGGAGGCGGCTCTGCGGGCTTACTACATCCCTGAGGACCCTCAGGGCTTCCAGCTGCAGGCGGTCCCCACACCCGTGCAGCCTGGCGACACCGCGGCTACGGGAAAGGTCTGGAGCGCAGGGCCCGCTGAGGAGGAAGCCTGGGTACTCCGCGCTCTGCCCCGCACCCAGGAGACCCTGAAGATCTACCCAGCCTGGCTCAAGTGAGACCAGGTCCCAGCAGAACCGTGGAGGGTGGGAGGAAGGAGCGTGGGCTTTGCCTACGCAGCTCCTGAGCGTGTCTCCTGCAGGGTGGGTGTGGCATACGTGTCCATCCGTGTGACCCCGCAGAGCACTGCCCGCAGCGTGGTGCTGGAGGTCCTCCCAATGCTCGGATGCCAGGTCTGTGCCCGCCCCTCCCCTCCCCTGTGCCTGCCCCACCAAAGTCTTGGGGTGGCAGGGTCCCGTCCAGGCCTAATACCCTGAACTGTACCCCCACAGGCCGAGGGGGTTGAGGGCTTCCAGCTGGTGGAGGTGCACATGGGCAGCAGACAAGGTAGGGGGCAGCCTGGCCCACGCCCTGACCGCGTCTGCCCAGGGGCTCCTAGCCTGTGCCCTGACCGCGTCTGCCCGGAGGCTCCAGGACACCTGGGTGTCTGGGGCTAACGATGGTGTCTCAACCCTGCAGTCCAGCGTGCGGTGCTGGCAGACGAGGAGCCCATGCTGGACCGGCTTCGTGAGATCCGGCAGGTCAGTGGGTGTGGCCACTGGCCCCCGGGGAGCCGCTGGCCTTGGGCACGACCTTGTAGACAGGGAGTCTGCCCTGAGGACACCAAGTCCTCACTGGCCGGCAGCTGGCCATCCTGGCCCAAAGCACCTCCCCTCCTGAGGTCCCCGTGTGTCCCTCCTCTCCTGTCCTCCCCTGTTCTGGGGGCTCTTGGCCTGGGATGTCTCCCCTTTGGCCCCTGTGGGCAGAGCGGGGGGGTGTCCCTGGTGCTCCGCTCAGCGTCCCCTCCCTGCAGACGTCCCTGCGGCAGATGAGCCAGACGCGATTCTACGTGGCTGAGAGCAGCGTGCTGGCCCCGCGCGTCTCTCTGTTTGTGGGTGGTCTGCCTCCAGGCCTGTCTCCCCGGGAGTACCGCAGTCTGCTGGATGAGGCCATCGCCAGCAAAGGTGCGCCATTCGCTGGGCTGGTGGGGCGCCTGGCCAGGGTCGGGGAGAGGCCAGGAGTCCTGAGGGGGCCCCGGGGCTGCGGCGCCAAGGCGGGGCCCTCCTGCTCCCTGCATCCCTGTCACGTGCCAGACTGGTCCCTGACGAGAGGATCTCTGTCCTCACGCCTGAGGCTCAGGGCCTGCCACTTCCTCTGGGGGGTTTCCGAGCCTCCTGATCTGGGCCCTGGGGCTGCCCTGTGCCTGAAGTAGGGGGCACTTCTGGAAGAATGAGCTTCCCTTGGAGGGGTGTGAGCTCCTCTCTGGTCTGGGAGGCGGGGTGGCCACAGGCCCTGCGGGCAAGTCTCCGGCGTCCAATCACAGTCCCCCCATCTTTGCAGCTGCCTTGGTGACCGTGAGCCATGTGTATTCCACCCAAGGTGAGCCACTGCAGACCACAGCTGAGTCTGGTCAAAGGTCACCCTCAGAGCAGGTGGGGCGGCCCCACCCTCTGGCCCTGGTGTTTGTTTCCTGGCTCCCAGCTGTGATGCTTTTGCTAAAATGTGACTGAGGTGCAGAGAACCTTCTCGCCATGGCCTGTCCTGCTCATAGGGTCCAGCGTTTATCCTGGGAAACTTTAGATCTCCCCAGCAGGAAGACAGTGTCGTGGGGCGCATGTCCCCCCTCTAGGGGCCGACAGCAGCTCCCAACACCCTCTGTGGCTCTTGTGGGCCCTGGGGTTTGTCTGCCCCACCCCACCTCTGGTAGCCTTGCTCCGTCTACCCAGAATCTCCCATCTCTGAGCCTAGCTGTCCTTGAAGGCCTCCCCCAGGGGGAGGAGTCATGCATGCCTTGGGGCAGGCTGGCCAGAACTGGGGCCTTTCCCCTGCAGCTGGGGCCCTGGCCCAGGACACTGTGGGGGCCAGGACCTTCAGACAGGCGCCCGAGCCCACCGCCCACCTGCCGCAGGTGCCGTGGTGCTGGATGTGGCCTGCTTTGCGGAGGCCGAGCGGCTGTACATGCTGGTCAGGGACACAGCTGTGCACGGCCGGCCGCTGACTGCCCTGGTGCTCCCAGAAGTGCTGGTGAGTGGCGCCAAGGCGGGTCTAGGGGTGTGGCTCCCGTGCTGGTCTGTCTTTATCCTGGGAGGTTGGAGCAAAGTCCAAATGTCTGCTGCGAGGCCAGCTCACTGCTCAGGACGGGCTGAGGTCTGGGCGCACGTCCTCAGACTGTCACATGTGTGACTGCACTGGGCCCCGCGCGCCCTGCCCAGGAGGCCCCCGGACCCTGCTCGCACCATGGGCCTCCTCAGTAGGTGATGCTCACCGACGCCCGAGGCTGTCCCGAAGTCCCAGCAGACCCTGCCCTCTGCTCTGTGCCCTGGTTTACCTCTGGTCCTCAGCCTTGTGGCTGCCAAGGGTGCCTCCCATCACCAAGGGTGTCTGTGGCCCCCGACCTAGCTCGGGTCAGGCAGAATTACAGCAGAAAGAGTTCGGGCTGTGGCTGGGAGCCACACCCTGCGGTCTCTGCTGCCCTGGCCAGCTGTCCAGACAAGGGCGCGGTCACGGCAGGGGGCGCCCTGTTCCAGGCTCCTGGCACCACCCCTACCCGTTGGACATTGGTCTGTGGGTGCTCTCTCTACTGCTGGGGGTGGCCTAAGAAGCCAGCGGTGAGGTGGGGTGGCCACATGGCCTCCATCCCAAGGAAGGCCAGACCCAGACTGGCGTGGGGGGTGGGCTGTGTGTGTGTGGGGGGCGGGGGGGCGGCTTCCCCCGGGGCCGTCCTTCAGCTCCTGACGCAGCCCGCATCCGTCAGCACATGAAGCTGGCCCCAGACTGCCGCCCCCTGCTCGTGTTTGTGAACCCCAGGAGTGGAGGACTCAAGGGCCGTGACCTGCTCTGCAGTTTCCGGAAGCTGCTCAACCCCCACCAGGTCTTCGAGCTGACCAATGGGGGGCCGCTGCCCGGGTGAGCGCGCCTGGAGGGGCGGGGCGGGACCCTCACGGGCGCCCTCCTGCCCCGGGGCGGCTGCTTCCCGCTGGTCTGTGGCGGTGGCGGACACGGTGTGTCTCCCTGCTGCCAGGCTCCATGTGTTCTCCCGGGTGCCCTGCTTCCGGGTGCTGGTGTGCGGTGGGGACGGCACCGTGGGCTGGGTGCTCGCCGCCCTGGAGGACGTGCGGCACCGCCTGGCCTGCCCGGAGCCTGCTGTAGCCATCCTGCCCCTGGGCACAGGTGGGGTCGCCGGCATGCGGGGCGGGTGGGGGGTGCCCAGCATGGCTGGGCCAGTGTGGAGGCAGCCTGTCTTGTGGCTCCCAGGGAACGACCTGGGCCGGGTTCTGCGCTGGGGCGCGGGCTACAGCGGGGAGGACCTGTTCTCCGTGCTGCTGTCAGTGGATGAGGCGGACGCCGTGCTTGTGGACCGCTGGACCATCCTGCTGGATGCTCACGAGCCTGCTGGCGGGGAGGATAGCGAGGCAGATGCAGAGGCCCCCAAGGTGCCGGCGTGGGCGGGGTGTGGTGCCCTGTGGGCGGCAGCTGTCCTCATCTGGGCCATGCCCCAGCGGCCCTGCGAGTGCTGTCCCCACGTGGATGGGCAGCTGAGAGCAGGGCCATGGCGCTGGGCTCGCGGGGAGCGAGGAGCCCCTGGGGGTCGGCAGGGGCCAAGGGAGTCACGTCCTGTCCTCAGATCGTGCAGATGAGCAACTACTGTGGGATCGGCATCGACGCAGAGCTGAGCCTGGACTTCCACCAGGCGCGGGAGGAGGAGCCCGGCAAGTTCACGAGCAGGTCAGGGCGCAAGGGTGGCACAGTGCTGCCCGGAACTTCCTGGGGGCTCACCAGCCCTGACCGGGGGCTGGGGCCCCTCGTGATGCCGAGTCCTCTGCCAGGTTGCACAACAAGGGCGTGTACGTGCGGGTGGGGCTACAGAAGATCAGCCACTCCCGCGGGCTGCACAGGGCCCTGCGGCTGCAGGTGGAGCAGCAGGAAGTGGAACTGCCCAGCATCGAGGGGCTCATCTTCATCAACATCCCCAGGTGCCCGCGTGGCCCCGGCCTCCCGCCCCGCCTGCCCCACAGCGGGCGGCGGCCCCGCCCTCCTGCCCAGTCTCCTGACCCGCATGGCCCCGCACACAGGGCTCCTGGGCTCCAGCCCCCGCCCTCCTGTCCAGCCTCCCTCTGACCTCTGTGCCCCTCCCTCTCTTGCAGCTGGGGCTCAGGGGCTGACCTGTGGGGCTCTGACAGCGACTCGAGGTTCGAGAAGCCGCGCATGGATGACGGGCTGCTGGAGGTGGTGGGAGTGACGGGCGTTGTGCACATGGTGAGCTTGGGGACCAGGAGACCGGGGCCTGGAGTGTGCACACGGGGAGTGTGGGGGCTGGAGATGGGCCTGGGTGTGCACAGGGGTAGTGTGGGGACGAGACAGGGGCCCGGGGTGTGCATACGATGAGTGTGAGGACTGGAGATGGGCCTGGGTGTGCACAGGGGTAGTGTGGGGACGAGACAGGGGCCCAGGGTGTGCACACGATGAGTGTGAGGACCGGAGACGGGCCTGGGTGTGCACACGGGGAGCATCGGGGCTGGGAGACCGGGGTGTGCACACAGGGAGTGTGGGGACGAGACAGGGGCCCGAGGTGTGCACATGGGGAGTGTGGGGACCGGGAGACAGGGGCCCGGGGTGTGCACATGGGGAGCGTGAGGCCGAGACAGGGGCCCGGGGTGTGCACACGATGAGTGTAAGGACTGGAGACAGGCCTGGGTGTGCACATGTGGAGCGTGGGGACCGGGAGAGAGGGGCCTGGGGTGTGCACATGGGGAGTGTGGGGCCAAGGCAGGGGCCCGGGGTGTGCACACGGGGAGTGTGGGGGCTGGAGATGGGCCTGGGTGTGCACAGGGGTAGTGTGGGGACGAGACAGGGGCCCGGGGTGTGCATACGATGAGTGTGAGGACTGGAGATGGGCCTGGGTGTGCACAGGGGTAGTGTGGGGACGAGACAGGGGCCCTGGGGTGGGCTGTGTGTGTGTGGGGGGCGGGGGGGCGGCTTCCCCCGGGGCCGTCCTTCAGCTCCTGACGCAGCCCGCATCCGTCAGCACATGAAGCTGGCCCCAGACTGCCGCCCCCTGCTCGTGTTTGTGAACCCCAGGAGTGGAGGACTCAAGGGCCGTGACCTGCTCTGCAGTTTCCGGAAGCTGCTCAACCCCCACCAGGTCTTCGAGCTGACCAATGGGGGGCCGCTGCCCGGGTGAGCGCGCCTGGAGGGGCGGGGCGGGACCCTCACGGGCGCCCTCCTGCCCCGGGGCGGCTGCTTCCCGCTGGTCTGTGGCGGTGGCGGACACGGTGTGTCTCCCTGCTGCCAGGCTCCATGTGTTCTCCCGGGTGCCCTGCTTCCGGGTGCTGGTGTGCGGTGGGGACGGCACCGTGGGCTGGGTGCTCGCCGCCCTGGAGGACGTGCGGCACCGCCTGGCCTGCCCGGAGCCTGCTGTAGCCATCCTGCCCCTGGGCACAGGTGGGGTCGCCGGCATGCGGGGCGGGTGGGGGGTGCCCAGCATGGCTGGGCCAGTGTGGAGGCAGCCTGTCTTGTGGCTCCCAGGGAACGACCTGGGCCGGGTTCTGCGCTGGGGCGCGGGCTACAGCGGGGAGGACCTGTTCTCCGTGCTGCTGTCAGTGGATGAGGCGGACGCCGTGCTTGTGGACCGCTGGACCATCCTGCTGGATGCTCACGAGCCTGCTGGCGGGGAGGATAGCGAGGCAGATGCAGAGGCCCCCAAGGTGCCGGCGTGGGCGGGGTGTGGTGCCCTGTGGGCGGCAGCTGTCCTCATCTGGGCCATGCCCCAGCGGCCCTGCGAGTGCTGTCCCCACGTGGATGGGCAGCTGAGAGCAGGGCCATGGCGCTGGGCTCGCGGGGAGCGAGGAGCCCCTGGGGGTCGGCAGGGGCCAAGGGAGTCACGTCCTGTCCTCAGATCGTGCAGATGAGCAACTACTGTGGGATCGGCATCGACGCAGAGCTGAGCCTGGACTTCCACCAGGCGCGGGAGGAGGAGCCCGGCAAGTTCACGAGCAGGTCAGGGCGCAAGGGTGGCACAGTGCTGCCCGGAACTTCCTGGGGGCTCACCAGCCCTGACCGGGGGCTGGGGCCCCTCGTGATGCCGAGTCCTCTGCCAGGTTGCACAACAAGGGCGTGTACGTGCGGGTGGGGCTGCAGAAGATCAGCCACTCCCGCGGGCTGCACAGGGCCCTGCGGCTGCAGGTGGAGCAGCAGGAAGTGGAACTGCCCAGCATCGAGGGGCTCATCTTCATCAACATCCCCAGGTGCCCGCGTGGCCCCGGCCTCCCGCCCCGCCTGCCCCACAGCGGGCGGCGGCCCCGCCCTCCTGCCCAGTCTCCTGACCCGCATGGCCCCGCACACAGGGCTCCTGGGCTCCAGCCCCCGCCCTCCTGTCCAGCCTCCCTCTGACCTCTGTGCCCCTCCCTCTCTTGCAGCTGGGGCTCAGGGGCTGACCTGTGGGGCTCTGACAGCGACTCGAGGTTCGAGAAGCCGCGCATGGATGACGGGCTGCTGGAGGTGGTGGGAGTGACGGGCGTTGTGCACATGGTGAGCTTGGGGACCAGGAGACCGGGGCCTGGAGTGTGCACACGGGGAGTGTGGGGGCTGGAGATGGGCCTGGGTGTGCACAGGGGTAGTGTGGGGACGAGACAGGGGCCCGGGGTGTGCATACGATGAGTGTGAGGACTGGAGATGGGCCTGGGTGTGCACAGGGGTAGTGTGGGGACGAGACAGGGGCCCAGGGTGTGCACACGATGAGTGTGAGGACCGGAGACGGGCCTGGGTGTGCACACGGGGAGCATCGGGGCTGGGAGACCGGGGTGTGCACACAGGGAGTGTGGGGACGAGACAGGGGCCCGAGGTGTGCACATGGGGAGTGTGGGGACCGGGAGACAGGGGCCCGGGGTGTGCACATGGGGAGCGTGAGGCCGAGACAGGGGCCCGGGGTGTGCACACGATGAGTGTAAGGACTGGAGACAGGCCTGGGTGTGCACATGTGGAGCGTGGGGACCGGGAGAGAGGGGCCTGGGGTGTGCACATGGGGAGTGTGGGGCCAAGGCAGGGGCCCGGGGTGTGCACACGGGGAGTCTGGGGGCTGGAGACAGGCCTGGGTGTGCACATGACGTAGGGCTGAGACAGGGGCCCAGGGTGTGCACACAATGAGTGTAAGGTCTGGAGACAGGCCTGGGTGTGCACACGGGGAGCATGGGGACAAGACAGGACCCCGGGGTGTGCACCCAACGAGTGTGGGGGCTGGAGACAGCGGCCCGGGGTGTGCACATGGGGAGCGTGGGGGCTGGAGACAGGAGACTGGGGTGTGCACACGATGAGTGTGAGGACTGGAGACAGGCCTGGGTGTGCACACGGGGAGCATGGGGATTGGAGACCAGACCCTCGGTGCCGCCTGTGGCCTAATGAGCCTGGTCCCCCTTCACCAGGGCCAGGTCCAGAGCGGGCTGCGCTCGGGCATCCGCATCGCCCAGGGGTCCTACTTCCGCGTCACCCTCCTCAAGGCCACGCCCGTGCAGGTGGATGGTGAACCCTGGGTCCAGGCTCCTGGGCACCTAATCATCTCGGCTGCGGGCCCTAAGGTACATCAGAGTGGGCTGGGAAGGGGGCTCGTGGCTGGTGGGCAGTCCAGCCATGGCTGGCTCTTCTCTGACCCTGAGAGGGCACAGGGCCGGATAAGGCAGCCAGCCCTTAACCACCACTCCGTCCCCTTCCGAGAAACCGGCTGAGGCAGTGGCGGCAGCTCCGGGGCCTGTGGCCAGGGGCCCGGGTTGTGGGGGCCCGGGTTGTGACAGCCCCTGGTGCCCTGACCTGTGGCCGGGGCCTGGGTTGTGACAGCCCCCGGCACCCTGTCCTGTGGCCGGGGGCCCGGGTTGTGACAGCCTCTGGCGCCCTGACCTATGGCCGGGGGCCTGGGTTGTGGGGGCCTGGGCTGTGACAGCCCCTGGTACCCTGGCACAGGTCCACATGCTCAGGAGGGTGAAGCAGAAGCCCCGAAAGGCGGGGCCCCCCAGGGACGCGCGAGCAGAGGGGGCGTCAGCCCCGGAGGGCAACCCCAAGTAGTGGTGCGTCCTGGAGCAGCGGTCAGCGGCGGACAGATGCGCCCACAGCCCTGGCCTCCGGCCTTCCCGTCTCTTCCGCATGCCACGTGGAGACTGCCGGTTGGGTGGTGAGGGGCTCCCTGGGGCCCAGGTCACTGTCCTGGAGGACACGCATCCCCCTGGAGCCCCTCTGCCACCTCTGGGCCCCTGAGCTGGGCAGCACCAGACCTCGGCAGTGCCCTGAGACACTCCTGCAGGGCAGCTGGCTCTCTGGGCCTTGGGGGTGCCCCGCGCAGTCACGGGACACCCCAGTCACTGGCTTCCCAGGCCACGCAGTGCCGGGCTGGCCCATTCTGGAGCTCTGTGGGGACTCTGGCGTGACTGGGCTGGGAGAGGGAGGCCCTGAGGAAGCTGGGTGGGCCTGGCCCCCCAGGAGGTGTGTGGTGCCTGGGAGGCAACAGGAGCTGGCCCGGCCGGGACCCCCGAGGAAGTGAGGCGAGTGTAGAGCGGGAGAGGTTTAATCGGCGGAGGAAAGCACTTTGCCCCCCTGTGTCAGCAGTCAGCACGCAGGTTCCATGTCCACCGAGCAGACTCCTCTCTGTACTTCTCCACGTGGAGACGGGGGATGCAGATGGGCTGCCGGGGGGTCACTCAGAGCCCCGGAGTCCATCTGGCCCACAGCCCTGGAGGAGCCTGGCCCAGCTGCCTGGGGACCCTGAGGCTGTGCAGGGGGGTCCGGAGGCCCCTCTGCCTTGGCACTGGCTCTGCCAGGCCCGCACCCTGGGTGGCGGCCTTGCCCTGGCACTGGCCTCCATCTCAGACACAGCCCCGCCCAGCTTGTGCCAAAGCTACCCAGACACGGGCACCATGAGGGCTGTGGGCCTCCAGTGCCCGGCGTGCGTCCCTCGGGCCTGCATTCCTGGGGGTGGAATCAGCCTCTGCTTTGCAGCTGCACTGGTTGATGGGAACTATCAGTCACCGTGGTTCGGGTGGGCGTGTGCTCTGCATGTAAGCGGTGAGTCTGTGTGAGCTCTGCACGCCTTCCTCGTGTGTACCCTACCCCCTGAAGGTGACCGTAATTTATATCTTGGACAAATAGATTCTGGGCGTCCAGCCCTGCTGCTGTCCATCTCCTGTGTTGCTGTGCATGGGGCGAGTCGTGGAGGGTGGGGGGTGCTCTGGCAGCCTGCCGGGGCCTCTGCACTGGGGTGTGGACTGAGTCCAGGAGGGGCTGGGCCCCGCCTCCTGCCAGCCCTCTGGGGCTCATCTCTGCTGGCTTGAGCAGACCACGGGCACAAGCAACACCGTGAAGCTACCTTGAGACTCTTCTCTGCAAAGGGGAAGTAATCTGAGGGTCTGAGGCAGAACATGAACGTTCACGAGGCCCTCAAGGCGGGGTGGGGGGGAGCGGTGCTAGCAGGGGGCAGGGAGCAGCAGGGACTGGGCCTCGTCCATGGCCCCTGGCGCCGGACGTGTGGGCACGGGCCCCACCAGCCCCCTCAGGGCCCGCAGGCCGGCCAGCGCCAGGCGCACCAGGAGCCGCAGCAGCAGGAAGGCGAAGGGCACCGCGATCTGCATGGCGTGGAAGATGGCCGTGCTGAAGCTGCTCAGCACACAGGTGCAGGCGAAGGCCAGCAGGCTGGCGCAGGGGTACAGGGCGAGCTTGGCGAGCATGAATGCGTGCTCGCGGCCCCCAAAGCGTGCCGAGGGCCGCAGCGTCTCCCCCTCCCGCAGCAGTGCTGTGGTCCAGATGGCGAGCTGGAAGATGCTGGCCAGGAAGATGATCGCGCAGCTGACGCGCACGCTCTCCAGCTCGTCCCGGGGCCGCTGCGCGAAGGCCGACGTCTGCTGGTAGGCTAGGGGCAGGCCGCCCACGAAGGCCAGCGAGAGCGTGTTGAGCAGCCCCATGGGCCGCGTGGCCCTGCGGATGTGCAGGAACAGCGAGTGGTGGGCGAACCAGAGCAGGCCCACCGTGGCGAAGGAGCCGAAGTAGGCCAGGAAGTGCGGCCCGGACGCACCCAGCGCGGCCAGCAGGCTGCCCTGGAACTTCTCCTTCACGGCCTTGGCGTCCGGGACGTTGTCCTCACTGAGGGGAGAGACACACCGAGATGCAGGGGCCCCGCCTCTGGCATCCGGTCAGCGCGGCCACCCCCGCACACTCGGACCTTAGATGAACGAACAGCGCGTGCGGAGCTTTTGCGGCTCTGTCGACACACGCGGTGCCATTCACCTGAAGCTCAAGTTCAGCTGCAGCCTCTGTTGTCTAGGCTGACTGCAGCCCCTCTGGCGTGCACGGGTAGTGCTGTGAGGCCTGCACCCCCCCTGCAGGGACCCTTCCAAGGGGCGTGGCCCTGCAGGCCTTCGGGGCTTTGCCCGGCTGAACTTGACTATAAGAAGCATCTCAGGCACACAGGGAGGTGGTGGGCGACAGCCCCAGCCTGGACAAGCCCGCAGCTGCATGCACGCTGGTGCGGGTGGGGGCAGGAGACAGAGCCCGGGGCTCCCAGGGACCTCCGCCTGCGCCCTCGGGCTGTGCCTCTTGGGGGAGAAAGGAACCTTGACCCATGGGGTGCCCAGCCACAGCTGCCCCTCACTGCCACCCATCATGGATGAGGCGGGCAGGGCTCTGGCTCAGGGCAGAACCTCAGTCTGGGCCTCAGAGATTTGTGCCCATGGACATTTGCTCCTAATTTTTAAAAATTCACAAGTTACAGTAAGAAAAAGCTACTCAGAGAAGCTTAGGAGCATCAAGAGTTTACATGATCAGATACAGAACGTAAAATCAGAGTGTTCAAATGTTAACAAAATATGAATGTCCTGAAATATGGCCAAGGAATAAAAAAGGCTTTAAAAAGGATGGAAGATTTGAAAAAGGAGTAGATAAAACACTTAGAAGCGAAGATGCGACAACTGAGGCTGGAACTCTGACAGACGCAGAGGCTGCCTGGCCAAGCAGCAGAGCGGAGGACGGGAAGCCGGGCGCCGTGCAGCAGCCGCCCACCGCCCGCAGCTCCGGGGGGAGCCAGCCCTGTCCAGGGCCCTCGGGTGGGAGCCCCTTGGGAGGGGGGCCCACGGCTCTCACCAGATGTCCAGGATGAGCAGAGTAGCCACAATGGCGTAGACCCCGTCACTGAAGGCCTCCACCCGCTCCTTGCTGAGCGGCTCGTGCAGGTCGAAAGTGAAGACCTCCACGCTGTGAGCCGGGGGCTCTCTGGGGCCTGTGGTGGGCCGAGGAGGGGTGGCTGAGCCCTAAGCGCTTTGGGCCAGCGGGGGGCCCTGCAGGGACACCCAGCCCATGCTCTGAGGGCCCTGACGGCAGCCCCGAAGCCCCCCCGGGACAGTCCCACCAGGCACCTACCCACAAGCTGGGCCCTGCACCAGCCAGCAGCCTTGCTCACGTAGGGCAGGAAGATGACTGTGGCCATCAGCAGGTATGACTGTGCGGAGAGAGCGCTTCAGGGGAGTGCTGAGGCCCTGGGGAGCACAGCTGTGGCGGGATCAGGGTGTGTGTGTGCGTGTGCGTGAAACAGCAGGCCGAGTGGAACCTGAGCTGGTTGCGGGGTGGGGGCTGCCTAGGACCAAGGGGTGTGAGCCTCTGGGAGGAGCAGGCCCCGGGCCCGAGCGTCAGCACTGATGGAGACAGGCCAGATGGAGTGGGGACAGTTTCCCGCAGCAGTGCTGTGGTCCAGATGGCGAGCTGGAAGATGCTGGCCAGGAAGATGATCGCGCAGCTGACGCGCACGCTCTCCAGCTCGTCCCGGGGCCGCTGCGCGAAGGCCGACGTCTGCTGGTAGGCTAGGGGCAGGCCGCCCACGAAGGCCAGCGAGAGCGTGTTGAGCAGCCCCATGGGCCGCGTGGCCCTGCGGATGTGCAGGAACAGCGAGTGGTGGGCGAACCAGAGCAGGCCCACCGTGGCGAAGGAGCCGAAGTAGGCCAGGAAGTGCGGCCCGGACGCACCCAGCGCGGCCAGCAGGCTGCCCTGGAACTTCTCCTTCACGGCCTTGGCGTCCGGGACGTTGTCCTCACTGAGGGGAGAGACACACCGAGATGCAGGGGCCCCGCCTCTGGCATCCGGTCAGCGCGGCCACCCCCGCACACTCGGACCTTAGATGAACGAACAGCGCGTGCGGAGCTTTTGCGGCTCTGTCGACACACGCGGTGCCATTCACCTGAAGCTCAAGTTCAGCTGCAGCCTCTGTTGTCTAGGCTGACTGCAGCCCCTCTGGCGTGCACGGGTAGTGCTGTGAGGCCTGCACCCCCCCTGCAGGGACCCTTCCAAGGGGCGTGGCCCTGCAGGCCTTCGGGGCTTTGCCCGGCTGAACTTGACTATAAGAAGCATCTCAGGCACACAGGGAGGTGGTGGGCGACAGCCCCAGCCTGGACAAGCCCGCAGCTGCATGCACGCTGGTGCGGGTGGGGGCAGGAGACAGAGCCCGGGGCTCCCAGGGACCTCCGCCTGCGCCCTCGGGCTGTGCCTCTTGGGGGAGAAAGGAACCTTGACCCATGGGGTGCCCAGCCACAGCTGCCCCTCACTGCCACCCATCATGGATGAGGCGGGCAGGGCTCTGGCTCAGGGCAGAACCTCAGTCTGGGCCTCAGAGATTTGTGCCCATGGACATTTGCTCCTAATTTTTAAAAATTCACAAGTTACAGTAAGAAAAAGCTACTCAGAGAAGCTTAGGAGCATCAAGAGTTTACATGATCAGATACAGAACGTAAAATCAGAGTGTTCAAATGTTAACAAAATATGAATGTCCTGAAATATGGCCAAGGAATAAAAAAGGCTTTAAAAAGGATGGAAGATTTGAAAAAGGAGTAGATAAAACACTTAGAAGCGAAGATGCGACAACTGAGGCTGGAACTCTGACAGACGCAGAGGCTGCCTGGCCAAGCAGCAGAGCGGAGGACGGGAAGCCGGGCGCCGTGCAGCAGCCGCCCACCGCCCGCAGCTCCGGGGGGAGCCAGCCCTGTCCAGGGCCCTCGGGTGGGAGCCCCTTGGGAGGGGGGCCCACGGCTCTCACCAGATGTCCAGGATGAGCAGAGTAGCCACAATGGCGTAGACCCCGTCACTGAAGGCCTCCACCCGCTCCTTGCTGAGCGGCTCGTGCAGGTCGAAAGTGAAGACCTCCACGCTGTGAGCCGGGGGCTCTCTGGGGCCTGTGGTGGGCCGAGGAGGGGTGGCTGAGCCCTAAGCGCTTTGGGCCAGCGGGGGGCCCTGCAGGGACACCCAGCCCATGCTCTGAGGGCCCTGACGGCAGCCCCGAAGCCCCCCCGGGACAGTCCCACCAGGCACCTACCCACAAGCTGGGCCCTGCACCAGCCAGCAGCCTTGCTCACGTAGGGCAGGAAGATGACTGTGGCCATCAGCAGGTATGACTGTGCGGAGAGAGCGCTTCAGGGGAGTGCTGAGGCCCTGGGGAGCACAGCTGTGGCGGGATCAGGGTGTGTGTGTGCGTGTGCGTGAAACAGCAGGCCGAGTGGAACCTGAGCTGGTTGCGGGGTGGGGGCTGCCTAGGACCAAGGGGTGTGAGCCTCTGGGAGGAGCAGGCCCCGGGCCCGAGCGTCAGCACTGATGGAGACAGGCCAGATGGAGTGGGGACAGTGGGCCAGGGAAGTGACTGTGCTGGGAACTGGAAGGTGGGCTCAGGACAGCATCCTGGATCCGGGGGCGGGGGGGGGGCAGTTTGTGCGGTGAGCATGCCTGGGAGGATGGCCAAGGGCTTCTGGGGAGCTGTGGGGAGAAACTGGAAGGTGGGCCCAGGACGGCATCCTAGATCGGGGTTGGGGGAGTGAGCACGCCTGGGAGGATGGCCCAGGGCTCCTGGGGAGCTGTAGGGGCGCTGGGCAGGGGGCTATCCCAGGTGACAGGCAGGCGCCTCAGGCAAGCGGGTGAGGGGTTGAGGGGCCAGACCCCCGCTGCAGGAAGGTGGGACGTAGGGGAGGGGCTACCTGCGCCCCAGCCCCACGAAGACCCTCCCCGCTTTGTGGCAGCCCAGTGCCCTCCACTGCCACCACTCAAGGGTCCAGTCACCTCCCAGCCCAGGAGCCTCACGGCACTCACAGCGCCCACCCAGGGGCCTCCGCTCTGCCTGCTCCTTGCTCAGGCTGCGCACTCCACACCAGCCGGGCCCTCTGTCCTCCACGCGACAACCTCCTCTGCCTGAGCCCGGCCAGAGCCGGGGGGCTGACCCACCCACAGCTGCAAACCCCAGTCCTGCCCTCTGTGCTTCACCCCTGCTGGCCTGCCCTGTCCACAGGGAGCGCCCACCTGAAGGCCACGGTCAGGGTCACTGAGCCTGGTCCCGAAGGTCCCCAAGGCCCCTGAACAGCAGGAGCGGGGTCCACCGGGAGGTGCATCCCCCACGCGGTAAGGGGACAAATCATTCCCCCCGCCCTACACGTGGCCTGAGCTGGGGGACCCTGGGCCCCAGCCCCCAGCCCCCAGCTCCATCCTCCAGGGTGTGGGCCTGCAGCCCTTGCCGTTCTGTTTATTTTAAATTTGGAATTCTCTTGAAACATTTACTGCTGAGTCGTTTCAGTCGTGTCCGACTCTGTGCGACCCCATAGAGGGCAGCCCACCAGGCTCCCCCGTCCCTGGGATTCTCCAGACAAGAACACTGGAGTGGGTTGCCATTTCCTTCTCCAAACATTTACTAGACGTCTAAAATGCACCCCTCCACACTTGCTGTGCTGCTTTGGGTTTGAGGGCTCACTGGGCTTCGCCTCACCGAGCGCAGTCCAGGCGGGAGCTGCCCTGAGTCGCCACTGGTGGGGCTTATCTCAGAGCAAAGTGCCTCCTGCTGCGGCTCAGCCAGGACAGAGCCAGGAGCGCCCCGCCTGCGGCCGCCGTCTCCCAGCACTCTGTGGGGCAAGCCCACAGTGCCTGCAGCTCCCTTTCCTCCACTTCTGTCCTTCCTGGCTCGGGAAGGTCCTTCCCTGCTTCCTGTCTCAGTGGGTCACGGCCCCACATGTATAGAGGGCCACGCACCCCGGCCCGCTCGTTTGCACCGCAGTGGCTCTCGGCAGGCGCTGGACTCACCGCGGGGTAGAAGAAGAAGGAGAAGCCAGCGGCGGCTAGGCAGAGTGTGGGGCCCCGCGCGATGATGCCCAGGATGTGCTGCCGGTAGAGGCCGCGGTGGGCAGAGTGCTCGATCTGGGGGCTCAGGAGGTGCGGGAAGTGGAAGGCGTAGAGCACGATCAGCGCCTGCGGGAGACGCTGCTGGCTACAGGGGGGCCTACGGGAGTGCTGGGGTGAGGGGGCTGGCCCTCGAGCTGCTGGGCGGGTGGGAGGCGGGCCCTCGCGCTGCTCGTGGGGTCGTGGGGCCTCAGTCAAGCCTGAGGGCGCCGGGCCCCCTCTCATTCTCTGTCCACAGCAGGATGGGGGCTCGGGCCCCAAGCAGGTGCCCGGGGCAGGCGCGCCCTGGCAGGCACGGTCTGCACAGGGCCCTCAGCGGGGCTCAAGTGCAAGCCACAACTGCACCCTGAGACACAGGAGGGCGTGGCACCCTACCTGCACGGCCCCGATGGCGGTCACACACATGCAGAACAGGAAGATGCCCAGAGGCGCCTCGGGGAAGGTCACCATCAGGGAAAACTGCAGCCAGAAAACCCACAACGTCAGGGCCCCGTGAGTCCGCTGGGCCGAGCAGGCCGCTGCGGAGCCGTCGGGGGAGGGAGCGTCTCTGCCACAGGAGCCCTTCGGCCGAAGCTTGAAGCCTTTAAAGCTGAAGGTTTTCAGGCTCGTAAAGGCTCTCCAGACCCCAACCCGCTGTGACGCACTGCACTCAGAGCGCGGCCCTCCCTCTGAATCCAGGAGCTGCTGGGTGAGCAGAGGGTGGGTCACCGGTGGGGAAGAACCCCAGCTCAGCCGGGCGGCCGGGGTCTCTGGGGGCGGGCAGCATCCCCACCCCCACCCAAGCCCCGCGCCAGGAACTGGCAGGCTCCCGGAAACCCCTGCAACCACGTGGTCCAGGCCGACTGCCCACGGGTCCGAGAGCTTTGAGGAGGGCGTGTTCTGGGGTCAGTGGAGGCCGGGTGCGCCCGGAGTGGATGTGGGGCCGGAAGCCCCTCGACTCACTGTGAACGGCAGGAAGGTGATGGTCATCATGCAGGCCTGGGAGGGAGGGGGCGCGGCTGAGGGCGGCTGGAGGCCAGTCCTGCACACCCAGGGCTGGCCCCCGCCCGGGCTCCTGGAACTGAAGGGGAGACTCACCAGGTTGAGCAGGGCCAGCGTGTCGTCTATTTTCCCAACAATTTGGAACAACCTGAACGATTCAAGGGAAAGAGGAGTCACTGTGGATAAGCGTGGCTCTGACGGCATGAGATGCAGACACTCTCACGGGGCCGCACGCTGAGGTGGAAGGCATGGGCGGGAGGCTCAGGCAGGGAGCAGGCAGAGCGCCCAGGCCGCGGCCTGTCTCAGCCTCCACGGACTCCCCGCTCGGAGCCCCGAGGATGAGGATGCGGCCTGCTCCCCCCAGGGAGGTCTCCCCGGGCCAGGGCCGAGGGTGCCCGAGGGCCCGGGCGCTTCTCTCAGTCAGAAGCCTAGGCTGCAGCCCCTGCGGCAGAGAGTAGGGGTGCTGCTGAGGCCCCGGACAGGCCGCTGCTGGGCGGCTCGCGGCAGGCCTGGGCCGGGCAGCCCCTGGGCCGCGTCACTTTCTGTGAACAAGCAGGCGGGAGGGGTCCCTCGAAGCCTCGAAAGGGGGTCACCTGTGCCCACCAGAGACGCCCACTCTGCTGGAGACACGTGTGTGCGGGACGGCGTCACGAGACACTCTCGACCTGCGTGCTGCCCTGCTTGCAGGCTCCTTGCCTTCCTGCGCCCCCAGCAACCCCAGCGGGGGCTTCTCCATCCCGAGGGCCTCCTGTCCAGAAAACCCACAACGTCAGGGCCCCGTGAGTCCGCTGGGCCGAGCAGGCCGCTGCGGAGCCGTCGGGGGAGGGAGCGTCTCTGCCACAGGAGCCCTTCGGCCGAAGCTTGAAGCCTTTAAAGCTGAAGGTTTTCAGGCTCGTAAAGGCTCTCCAGACCCCAACCCGCTGTGACGCACTGCACTCAGAGCGCGGCCCTCCCTCTGAATCCAGGAGCTGCTGGGTGAGCAGAGGGTGGGTCACCGGTGGGGAAGAACCCCAGCTCAGCCGGGCGGCCGGGGTCTCTGGGGGCGGGCAGCATCCCCACCCCCACCCAAGCCCCGCGCCAGGAACTGGCAGGCTCCCGGAAACCCCTGCAACCACGTGGTCCAGGCCGACTGCCCACGGGTCCGAGAGCTTTGAGGAGGGCGTGTTCTGGGGTCAGTGGAGGCCGGGTGCGCCCGGAGTGGATGTGGGGCCGGAAGCCCCTCGACTCACTGTGAACGGCAGGAAGGTGATGGTCATCATGCAGGCCTGGGAGGGAGGGGGCGCGGCTGAGGGCGGCTGGAGGCCAGTCCTGCACACCCAGGGCTGGCCCCCGCCCGGGCTCCTGGAACTGAAGGGGAGACTCACCAGGTTGAGCAGGGCCAGCGTGTCGTCTATTTTCCCAACAATTTGGAACAACCTGAACGATTCAAGGGAAAGAGGAGTCACTGTGGATAAGCGTGGCTCTGACGGCATGAGATGCAGACACTCTCACGGGGCCGCACGCTGAGGTGGAAGGCATGGGCGGGAGGCTCAGGCAGGGAGCAGGCAGAGCGCCCAGGCCGCGGCCTGTCTCAGCCTCCACGGACTCCCCGCTCGGAGCCCCGAGGATGAGGATGCGGCCTGCTCCCCCCAGGGAGGTCTCCCCGGGCCAGGGCCGAGGGTGCCCGAGGGCCCGGGCGCTTCTCTCAGTCAGAAGCCTAGGCTGCAGCCCCTGCGGCAGAGAGTAGGGGTGCTGCTGAGGCCCCGGACAGGCCGCTGCTGGGCGGCTCGCGGCAGGCCTGGGCCGGGCAGCCCCTGGGCCGCGTCACTTTCTGTGAACAAGCAGGCGGGAGGGGTCCCTCGAAGCCTCGAAAGGGGGTCACCTGTGCCCACCAGAGACGCCCACTCTGCTGGAGACACGTGTGTGCGGGACGGCGTCACGAGACACTCTCGACCTGCGTGCTGCCCTGCTTGCAGGCTCCTTGCCTTCCTGCGCCCCCAGCAACCCCAGCGGGGGCTTCTCCATCCCGAGGGCCTCCTGGAGCCCCCCATGGGGCTCGTCACCACAGCTCTCGGCCCCGGTTCCCCTGGGATCTGGGGGCCTCCTGGACCCCCCCCCCCACATGGGGCTCGTCACCACAGCCCCAGGCCCCGGTGCCCCTGGGGTCCTGAGGATGCTTTTCGTCAGTGCCGTGCCCAGCACCCTGTCATCGTCCGGGCCTGGGGCGTGCTGCTGTGGCCACGTGCCTGTGAAAGCACTGGTGTGGGAGAGGCCTCCGTGGGGAGCCGGGAGGGGCGGCCGTCCACCCAAGCACACCCACCGCCAGCCTGACCCTGGGCCAGGCGAAGCCACGCTGCCAGGCGCACACCCTGCCGGCTGTCCCCTGAGTCCAGGCCCTGGCCTGCTGTACCTCGTGTGGGCCGCCCAGGCCACAGTCACGATGAGGAATGTCATCAGGTAGACGGCAACCCTGGTGGCGAGGAGCCTCTGGACACTCTCATCAAACTCCTGAAACAGAAGTGCCTCCCATGACCCCGCTCCTCCCAAGACCCCGCTCCTCCCAAGACCCCGCTCCTCCCAAGACCCCGCTCCTCCCACGACCCCGCTCCTCCCATGACCCCGCTCACCTGGGACGGCGCCCTGCCCCGTCCAGGCTGGCCCTGGGCCCTCCCGACATGCAGCCCCCTGGAATGCCTGCTCTGGAGGCAGAAAGGCCTCAGGCCTCTCCCAGGACCTTGGCAGGGTGGCCACGGGCCTGGCAGCCACAGAGAGTCACGGCATTGCCAGGTGAATGGTCCCGAGGCGTGTGAGGCCTGGCGAGAGGCTATGTGACTGCAGGCCGGGCGGCACAGGAGAGGGCTCACGCATCACCATCATCGGGAACTCCAGGTGCAAAACCAACACCTCTCCCTGTCTGTGGGTCCTCTGAGCCCACGTGAGCAGCCCCAGTTTCCAGATCTCCGGGTCCTGTGGTCTCAATGAGCCTTCTTGGCGCCGGCTGCCAGCCACAGGACGCCCGCCCCAGCCCACATTACCCACCCTGAAGGAGTGTCCCAGCCGCAGTCTGGCTCAGAGCCCTTCTGGGCCGGTCAGCACGCCGACTAGGGACTTCTCCACAGCGGTCAGTGGTGAGGCGCCACAGGCCCACGGGTCCCCGTCACCTTCAGCATCTCCCACAAACACCTGCCTCCCTGTTCTGAAAACAGTGGCTCTGGAGTCCCCAGGCCCCGCGGCACGTGGCTTTCCTGAGTGCAGCCCGAGGGCCCCCGTCGGGAGGCGGCTCCCTGGAGCAGAGAAGGCCACACGGCCCTTTGCCAAGGTCATCAGGCTCGACCCGCATCTCGGTCTCGTTCAAACCCCGAGAGAAGCAACGACACCACCTCCCTGAGAAGATTCCCAGCAGCGTCCAGGCTGGAGGCAGACCGTGGCTGCATGCTGGCCCTGCACAGACCAGCACCAGGGCAGGCCATGCGGGGCTGAGTGTGGTGCTGGGCACGCACACGCCCAGGGACTCGTCCCCTCCCGGAAAGGGCCTGCCTCGGAGGGGCTGGATGTGTTGCTGTCTCACTTACCCGGAGATGCTCCAGGCTGACTATCAATGGGAACACAGCCTTACCTGCTTTCCCACTCTCCTCCCTGCTCACGCTGGCCCCTCCGCTCCCCAGCCCCTGCTTGGTGGGCCGCCCCAGGGGCCACGGCACAGAGCAGGGGAGTGTGCATGCCAGCCACCAGGTGCTCCCACCCTTCTCAGGTCTCCTCAGGGCTCAGCCTGAGGGCACCACCTTCATTCACAAGCCAGGACGGGACTGGCAGGTTCCGGGGGAGAGGTGGCGGACATCCTGGCCCCAGCCCCCAGCCGGGAGCCCAGCCTTGAGCCCATGGGCTGAGCCTCCGGGCCCCCCTGCATGCCCATGCTGCAGACCGTTCCCAAGTACCTGCTCCGGGGATATCTCTGTGTGGGTCACGGGCAGTATCTACAACAGACACAGCGTGGGTCCAGGGGCGCTCCCTGGGCAATGACCGCCCCTGGGCCGGGCCAGCCCGGCCGCCCCTCCCGCCCCTCAGCGGCCCAGGCCCCACCGACCATCACAGTGGCGATGATGGACAGCAGTGCGTCGCTGAAGCTGAGCATGCGATGCGAGTGCTGGGTCCCGTCGGCCGCGTCCTCGTCTGGCGAGCCTGAGGAGGCGTCTGCCTGCCCCTCGAGGGTCGGCTCCAGGGTCTGAGGCCCGGACATGGTGGGGCCTGAAAGAAGCACGGGTCTGAGCCAGCACGGTGTTCCTGGGGCAGCTGCCGCAGACGGGTCTGCTAAGTCTACTTCCCAGGAAACTGCCAAACCATTGACGGGGTTTGCAGGCCCACCACAGTGAGCGAGCCGCACCTGCTCCCCTCAGGGTTTGGAGGCTCTTTATGAACGTGGTGGCTTTTCCATCTCAGCTGTGCTGACAGACGTGCCTTTCACTGTGGTCCAACCTGTGCTCCACACGGCCAGCTGGGTGATCCCCCATGCCGACTTTCCACCTGGGCACCTTTTGTGGTAAAGTGCCTGCTAGAATCTTCAGTTCACTTGTTTGGGGGGTTATTTGTACTTGTCTTGAATTCTGACGGTTCTTCCCACATTGTGGTTAGAAGTCCGTTGTTAGATGTGTGATTCGCAGGCATTTTCTCCAAATCTGTGACTTGCCTTTCCTTCTCTTACCAATCTCCAGGATGATGTAAGTTTCTTTTTTTAAATATTTATTTATTCGACTGCCTCGGGTCTTCATTGCATCATCCAAAACCAGAGATTGAACCTGTGTCCCCTGGATTCCTATCCATCAGGGAAGAATGTAGGTTTTAAATTTTGATGAACTCTAACTTACCACTTTTTCTTTTGTGGATTATTCTTTTGGTGTCATATCTAATAATGCTTTGCTGAACCCAAGATCACATTTTCTGTTTTCTTCTAGAAGTTCTAAAGTTTGAGGTCTCACTTTTGGCCTATGATCAATTTTGAGTTTTTATATAACATGCAAGGTATGGTCACGTTTCCCTTTCCTGCAGACGGTGTCTGACTATGCCAACATTTCATGTTTAAAAGACTGTCCCTGCTCCACTGAACTGCCTGTGCAGGGACCTAGGTCAGACACTCACAGACACACTCGTGGGGTATCTCGGGAGCACCTGTCCTGCCGAGGATGAGGCGCCTGTCCTTTGCAGCACAACACTGCCTTCGTGCCAGCCTTACGTCAGTCCTGATGTCTGCTCAAGTCCTCCAGCTTTGTTCTTTTCCAGACCATTTGGATGATTTTCTCTCTTTGCCTCTCCCTCATGGTCTCCTGCTTGTTGGGGCCCCATTCATAAGTTTCCTACAGGCGGAAAAATGGGCTATAGCAGCCCTCACTGCCTGGCCCACAACTGGAGCTGGCCTGGGGTCAAAGCCAGAGGAGGAGGAGGGCTGGAAAACACTGATGCCTCCAATGTGTGTCACTCTTCAAGTCCCAACCCCCTTTTCAACCTGTTGCCTTTTGTGCACATTTTCTTCTAATATTTTGTTCAGAGTTTTCACCTGTAATCAGTGGGAGGGGCTGGCACTAACTGAATCCTTTTACCTGACAAAAGGGAGGGAGATGGAGCAGGGAGGGTGGGAAGGAAGGGCCTCTGATAAACAGGACGGAGGGCGATGCGCTTCCTCGGGGCCAGCTTTGGGGACAGACACCCGCTACATGGCTTCCTCCACTTTTTGCGTGTTTAAGTTGTTTTCAGTTAAATTTTATTCAAAAAATCAGTAAAGAGCAAATATGGACACAGAAATCCTCAACAAAATGTTAACAAATGGAATTCTGTAACATATAGAAAGAATTATATATTATGCCAAGTGGGATTCATTCCAGGCATGTAAGGTTGGTTTAAAATTAAAAAATCAATTACTGTAACACACCATATCAATATAAAAAAGACAAACACCATCATCTTAATAAATGCAGAAAAAGCATTTGACAGAATCTAACACTTTTTCATGATAAAAACTATTCGACAAAATAGGAGTGTAAGGAAACTTCATTATCCTGATAAAGGGCAAACATCACACTCAGTGGTGAGAACCCTGAGAAACGGTCCTGTCTCAGACCAGGGGCGAGACGAAAGCCTCTGCTCCTGACGTTGTGCTGGGACTTCAGACATGGCAGCTAAGCAAGGAGAACGAGCGAGAAGGCACACAGAAACCCTCTCTCTCTGCAGACGATGCGATGCTGCAGAAAGAGAGCCCTAAGTAGCCCACACAAGGAAGCTGCTGGAGTGAACGAGCCCCGCAGGAAACAAGAGCACCGCACGGACAGCCGCGCCCCCACCCACGGCCACGGCCAGCCCTAAGTCCACTTCAGAGAGCAGCCACTCCCGCAACAGGCAGAGAGGCTCAGGGACACAGGTTAAAGATGGACAGAGAGCGTGGTTGAGATTAAAGAAGGCCCCAGTGAATGGAAGACATCCTCTGTCCATGGATTAGAGAACTTAACATTGTTAAGATGGCAAGACTTCCCAAATTTACCTACAGATTCAATGCAATCCCTCTCAAAATTCCATCTGCCTTCTACGTAGAAATTTACAGTTCAGTACAGTCACTCAGTCGTGTCCGATTCTTTGTGACTCCAGGAATTGCAGCACGCCAGGCCTCCCTGTCCATCACCAACTCCCGGAGTTCACTCAGACTCAACGTTCATCGAGTTGATGATGCCATCCAGCCATCTCATCCTCTGTCGTCCCCTTCTCCTCCTGCCCCCAATCCCTCCCAGCATCAGAGTCTTTTCCAATGAGTCAGCTCTTTGCATCAGGTGGCCAAAGTACCGGAGTTTCAGCTTTAGCATCAGTCCTTACAAAGAACAACCAGGATTGATCTCCTTCAGAAGAGACTGGATGGTTCTCCTTGCAGTCCAAGGGACTCTCAAGAGTCTTCTCCAACACCACAGTTCAGAAGCATCAGTTCTTCAGCACTCAGCTTTCTTCACAGTCCAACTCTCACATCCATACATGACCACTGGAAAAACCATAGCCTTGACTAGACGGACCTTTGTTGGCAAAATAATGTCTCTGCTTTTGAATATGCTATCTAGGTTGGTCATAACTTTCCCTCCAATAAGTAAGCGTCTTTTAATTTCATGGCTGCAATCACCATCTGCAGTGATTTTGGAGCCCAGAAAATAAAGTCTGACAGTGTTTCCCCATCTATTGCCCATGAAATGATGGGACCAGATGCCATGATCTTTGTTTTCTGAATGTTCAACTTTAAGCCAACGTTTTCACTCTCCTCTTCCACTTTCCTTAAGAGGCTTTTTAGTTCCTCTTCACTTTCTGCCATAAGGGTGGTGTTATCTGCATATCTGAGGTTACTGATATTTCTCCCGGCAATCTTGATTCCAGCTTGTGCTTCTTCCAGTCCAGCGTGTCTCATGATGTACTCTGCATATAAGTTAAATAAGCAGGGTGACAATATACAGCCTTGATGCACTCCTTTTCCTATTTGGAACCAGTCTGTTGTTCCATGTCCAGTTCTGTTGCTTCCTGACCTGAATACAGATTTCTCAAGAGGCAGGTCAGGTGGTCTGGTATTCCCATCTCTTTCAGAATTTTCCACAGTTTCTTGTGATCCACACAGTCAAAGGCTTTGGCATAGTCAATAAAGCAGAAATAGATGTTTTTCTGGATCTCTCTTGCTTTTTCAGTGATCCAGCGAATGTTGGCAATTTGATCTCTGGTTCCTCTGCCTTTTCTAAATCCAGCTTGAACATCTGGAAGTTCACGGTTCACGTATTGCTGAAGCCTGGCTTGGAGAATTTTGAGCATTATTTTACTAGCATGTGAGATGAGTGCAACTGTGCGGTAGTTTGAGCATTCTTTGGCATTGCCTTTTTTTGGGACTGGAATGAAAACTGACCTTTTCCAGTCCTGTGGCCACTGCTGAGTTTTGCAAATTTGCTGGCATACTGAGTGCAGCACTTTCACAGCATCATCTTCCAGGATTTGAAATAGCTCAGCTGGGATTCCATCACTTCCACTAGCTTTGTTCATAGTGATGCTGACTAGAAATTTACAAGCTGATCCTAAAATTCATAGGGAAATGTAAGGAATCTTTAGGTATTTAAGGAGCAGCCAAAACAGTCTTGAGAAGAACCCCGCTGAGGACTCACACTTCTCAATTCCAGAATGAACTCAGTGCAAAGCTGTGGTAATCAAGTCAGCGCAGTACCAGCATAAAGACAGACACACAGACTGATGCACGGGAGCTCAGAGCTCAGGGGTGAGCTATCGTGTTCACACTCCACTGACCTGCAATAAGTGTGTCAAGACAATTCAATGGGGAAAGAACAGTCTTTTAAACAAATATTGCTGAGATAACTGGACATCCAGACACAAAAGAATGAATCTGGATACTGCCTCATGCCACATACAAAAATTAAATGTGAGAGCTAAGACATTGGAGAAAATCTGCGGGCCTCACATTCTGCAAAGAATTCTTAAGTGTGACACCAAAAGCACAAGAAACAACAGAAATAAATTGAAGTTCATCAGAATTGTGACTTTGGTGTTTAAAGACCACTATTAAGAAAAAGACAACCTACAGAATGGGAGAAAATATTTGCATATCATTTATCTGGTAAGAGTACAGCATCCAAAATACAAATAGAACTCTTAATACTTAGCAGTAAAAAGAGAGCCCAATTCAAAAAACAGGCAAAGGATGTGAAAAGACATTTCTCCAAAGAAGATATTCCATTGGCCAATAAACACATCAAAAGATGTTCAACATCATTTGGTTGTATTGGGAAAAGCAAGTCAAAACCACATGATGCTCACCCGCCCAGGATGGTATCACACAAATAAATGAAGGGCAGCAGCAACTTTTAGTGAGAACTTGGAGAAAACAGAACCTTAGTGCGCTGTTGGCGAGAATATAAACAGTATAGCTGCTGTGGAAAATTGTAGAGGTTTCTCAAAGTTTTAATCAGAGAAGTAACATTGTTGCTGTTCAGTCACCAAGTCGTGTCTGACTCTGCACGCCAGGCTCCTGTTCTTCACTAATTCCCTGAGTTTGTTCAAACTCACGTCCACTGAGTCAGGGATGCCATCCAACTATCTCCTCCTCTGTCACCCCTTTCTCTTCTTGCCCTCAGTCTTTCCCAACATCAAGATCTTTCCCAGGGAGCTGGCTCTTCGCATTGGGGGGCCAGAGTACTGGAGCTTCAGCTTCAGTCCTTCCAGTGAGCATTCAGGGCTGGTCTCCTTTAGGGTGGACTGGTTGGATCTCCTTGCTGTCCAAGGAACTCTCAAGAGTCTTCACCAGCACCACAGTTTGAAAGCATCAATTTTTCAGCACTCAGCCTTCTTTATGTCCAACTCTCACATCCATACATGATTACTGGAAAAACCATAGCTTTGACGTTATGGACCTTTGGTGGTAAAGTGATGTCTCTGCTTTTTTTTTTTTTTTCCCCAATACTTACAATGTGTATTTATTATCATGCCAGGCTCCTCTGTCCCTAGGGTTTCTCAGACAAGAATCCTGGAGCGAGTTCTCTGCTTTTTAATATGCTGTCTGGATTTGTCATGATGGTGGCTCAGATGGCAAAGCGTCTGCCTGCAGTGCGGGAGAGCCGGGTCCCATCCCTGGGTCAGGAAGATCCTCTGGAGAAGGAAATGGCACCCCACTCCAGTACTCTTGCCTGGAGAATCCCATGGACAGAGGAGCCTGGTGGGCTACAGCCCATGGGGTCGCAAAGAGTTGGACACGACTGACGACCTCACTTTCCTTCCCTTTCTTCCAAGGAGCAAACAACTTTTGCTTTCATGGCCACAGTCTCCATCTGCAATGATGTTGGAGCCCAAGAAAATAAAATCTGTCCCTGTTTCCACTTCCCCCCATCTATCTGCATGAGGCGATGGGCCTGGGTGCCAGGAGAATACAGGGTGCAGCAATCCTACTTCCTCAGACTGGGAGGCGCACCTGCAGCAAGCCAGGCTAAGCCACGGAGAGCACTTGGCTCCTCCATGAGTGTGGAGATGGCTCTGACGGCTGTGCAGGGCTTGTGCGCTTTCCCTCTCTCTATACACACGCTATATTCCACATACAAGTGCATCGCAGACATTTTCCCCCAGTGTGGGCTGCCTTTCCTCTCTCTCTCTCATACGTGTGTGTGTGTGTGTGTGTGAATGTGTGCATGCACGTATGGATTTAGAGCACCCCAGGTGGCTCAGTGGCACAGAACCCATCTGCCAATGCAGGACACAAGAGACTCAGCTTCTGTGCCTGCGTGAGGAAGGTCCTCTGGAGAAGGAAATGGCAACCTGCTCCAGTGTTCCTCCCTGGGAAATCCCATGGACAGAGGCGCCTGCCGGGCGACAGCCCACAGGGTCAGAAAGAGCTGGACACGACGGAGCACGGACGCACACATGTATTCAGGCCGACAGCCTGCTTTGCAAAGCAGTTTTGAGTCTGCAGAATAACTGAAGGGAGAGTGCAGAGAGCTCTCAGTCACCAGCCCCCTCCCCACTCTCCCGTCACGAACCCTGACATTAGCGTGGCTCAGGGGATGGGCAACACGGACACTTCACTGCAGCGTAGCTTTAAGGGTGTCGGCATGTGCACGCCACTGTCTCAGTGTCACACGAAAGGGCTTCAGTCCTCACAGCCCCCTGTGCTGCCTCTGTCCGTCCCTCCCCACCCCGAAACCCTGGCAGCCACCGATGCTCTCACTTGTCTCCGGGCTTGCCTTTTCCAGAGCATCGTGGAGCTGGAGCCCAGCAGTGCGTGGCGCTTTCAGAGTGGCTCCTTCCACCTGGTGGTGTGCTTCTGAGGTCCTGTGTCTTTTTTGTGGCTTCCGGCTCATTTCTCCTTACCCCTGCATGATGCTGCTCTATCCGTGCTCCAGTTCACCCGCCCGCCTGCCGAAGCGCACCGGCAGCGCGCACCGTGAAGGCCTAGGTTTGGCGGCGTCCTGTTTTTCTGCTCTTGCTCTTTATTTCTGTTGTTCATCTACTTTTCTATGGCTTGTTCTTTGGTGTCATATTAGAAACTCTCACGGGTGGCTTTCTAGAAGTTTTATGTTTTTTTTCTTTCTTGTATATGATGCAATGTATGGATTAAGTCTTTTATTAAACATAATGGATATCCAATTTTCCCAGCATCATTTGTTGAAAAGACTATCCTTTCTCCAATTAATTACCTTTATTCAAAATCAACTGACCATATTTATACTTGTGGGCCCACTGATCACTTATGTATCTTTACAGCAACACCACACTGTTTACATTACTGTACTTTTATAAGAGGAGAAGGCAATGGCACCCCACTCCAGTGCTCTTGCCTGGAAAATCCATGGATGGAGGAGCCTGGAAGGCTGCAGTCCATGGGGTTGCTGACAGTCGGACACGACTGAGCGACTTCACTTTCACTTTTCTCTTTCATGCATTGGAGAAGGAAATGGCAACCCACTCCAGTGTTCTTGCCTGGAGAATCCCAGGAACGGGGGAGCCTGGTGGGCTGCCGTCTATGGGGTCGCACAGAGTCTTTTTTTTTTTTTTTCCCCAATACTTACAATGTGTATTTATTATCATGCCAGGCTCCTCTGTCCCTAGGGTTTCTCAGACAAGAATCCTGGAGCGAGTTCTCTGCTTTTTAATATGCTGTCTGGATTTGTCATGATGGTGGCTCAGATGGCAAAGCGTCTGCCTGCAGTGCGGGAGAGCCGGGTCCCATCCCTGGGTCAGGAAGATCCTCTGGAGAAGGAAATGGCACCCCACTCCAGTACTCTTGCCTGGAGAATCCCATGGACAGAGGAGCCTGGTGGGCTACAGCCCATGGGGTCGCAAAGAGTTGGACACGACTGACGACCTCACTTTCCTTCCCTTTCTTCCAAGGAGCAAACAACTTTTGCTTTCATGGCCACAGTCTCCATCTGCAATGATGTTGGAGCCCAAGAAAATAAAATCTGTCCCTGTTTCCACTTCCCCCCATCTATCTGCATGAGGCGATGGGCCTGGGTGCCAGGAGAATACAGGGTGCAGCAATCCTACTTCCTCAGACTGGGAGGCGCACCTGCAGCAAGCCAGGCTAAGCCACGGAGAGCACTTGGCTCCTCCATGAGTGTGGAGATGGCTCTGACGGCTGTGCAGGGCTTGTGCGCTTTCCCTCTCTCTATACACACGCTATATTCCACATACAAGTGCATCGCAGACATTTTCCCCCAGTGTGGGCTGCCTTTCCTCTCTCTCTCTCATACGTGTGTGTGTGTGTGTGTGTGAATGTGTGCATGCACGTATGGATTTAGAGCACCCCAGGTGGCTCAGTGGCACAGAACCCATCTGCCAATGCAGGACACAAGAGACTCAGCTTCTGTGCCTGCGTGAGGAAGGTCCTCTGGAGAAGGAAATGGCAACCTGCTCCAGTGTTCCTCCCTGGGAAATCCCATGGACAGAGGCGCCTGCCGGGCGACAGCCCACAGGGTCAGAAAGAGCTGGACACGACGGAGCACGGACGCACACATGTATTCAGGCCGACAGCCTGCTTTGCAAAGCAGTTTTGAGTCTGCAGAATAACTGAAGGGAGAGTGCAGAGAGCTCTCAGTCACCAGCCCCCTCCCCACTCTCCCGTCACGAACCCTGACATTAGCGTGGCTCAGGGGATGGGCAACACGGACACTTCACTGCAGCGTAGCTTTAAGGGTGTCGGCATGTGCACGCCACTGTCTCAGTGTCACACGAAAGGGCTTCAGTCCTCACAGCCCCCTGTGCTGCCTCTGTCCGTCCCTCCCCACCCCGAAACCCTGGCAGCCACCGATGCTCTCACTTGTCTCCGGGCTTGCCTTTTCCAGAGCATCGTGGAGCTGGAGCCCAGCAGTGCGTGGCGCTTTCAGAGTGGCTCCTTCCACCTGGTGGTGTGCTTCTGAGGTCCTGTGTCTTTTTTGTGGCTTCCGGCTCATTTCTCCTTACCCCTGCATGATGCTGCTCTATCCGTGCTCCAGTTCACCCGCCCGCCTGCCGAAGCGCACCGGCAGCGCGCACCGTGAAGGCCTAGGTTTGGCGGCGTCCTGTTTTTCTGCTCTTGCTCTTTATTTCTGTTGTTCATCTACTTTTCTATGGCTTGTTCTTTGGTGTCATATTAGAAACTCTCACGGGTGGCTTTCTAGAAGTTTTATGTTTTTTTTCTTTCTTGTATATGATGCAATGTATGGATTAAGTCTTTTATTAAACATAATGGATATCCAATTTTCCCAGCATCATTTGTTGAAAAGACTATCCTTTCTCCAATTAATTACCTTTATTCAAAATCAACTGACCATATTTATACTTGTGGGCCCACTGATCACTTATGTATCTTTACAGCAACACCACACTGTTTACATTACTGTACTTTTATAAGAGGAGAAGGCAATGGCACCCCACTCCAGTGCTCTTGCCTGGAAAATCCATGGATGGAGGAGCCTGGAAGGCTGCAGTCCATGGGGTTGCTGACAGTCGGACACGACTGAGCGACTTCACTTTCACTTTTCTCTTTCATGCATTGGAGAAGGAAATGGCAACCCACTCCAGTGTTCTTGCCTGGAGAATCCCAGGAACGGGGGAGCCTGGTGGGCTGCCGTCTATGGGGTCGCACAGAGTCGGACACGACTGAAGTGACTTAGCAGCACTTTTATAAGAACTAAAGTTATATAGTGTAAGTCATAAAAATTTGTCCTTGTTCAAACTTCCTTTGGCTATTCTAGCTCCTCTGCTGTTCCAAATGAAATTTAAAATCATGTGTCAATTAAAAACGTGTGATAGGATTTTAACTGGGATGACATTGAATGTATAGACTGATTTGATGTCCTAACAATACTGAATTTTCGAAATTAATGAATACTGTGGAACTTCCCACTTATTAAGGGTTTTCAGAACAAAGTTGCCTAGTTTTCAGTTATAAATCTTGCATATCTATTACAGATTATCTTCAAAATTTAGTATCTGTTGACACTATTGTAAATAGTGTTTTTTCTAATTTCAACTTCCAATACTTGTTGCTAGCTATTTTGAAATATAACTTTTTTTGTTTATTAACCTTATATTCTATAACTCTGCTAAAACCATTAGTTCTGGTAGCTCTTTTTGTAGTTTCCATGGATTTTTTTCACCTAGAGTAGTGATTCTCAACTGAGGGCAATTTCCCCCTTAAGGGACATTTCCAATGCCTGGAGATGCTTTTGGTTGTGACAAGTGGTATGTTACTGGTATCCAGGGGGCTGAGACAGAGGTGCTGTCAAAGGCCCTATGGTTCACTGGAAACATCACTCCTCAACCCTGGTAAGGGACTATCTGGCCCACAGTGTCCGTGGCCAAGGTGAGGAAAGGTTGACGTGGACGATCATGTTATCTTCAAATAAACCATCTTACTTATTCCTTTCCAACCTGGAAGCTTTAATTTCTTGCCTCATTACACTGGCTAGAATTTCTAGTATAATGCTGAATACTTGTTCCTGATCTTGGAGGGAAAAAAATTCAGTCTTTCATCATTCCATTATGTCAGCTATAGGTATTTCATAGATGTCCTTATCATGTTGAAAAACCTTCATTTTATTCCTAGCTTGTCACCAATATATATATATATTTTAATCAGGAATGGATGCTGAATTTTGTCAAATGCTTTTTCTTTATAAAAATTTTTTCTTGCCACACGGCATGTGAACCCGCGCCCCCTGCAGTGGCAGCGTGGAGCCGTGGCCATGGGTCACCGGGGAAGTCCCCATCAAACGCTTGCTGCATGTCTTGTGTGTGGCAGTGGCTCAGTCGTGTCCGACTCTCTGAACCCCTTGGACTGTAGCTTGCCAGGCTCCTCTGTCCATGGAATTATCCAGGCAAGAATACTGGAGTGAGTTGCCATTTCCTTCTCAGGGAAATCTTCCTGACCCAGGGATCAAACCAGGGTCTCCTGCACTGCAGAGATTCCTCACCATCATAGCTAGAAAGAAGTCCCTACATCTTGAGATGACCCATTTGGTTTCCTTTCTCACTGTAATGCTGTGAATTGCATTGATCCCTTTCTGAACACTGAGCTAACTTTGCACTCCTAAGATGAACTTCACTTGGTTGACGCTGCATCACCCTCTTTATATAGTACTGCATTCAGCTTGCTAAAAAAATGTTTTATAAGAATTTTTATTTCTGTTATGAGAGTACAAGCCTGCAATTTTCTTTTGTTGTAATGTCTGTCTCAAATTTTGGCATTAGAATAACGCTATCCTTATAGAATGAGCTGGCAAAACTTTCCTTCAGTTTAAAGAACCCTAGAGAATTGGTAATATTTCTTCTTTAGCTTGGTGGAATTCCCAGGAAAGCCATCTAGGTATGGAGTTTTCTTTGAGGAAAAGTTTTTAACTATAAATTCAATGCTTTAATAGTTACAGGGTTATATTGGTTTTTCTATTTCTTCTGGAGTGAGTTTTAGCAGTGTCTTCCAAGGAATTTGTTCCCTTAGTGCAAGTGTTTGAATTTATTGGCAGAAAGTTGTTCATGTTCTCTGATTACCCTTTTAGCAATGACATCATCACCTTCGTTCATGATATTATTAGTCTTTTTTCCCCCCTTGTTCAACCTGGCAGAAATTACTCATTTTATTTATCATCTCAAAGAATCAGCTTTTGGTTTCATTGGTTTTTCTCTATTGTCTTTTATTTATTTCTGCTCTGATACTTATCATTTCCCTTTTTGTAAAGAGTTTCATTTGCTCTTATTTTTCTAGTTTATTAAGGTGAGTGATTTGAGACAACTTTTGAAATGCTGCATTTTCATTTTTTTCATTCAGTGTAAAATTTTAATTTCCCTTTTGATTTCTCCTTTAATCTATGGGTGGTATACAAATCAATAGGTTTTTAAATATTTGGATGATTTTCCAGATATATGCTATTAATTTCTAGCTTATTCCATAGTAGTCAGGGAATATATTTGCCCACAACATGAAACACCTTGGTAAATGCTGCTTACATATTTGATAATGTGCATCCTACAAACGCCCATTAAACCCAGTCGGTTGATGGCATCACTCTACTCTGCCACTTCCTCGGTCGTTTTCTGGCACTTGTTCTGTCGTTATAGGAGAAACTAGCATTGAAATTTCCAGCTACACCTGTGGGTTGTCTGTCTCTCCTTGCAGAAGTATTAGTTGTTGCTTTATGTATTTTTAAGTTTTATTATCAGAGACAGAACTGCTTAGGATTGTTACGTCTTCTGATGAATTTCCCCATTCATCATTATTAAATCTCTCTAACTTCTGATTGTAATCTTTGTTATGAAATCTACTAGAGGGACAGGTTTGGTGACAAAGACCGCACGCAGCCTTAGGTGTGCACACGTGAGGTGAGCCCCCTCAGAACACAGGGCCACGAGTCCAGGAGGGGTGTGGTCCAGAGACACAGAACTGGATTAAGACGGTGCTGCTGCAGCTCAAGCAGCATCAGTATCAAAGGTGCCCCAGCAAAACAAAATATAAAGTCTGAATAAACTCTTGTCCCCAAGGGAGTCCCACTGTCTAGAAATCTGCACCTGGTTGTAGGTCACACCAGCACAGCCCACACTCTCCGGGCGCAAGCACAGCCTGGGCACATCACGCCCTCCCGTGCTGTTCGCCGGGCCTCCCACAGGAGCTGCTGCAGATCTTTCCTGCACTGTTTCAGTCTTACCTCCCTTCTCAATTTCAGTAGATGTTTTCTTCTCCTTTTTCACAGTAAGAAGGGAAGTCATCAGAGAATTCCTTCAGTTTAATTCCAACAAACATATAAAGTTACTACACCTTCCTCCATTTCCTTTTACGAGGAGAAGTGATTTTCCAAAGCAAATGCTTCCCTATGCTCTGGATGTCATCCCCTCCCACCTTCTACGGGACCCCTGTGCACCTGCCCTGCCCCTGCTCGCCGGCTGGAGGCTGCCCCAGTCCCCACCGCCACTCCAGCTTCGCTCTCCACACCAAGGCACCGAGTTACCTCCACTTACCCGCTCTCTCCCTTTCTATGCTCCTGCCCTTAGGTTAAAGGGAGCTTTCCAATGAAACAATGTTATTCTTGGCAAGGTCACCAAAGATCTCATTGTTACTAAGTTCAGCATACAACTTTCACTCTTTCCCCTACTTTTAAAGGGGTATGCTGCTGCTGCTAGGTTGCTTCAGTCGTGTCCGACTCTGTGCAGCCCCATAGATGGCAGCCCACCAGGGCCGCCC
>SJYG01000537.1:353228-369599 GCA_006410535.1 Litocranius walleri | reverse complement strand
GGAGCCGTGGCCCCTCTCGCTGCGAGGGCCCCGGCGGGCGGGCGGGCGGGCGCCGGCCCCCTGGCTGACAGGAGCTCGGGCGCGGGTGGCCGTGGGCCTGCCTGCGCAGGTGCGGGGCCACGCCTGCGGCGCCCGCCCGCCGCGCGGCCTCTGCGCCCCTCTCCCCGACCTGCGCCTGAGACCCCAGGCGAGTTTCCGCAGGACGAGCCAGCAGGCGTGACCGCTGCGCACCTCGCTTGGCAGGCCGGGCAGGGCCGCCTTCGGTACTTCCGCGTGCCCTCTCTGGCTTCCTGCGTGTCCTCCTTACTTCCCTCGGAGTTTCTCACCCCTGTTGGCGCAGCTCCTTTGTCCGGCCCGGCAGATTCCCCTAGCCGTGGCACTTGGCAGCTGCAGGCGTGGCTTTGGGGCCGGTGCTGAAGCCGGAGGTACCCCCCGGGTTTCGCACCCTCGCTGCCAGCTGTGCTCAGTTTGAGCTGGGGAGTGCTGACTGTTCTGGGGCCCTCCTTCCTAGAGTCCTCAGGTGGTGCTGAGGCCAGAGCACCGCCACACGCTTTTCCTGCACTGTCAGAAACAGATTTTGGGTGTGACTGGTGAGAAGCCTCAGGCTCTTCTTTCCGAAGTGGAGGCCAGTGTATCTAGTAATGAGAAGTGTTCCCCGTCCCGGTCCCCCCTTCCCCCTCCGTCAGTTTATTTATTCTGAAAATACCAGGCAAGTGTTTTGATTCTTTACGTGGTTTCTACTTTGTGGAAATTCAGGTGAGACACAGGCGCTCTGATGACCGGAGGTCAACAAAGTGCAGGGGGTCCCCTGATGGGTAGACAGTGGGCTCAGCTGCAGGGCCGGCGAAGGAGGGGGGCTAGGGAGGCTTGGGGAGATGGCTCAGGGAGCCAGGAAGCTCCTGTCAGTGGCTTGACCCCAAGGATGAAGAACAGGGAGAGCGAGTGCCCGGGCTGTGCAGCACCTGATCCTTCGTTCCCCCAGCAGGTCAGGAGCCATGGATTTCCTGCCCTTAAACTGAAGTGGTGGCCTGGGGCTCTTAAAGCTCGTGAAGCTGTTTCTGAACTGGGCCAGTAGGAAACCTGTGTAAAGTCCTTCACGTAAAACAGCAGCCTGAGAATGTGGGCTGTGGGCGCCTTCTATAAACGCGGGGAAGGGCAGCTCAAAACTCCTGGGCACCTATGTGGACAGTTGCAGGATTTTTCAGGTTTTAGAAACATAGAGTGTAGCCTGTAGGTCCTGGGATACAGTGCTGAGAGTCGGGAAACAGTCACGTCATCAAATGTACTAATATTTAATACTCCTATAATTAAGTGTTCTCACTGTGGGGTAATCAGGTCTTCACATAGCCCCATATCAATTCATGTCAGTGTTGCCCCAGCTGAGTTTCTCGCCGGGCTTTGCTCTCAGATGGTTCTCCAGGCAAGAGTACTGGAGTGGGTAGCCCTTGCCTTCTCCAGGGTATCCTCTCGACCCAGGGATCGAGCCCAGGCCTCCCGCATTGTGGGCAGACGCTTTACCCTCTGAGCCACCAGGGAAGCTGGTGTATAATCAGGTCTCCAGATAGCCTCATATCAGTTCATGTCAGGGTTGCCCCGGCTGAGTTTCTCATCAGATTTTGCTCTCAAATGATTTAGGGAGAAAGCTTTGGTTTTCATAACTTTTTGTGATTTATAGCCTGAAATGGGTTGTTGGGTAGAACTATGGAGCTAAATAGCTTTTCAGAGTTTGTTCTAAATTTTCACTTTTTAAGAACAAATGGGCTTCCCTGGTGGCTCAGACGGTAAAGAATCTGCTCCCAGTGCAGGAGACCCAGGTTTGATCCGTGGGTCGGGAAGATAACCTGGAGGAGGGAATGGCAGTCCACTCCAGTATTCTTGCCTGGAGAATTCCGAGGACAGAGGGGCCTGGTGAGCTGTAGTCCATGGGGTCGCCAAGGGTCGGATGCCACGGAGCAACTGATACACACAGAAGCTGGGCACCCCAGGGGCGAAGGGCGAAGGGTGCCCACAGCGGCAGGGGTGTTGGGCAAGGGGCGAGGGGCATCCCGCGGCGGCAGGGGCGTGGTCGAGCAGCCGAAGGGTGTCCGCGGCGGCAGGGTCGCGGCCGAGGGGTGCCCGCAGCGGCAGGGGTGCCGGGTGCAGCCGAGTGGGCAAGGGGCTGAGGGGTGCCCGCGGCAGCAGGGGCGTCGGGCGCGGCCGAGGGGCCGAGGGGTACCCGCGGCGGCAGGGGCGTCGGGCGCGGCTGAGCCGGCAAGAAGCCGAGGGGTGTCCGCAGCGGCAGGGGCGCACCAAGCAGGCGAGGGGCCGAGGGGTGTCCGTGGCGACAGGGGCGTGGGCGAGGGGTGCCTGTGGCGGCAGGGGTGCCGGGTGCAGCCGAGTGGGCAAGGGGCCGAGGGGTGCCCGCGGCAGCAGGGGCGTGGGCGAGGGGTGCCCGTGGCGGCAGGGGCGCGGCCAAGGGGTGCCCGCGGCGGCAGTGGTGCCGGGCGCAGCTGAACGGGCGAAGGGCCGAGGGATGTCCATGGCGGCAGGGGCGCGGCCGAGCAGGCGAGGGGCCGAGGGGTGCCCGCGGCGGCAGGGGCGTGGGCGAGGGGTGCCCGTGGTGGCAGGGGCGTGGCCAAGGGGTGCCCGCGGTGGCAGTGGTGCCCGCGGCGGCAGTGGTGCCGGGCGCAGCTGAATGGGCGAAGGGCCGAGGGATGTCCATGGTGGCAGGGGCGCCACCGCGCAGCCGAGGGGCATCCGCGGGGCCTGTCCTGACTGCAGGAGGGCACGGGGGTGGGCGTGATGGAGGAGAGGACTGGGCCCTCCTCTGCAAGGCCCCATCGCGTGGTGCCTGGGGGGTTTGTTGGGGGCCGTTGAGCTGTGGCAGCCCCTGTGGACCTCCTTTCCACGTGGGAAGCGTGAGTGAGCCTTGAGCCCCACGGCTCATCAGTCTTGTAGTTCTGGTGTCTTCTCGCTTGAGCGTTGGGGTCTTGTCAGCCGTCTGTCTTAGCTGTTGACCCTGGACCTGGAGGCCTGAGTGCAGAGACCCTTCTCTGCCAGGGACGGTTCCAAGTGGGTGTTTCTTCCCTAGACACCGCAGAGCACACAGCCAGGTCTCCACCTCAGGGCTGTGGGCCCAGGTGGCCACTTGCGGCCCTCAGGACACAGTGGCCCCTGTCTCATGTCCCTCTCAGCTGGCCCTGCCCCTGGCATGTTGGTGGCTTTAAGGTCAGCCTTTGATCATGGCGATAGTGCCCAGCATAAAACAGTAGTGACCCCCACAGCAGCACTTGTGGGGTCCTGGCTGTGTGGGGGTGCTCATGCTGGTGGTGCTGAGCTCGGGGCTGTTGGGAGCTTGCCAGGCCACCAGGGCTGACGGTGGAGGTGGGCGGGAGCCCACGAGAGGCTTTGGTCTGATGGAAGGCGTGGGTCCATCTCAGGTGTATCCTGCTGGAAGTGGCGTCCAGAGGGAATCCTGGTAAAAGCAGCTGCTGGCTTGGGGTCGCTGGGGGCCGGCTGGGAGCCCATTGCAGAGGCCTGTGGTCCTTACCCAGCACGCGTCTGGGGGCCAGGGGAGGCCACCAGGGCTCCGCGGGGAGACGCCCTCTTCCTCCTTCCTCTGGGCCTGCTCCCCCTCCAGGGCCCCGTCTGCGTGAGCGTGCCTATCCCTGCAGGAAGGTGATGAGCGTCTGTGTAGTGGGGCTCCTGGAATTCCGCGCCATGGAAGTGTCTGCTTCTCAGCAGCAGTGCTGAGAACGCGTGTCAATTTCACCTGACCTGCTTCCCGTGCTGCGACGCTACCCAGCCTGGGGCTTCCTGTCCTGCCAGCGGGCCCCGCCTCCCCTGGCTCCTGTCTGTGACCTCTGCTGTGGGACAGATGGCGACCTGCCGCCTCAGAGGCCCTGCCGGACTCCAGCCGCCCCCAGCCTCCTCGTTTTAGCTGGTGTAGGGAAAGGGCAACTTAGCCAGGATGGTGGGGTCAGCCTCTCGCCCCACGTTTTGTAAACACATGGTTATACAGCAGCTGGGATCAGGTACAGAGGTGCTCATGCATCAACGCTACGCGCGCCGTGCTGTGCCCGTTCGGCCACAGGCCACTTCTGGTCTATAGGCGTGTGCAAGCCCCGCCTGCGGAGCCCTTTGTCTGCACTGGGGCAGCCCGGAGAGAGCGATCGTGCCTTCTGTTCCTGCCGCTCCTGGACTTTTCTTCCAGCTTCCCTGCTTGCACCTCGCCTGTCCTGGGTTCAGCGAAAAGCCGGGGAGCCTGAGGCTCCAGTGGATGGAGGAAGCTGGCGGCCCCCGCAGAGTGGGCGGTGCAGGTGGCTGCGGCCTCTCGGCGTGGGCTGTGGCAGCTGGGTGCGCTCGGGCGACCTCGCAAGCCTGGAGCGTGGGCCCCTCTTCTGCTGTGGGACTTGGTGTGTTTTCCTGCTTGGGGCTGCTGTAAATAAAGCTCGCGAGGAGGTGCACGTGCGCTGTGCGCACGTTTTCCTTTTCTTTCGGGTAAAATGCCCGGGAGTGGACTGTGGGCTTCTAGTCAGATGGAGGGTAGGCTTTACGTGAAACAGCCAAACCCTCTCCACTGGGGCTTTGCCACCTCCTGCCCCCGGCCTCCCCAGTTCGTGCTCGTCCTGATTGCACCCGTGCTCCAGGCCGCGCAGTGGCTGAAGCTGCGTCTTCTCCGTGGTGCTATGCTGAACACTTTTTCACCCATTAATTAGCCACTTGTGTATCTTTTTTTGCGTGTGAAATGTTTCTTAAAATCTTTTTTCCTTTTTTTGGGGGGGGGCAGGAGTTATGGGAATATTTTTTTTTAAACTGTGGTATAATGAGAATTTCGTGACTACTCAAGGATAAACCTGGGAGTATCTGTTCTAGATCCAAGTCCGGTTTTTATATAACACACATACACAGAGACACACACATGTGTGGGGAAGAGAAGGTAAGCTGTTTCCTAATTCCAGAACATCAGTTCAGTCGCTCAGTCGTGTCCGACTCTTTCTGACCCCATGGACTGCAGCACGCCAGGCCTCCCTGTCCATCACCAACTCCTGGAGCTTACTCAGACTCATGTCTGTTGAGTCAGTGATGCCATCCAGCCATCTCACCCTCTGTCGTCCCCTTCTCCTCTTACCTTCCATCTTTCCCAGCATCAGGGTCTTTTCCAGTGAGGCAGCTCTTCACATCAGGTGGCCAAAGTGTTGGAGCTTCAGCTCAGCATCAGTCCTTCCAGTGAGTATTCAGGACTGATCTCCTTCAGGATTGACTTGTTGGAACTCCTTGCAGTCCAAGGGACTCTAAAGAGTCTTCTCCAACACCACAGTTCAAAAGCATCAATTCTTCGGCGCTTACCTTTCTTCATAGTCCAACTCTCACATCCATACATGACCACAGGAAAAACCACAGCCTTGACTAGACGACCCTTGGTCAGCAAAGTAATGTCTCTGCTTTTCAATATGCTGTCTATGTTGGTTATAGCTTTTTTCCCAAGGAGGAAGTGTCTTTTAATTTCATGGCTGCAGTCAGCATCTGCAGTGATTTTGGAGCCCAAAAAATAGCCTTTCACTGTTTCCACTGTTTCCCCATTTATTTGCCGTGAAGGGATGGGACCAGATGCCATGATCTTCGTTTTCTGAATGTTGAGCTTTAAGCCAGACTTTTCACTCTCCTCTTTCACCTGCATCAAGAGGCTTTTGAGCTCCTCTTCACTTTCTGCCATAAGGGTGGTGTCATCTGCGTATCTGAGTGACTGATATTTCTCCCGGCAATCTTGATTCCAGCTCGTGCTCCTCCCAGAGCATAGCCAGTCGCAGCTGTCTTAGCAGCACCCAGCTGGCACCCCTTTCTGTGTCATAGGTGCTGGTGTCCCTAACTCTTAGACACCTTTCTCCGGTCGCTGCAGACTTGTGTGGGGCTGGGAGAGGAGGTGCTGACAGGTCTGGGCGCGCTGCCTGGCGCCGGTGTCCAGACAGGCTGTGGCCACAGCCGGGGCCCGGAGCGCCCGTCCACATGGGGCCCCTGCACCCCCGGAGAGCAGCCGCCTGCCCCCTCTGTCCTCTGAAGAATTCTGTGTAAACGGGGTCGCGTGCAACCTCTCAGAATTGGCTTCTTTCAGCCCACATGATTCTCTGGGGACCATCAACGTGGCTGTGCCCTGACTTCTTTTGTCTCTGCAGAGCAGTCCATGGTGTGGATACACCATAGTTTGCTCAACTTTTCACCCATTGAAGGACATCTGGGTTGTTTCCAGGTTTTTTGATTGAAATAAACCTGCTCTAAGCATCCACGTGCAGGTCATTGTATGGCTGTGTTCATCTTTCTGGAATAAGTGCGTAGGTGCTGGTCACGCGGCAGTTGGTGCCTTGTTTTTAGAGAGCTGCCTGCCTGTCTGTAGAGCTCCGTGCTGTCTGCGCTCGCCCGTCGGCGGAGGGGCGCCTGCCTGTGCTCGGCTGCTGCACCGGCCGCAGGCTGCAGCCTGAGGTCATGGAGCGGGCAGGCGCCTAGGAGCTCTCTCCTCTTGGCTGTTCTTGCTCCCCTTACTCTGAGGCCCCAGTCCTATTTCATCGGGACCCCACCTTCTGACCTCATTGAAACCACCTGCACAACCTGTCTCCAGATCCAGCCATGCTGGGGTTAGGGCTTCAGCTTGTGACTCCTGGGGGACGCAGTTGAGTCTGCTGCAAAAAGGGCTCAGACTCTCTGCGGCCCTGCCAGCATCTTCGCTGTGTTTGGCGGTTACTCGGGCAGGTGTGCGGCGGTGCCTCCCCGAGGCTTTGGTCTGCGTCTCTCTGAACGCTCGCGCTCTGCTCTTTCCCGCCTGCCCACCCTCACAGGTGGAGCGCCTCTATGTCCTCTGCCTCTTCCCAGTCGTCTCTCGCTGCTGAACTGTGAGAGCCCCTTGAGTCCTCTGTCCAGGGTGGAAGCCAAGTGTTTCCTCTTAGGCTGCTGAGGACAGGGTCTGTTCAGGCCTCTGAACAGGGTCTGCGGTGGATCCAAGGCTCTGACTTTGATGGAGTCTGTCTTGTCCCTTTTCATTCCTGAATCCTGCTGTCGCTGCTGGGCGTGACACTTTGCCGAGCTATGCGTCTCCAGCATTCTCTCCTGTGCTGTCTCGTGGTTTGACACTTGTATGCTCTAAGTTATCGTGACTAACTTATCGTGTAAGCTATCGTATAAAGAGCTTAGACTGAAGTTCTTTATTTTACCTGGAGCTGTCCAGTTGAAAATACCATCCTTCTGAATCTGCTTTTGCGATTTGGGCTCTCTTTCTAGGGCTTTTCCCTTTTGTCCCATTGATCTACAGTCTCTCTGTCCACCAGCACCACACAGTCTTCCTTACTGTAGCCATACAAAATTCGAAATTTCTTTTTGGTTAGGAAAAATTTTTTTAATGCAGAAAAGGAGAAAGAGTAGCAACAAAACAGACACCTTTGTCCCTGCTGTCCAGAATTAATAAACACTGACTCTGAAAATGGACTCCCTCGTAGCTCAGCTGATAAAGAATCTCCCTGCAGTGCGGGAGACTGGGGTTCGATTCCTGGGTGGGAAAGATCCCCTGGAGAAGGAAATGGCAACTCACTCCAGTATTTTTGCCTAGAGAATCCCAGGGACAGAGGAGCCTGGCAGGCTACTGCTTATGGGGTTCAAAGAGTCGGACATGACTTAACTAAACCACCACCAGCGTTAAAAAGGTCCTCTTTGGTCCCCGAGCTTTTCCTGACTGTGAAGCACTGCAGATGCGGTAAAGGCTCCCCTGGCCCGCTGCGCCCACGGTGCCTCTGCGTCTCTCTGGAGGCAGCCACGCCCGTGAACGGGGCACATCCTTGCTGCTCATCCATGTGCTCCCTCTGCCCGTGCTGTGTTCAGACAGCACGTGATCTTGCTGTGGGGTGTTAAAGGTCAGCGACTGTGCTTTCAGCTCTGAAGAGTTTGTCGTCGTGATCTGCTGGTTTGCTCAGCACACCGTTCTGGTTCCCGCCGTGCCAGACACCGTCCTGGGTGCCTATGACGGAAGCTCAGACAGCTCGGACGGCGTTTCTGCTTCACGCTCACGGCCTGGTTGGGAGAGACGGTGAACAAGCGTCTGGATAGAGTCAGGTGTCCGAGAATGCTGGGGAGGAGGAACGGGGTCGGGGCACCGGGGCGAGTCAGGAGCGGGGTGAGGCAGGCCGTGGCCCCGGGCAGTTGTGGGCCTGCTGGCTGAGGAGGTGCGGTGGGCGGCCCCAAGGATCCGGTGGCTCCGCGGAGGTCGCCCTTCTGTCCTGTATGTTTCTGGTGTAGTCCTTTGGCGTGTTGCTGCATAGCGTTACCATCTGCAAGTAAAGGCAGTCTTAGCTCTTCCGCTCTGTCTGTGTCTAGCGCTCTTGCACTGCTGGGCTCTCTGACACACTGTTCACTGCAGTTTTGAGAGCAGAAGAAAGCCTTGCTTTGTTCTCGATCTGAGAGGACCTCAAAGTCTTGAGTTAGCCGTTAGTTTCTCGTGGTTGCCATTTCTTAGATTGAAGGAAGTTTCTGCTTCAGATGCTAGTTTGATGACCAGGTTTAAATTTTGCTGTTTTGAAGGATCATGACGGGGCGTTGCATGCGGGCAGAAGCTTTCTCGGTGTGCGTCGAGGTGGCCCGCCCTCCCTGTCTACAGTGGGGCCACAGTGGCTCAGAGCCTTGCACTCCTGGGCGGCCACGGCGTTGCCCTTCCTGCATGCTGCCAGCTCGCTCCTCGTCTTTGCCGGTGGTTTCTGATTTCTGTGCTATGAGTGATTTTGATCTGTAATTGTGTGCTCACTGTTTTCTGTGCCTCAGAGGGGACTCTGGGGCCTGTTCTCCCTCTTGGCACAGACTCCCTGTAAGGTGGTTGTGCTCTCTGCACTTACATGTTGTGTAGAATTCGCCAGTGGAACCGTCTGTCTTCCTGTTTCTGTTTTCTGGATTTTCATTTTTTTCGTCTGTTTTTTATATGGACTTATTTAATGTTTTATTGGCTATGTTGAAATAAAAGAGACAGAGTAACTCTGCACATATGTGAAAACACTGTAAGTACGTTCTACATGTGTGTTTGCGCGTGTGTGTGTGTGTGTGTCTGCAGCTGTCGCTGTGAAGGTGCTGAACGAAGCCGGCGCCTCCGCGCTTCCCTGCTCCGCCCCGCGCCACTGCTGTCTGCCCTCCGCTGCTGTCGTTGCTCTCTTCCCTCGGCCTCCCGTGGGTGAGGCCGCGTGCGTGCGCCTTTCCTGCCTGCCGCTCCTCAGCACGGCTGCTTCCAGCCACCCTGCTGCTTCATGTGAGCAGCGGTGCATCTGGCCACGTGAGGACGGCCGCTCCATCCACTCACCGCTGACGGACATGGCTTGTTCCCACTGGGGCTGCTGTGAGAGTGCGTGTACGAGTCTTTGTGAGGACATGTGCCCTTATTTTTCCTGAGTAAATACTCAATGTGATGGCCGAGCTGTAGAGTTGGTGTGTTTAGCTTTTGAAGAACTCTCCAAACTGTCTTCCAAAATGATGATACCGTTCTGAATCCCTGTGGGCAGTGTGTAAGCGCGCAGTTGCTCCACACCTCAGTCAATCTTTGGTAGGTCGGTTTCAAAATTTTTAGATGATCTAATAGGTGTATAGCAATATATGCATGTCCCTGGAATGACATTTTTTCATGTGGTTACTTGCCATCTGTTTATCTTGGTTGAGTGTCTTTTTGTTTTGTATATTTTGCCCCTTAAAATGTTGTTGAACTGAACTTTGGATTTTCTGTATATTTTCTGGATAGAGGGTCTTTGCCAGATGTGTGATTTGTGAAGTCCAGTTAGGGACTTGTCTTTTCAAGCTCTCAACAGCGTTTCCAAAAACCAGTAAAAACCATCTTTAATGAAGTCCATTTATCATGTTTTTCATTTATGGGTCACTCTGTTTGCCTAACGTAGGGTTTGTCAAAATTGTTGATTTTTTTTTAAAGTTGCTCTTACGCCCCACAGCCTTCCTGAACTGGTTTATTACTGGAAGCAGCTGGAAGGAGTGGGTATCGGCTTGTCTCCATAGACAGTCCTGTTTGCTGTCTCTTTTCAGTCTGAATGCCTTTTATTTCTTTTCTTGCCTGATTGCACTGGCCAGCGCTTCCAGCGTAATACTGAATGGCAGTGGTGAGAACGGGCCTGATGCCTGCCGTGCCCCGGTCTTAGAGGGAAGCGTCAGGACCCCCGCTGCCCCGAGTATGGTGTTCGCAGAGGGGCTTCCAGAGGTGCCTTCATCAGGCTGAGCAACTGTCCTTCTGTACCCGTTTGCTGAGAGTTTTAACTTTCATGCTGAAATTTTCCACTGTAGGAAGCTAGAAAAGGCTAAGAAATCAAACTAAAAATAATCGAATTACATGGATTAAACCAGCTTTACTTAGCTGTGATGTATTATCCTTTTTATAATTGCTGGGTTTGATTTGCTAACATTTTGTTTTACGTAGAATTAACAATCTGTCAGGAATTCTGTCATCCATATTTGTGTGCGGTGCGAGTCACTTACTTGTTTCCAGAGAACTGGTGTTGATTGTGTTGGTTTTCCTGCCCTGGTCTCTGCCTGGGAACAGGGTGTGTGGAAGGCAGTCGTGTGGACCAGGGCCACCGTCATGGCGGAACACAGACTCCTGGCCACAGTCCAGTCTGCGCCTTTCTCGGTCAAGGCACCTTTAAAGCTGAATGCCAGATGAAGCTGACGCGTGTCCTTCTCACTTTAGGAGGGTCTGCATTTGTGTATGAGGCTGAAGATCTGGGAAGTGGCAGAGAGTATGCATTGAAGGTAAGAGAGGGGACCGAGGGTTCCTGGGCTTCCCTGTGCTTTTCTAAAGGAGAGAAATCTCTAAGTGATGCCATCTGCCGAGGCTTATCCCCGCCCCTGTGGTTCATGTTCCTGTTTTACAGTCTGTGTCTATTTGTTACAGTTGTCTCTTCCGCAGTCTTAGAGGACTTGAAAGCTGTGGGTTTCAGCCTTGGGGCGGCCAGGGGAGGGGAATCAGAGCTGCCAAAGTGAGGGTTCCAGGGACACCAGGCGTTGGAAAGCCAGTGGTGTAAAGTTGCACACGCATGGTGTGCCTGTGAGCGGGGCTCTCGGGCGGGCTGCCAGGTGTGCCTGTGACCGCACGGTGTGCCTGTGACCGCACGGTGTGCCTGTGAGCCGGGCTCTCGTGCGGGCTGCCGGGTGTGCTTCGAGGTCTCTCCTGAGGCTCAGGGGGCCTGCTTGGCCTCAGCGGCAGTGGCCGTCTTGGGGTGCGGCTGGGCTGGGCGCGCACTTGGGCTCTGGGGCCCAGAAGTAGACCCATATCTCTCATTTTCCTCCAGCCTGTTGGGTGAGAAGCCTCCTGTTTTTAGTTTTCTTTACGTCCTTGGATCACAAAGGACCGTTTTTGAGGCCCTCTAACCAGGCAGGTTTCTCTGTGGGTCAGATGTTAACACACAGTCTGGTGGGGGCAACCCTAAGATGCACTGTGTGTGCTCGGTGAGAGCAGACGGATAAGGCCCTTAACCTTCCCTCATCCGTTATTTCCCGCTGCAGAGACTGCTGTCCAACGAAGAGGAGAAGAACAGAGCCATCATTCAGGAAGTGTGCTTCATGGTATCCTTTTCCAGGGGCCGAGCCCGAGCTCGGGCCTGCGGGGAGGCCCGCCACCAGCTGTGGCTGCCTTGGCTGCTGGCTGCCCAGTGGTGCCCTCTCTGTGTGCTTCATTGGACTTGCCCGTAGCCCCTGTCTAGTAGGAAGGAGTTTTCTTCCTTGTTCTTTATTCTCAGAGTAATGGTAAAACATTCATAGCATTGGGAAAAACAGCATCATTCCTGCCAAGAGGTCTCAAGCTGGGGGTAGGCGGCTCCCTGCCTCCGCCCCGCGGCTTGCCCAGTGACCCGGTGTGGTGCCCAACTCCGTCAGCTCCCTGCTAGCTCTGGCTCCCGCGGGCCTTCGCCCTTCCCAGAGGGCAGGGGCCCTGGGCGTCCGTGCATGGAGCCTGGATCGGCGGGCTTGTTTGGCAGGCTCTCCACTCCCACGTGCGTTCCCCTGGAACTGGGGTCTTGCCCTTTGCTGTTTGAATCTGTTCTCCTCCATCTCGAAGCTCTGTCCACTGTGAGCCTACCAGCCCCAGGCTTTAGGGTCCTCACTGCGCTGGGCTTCCTGTGGCCCCCTTCAGCCTCACCTGCTACCCCACCCAATCCCTCGCCAGGTATGTGGCCGGCGGGGGCAGGGGTCCTTCGGCGCCGTCCCTTCCCTTGTGCCTGTGGCCTCCTGGCTGCCTCCCACCTGCTCCCCGTGCTGTTTTTGTGGTCATGCGCTCAGATTGTCCTTAGCTGGAGTTGGTGTTCTGACTTCAGTGTCTTAATATCCTGTATATATTTGTTTTTAAACATGCAGACTTACATTCTCCTTTAACGAGACACTTGCAGAAAAAGCTTTCAGGCCACCCAAATATTGTCCAGTTTTGTTCTGCAGCATCAATAGGGAAAGAGGAGTCGGACACTGGGCAGGCGGAGTTCCTGCTGCTCATGGAGCTCTGCAGAGGTGAGGTGCCCACGGCTCGGCAACACCCAGCAGGCGGAACGGCTCCTGGGGTCTCCTCTCCAGAGACACGGTAGTCGTCAGGGAGAGACCGGCGCCCTGTCTGGCGGGAGCTCTTTGAGTGGCTGCATCTACCCCCTCACCCCCGTGCCTGGCTGAGAGCAGAGCTGGGGCTGTGGTACAGTTGTCTCTTCCGCAGTCTTAGAGGACTTGAAAGCTGTGGGTTTCAGCCTTGGGGCGGCCAGGGGAGGGGAATCAGAGCTGCCAAAGTGAGGGTTCCAGGGACACCAGGCGTTGGAAAGCCAGTGGTGTAAAGTTGCACACGCATGGTGTGCCTGTGAGCGGGGCTCTCGGGCGGGCTGCCAGGTGTGCCTGTGACCGCACGGTGTGCCTGTGACCGCACGGTGTGCCTGTGAGCCGGGCTCTCGTGCGGGCTGCCGGGTGTGCTTCGAGGTCTCTCCTGAGGCTCAGGGGGCCTGCTTGGCCTCAGCGGCAGTGGCCGTCTTGGGGTGCGGCTGGGCTGGGCGCGCACTTGGGCTCTGGGGCCCAGAAGTAGACCCATATCTCTCATTTTCCTCCAGCCTGTTGGGTGAGAAGCCTCCTGTTTTTAGTTTTCTTTACGTCCTTGGATCACAAAGGACCGTTTTTGAGGCCCTCTAACCAGGCAGGTTTCTCTGTGGGTCAGATGTTAACACACAGTCTGGTGGGGGCAACCCTAAGATGCACTGTGTGTGCTCGGTGAGAGCAGACGGATAAGGCCCTTAACCTTCCCTCATCCGTTATTTCCCGCTGCAGAGACTGCTGTCCAACGAAGAGGAGAAGAACAGAGCCATCATTCAGGAAGTGTGCTTCATGGTATCCTTTTCCAGGGGCCGAGCCCGAGCTCGGGCCTGCGGGGAGGCCCGCCACCAGCTGTGGCTGCCTTGGCTGCTGGCTGCCCAGTGGTGCCCTCTCTGTGTGCTTCATTGGACTTGCCCGTAGCCCCTGTCTAGTAGGAAGGAGTTTTCTTCCTTGTTCTTTATTCTCAGAGTAATGGTAAAACATTCATAGCATTGGGAAAAACAGCATCATTCCTGCCAAGAGGTCTCAAGCTGGGGGTAGGCGGCTCCCTGCCTCCGCCCCGCGGCTTGCCCAGTGACCCGGTGTGGTGCCCAACTCCGTCAGCTCCCTGCTAGCTCTGGCTCCCGCGGGCCTTCGCCCTTCCCAGAGGGCAGGGGCCCTGGGCGTCCGTGCATGGAGCCTGGATCGGCGGGCTTGTTTGGCAGGCTCTCCACTCCCACGTGCGTTCCCCTGGAACTGGGGTCTTGCCCTTTGCTGTTTGAATCTGTTCTCCTCCATCTCGAAGCTCTGTCCACTGTGAGCCTACCAGCCCCAGGCTTTAGGGTCCTCACTGCGCTGGGCTTCCTGTGGCCCCCTTCAGCCTCACCTGCTACCCCACCCAATCCCTCGCCAGGTATGTGGCCGGCGGGGGCAGGGGTCCTTCGGCGCCGTCCCTTCCCTTGTGCCTGTGGCCTCCTGGCTGCCTCCCACCTGCTCCCCGTGCTGTTTTTGTGGTCATGCGCTCAGATTGTCCTTAGCTGGAGTTGGTGTTCTGACTTCAGTGTCTTAATATCCTGTATATATTTGTTTTTAAACATGCAGACTTACATTCTCCTTTAACGAGACACTTGCAGAAAAAGCTTTCAGGCCACCCAAATATTGTCCAGTTTTGTTCTGCAGCATCAATAGGGAAAGAGGAGTCGGACACTGGGCAGGCGGAGTTCCTGCTGCTCATGGAGCTCTGCAGAGGTGAGGTGCCCACGGCTCGGCAACACCCAGCAGGCGGAACGGCTCCTGGGGTCTCCTCTCCAGAGACACGGTAGTCGTCAGGGAGAGACCGGCGCCCTGTCTGGCGGGAGCTCTTTGAGTGGCTGCATCTACCCCCTCACCCCCGTGCCTGGCTGAGAGCAGAGCTGGGGCTGTGGAGGGGCGGCTGTGCAGTCGGGCCATCAGGAGCAGGAAGCAGGCGTGGCCGGAAGTGGGTGGGGTGGGCGGGGCCGCAGAGGTGGGCCTGCGCCCTCAGCAGCCCCAGGCGGCCCCCAAGGCTGTCACGCTTGCGTGCTCTGAGAGGAAGACTTGGGTCCGCTGACAGCAGCGGGGAGCTGGTGCTTTCTCTCGACTTCTTAGGGCAGAGTGGGTGAGTGGGTGGGCAGGGGGTTCCCCAGGAGAGGTGAGGCTTCTGTCGGCCGCAGAAGCAGGGTCCCCGCCTGGAGGGTGGGGCTCGTCTCATCCCCCACTGAACCTCTGCCCAGTGCTGGGCCCGTGTGGGCAAGACCGCTCTTGGAGCTGGGCAGTGCTTCTGAGGCCCAGCAGGCGTGGAGGACTGGTCAGAGGCCCCGGCGCTCGGGCGGGGCCCCTAGACGCCCTGCTTGTCCATCCGCCCCCGGCAGTGCGTGGGGCTGTCGCGAGGCCAGGGGAGAGGGGGGAGACTGAGGCCGGGGCCTCCCGGAACAGAGGGAGGAAAGTAGCCCGAGGGGTCATGGCCCCCAGAGAGTGTCCCAGGAAGAGGGCGGGGGCTGTGAGTGCGGGCGTCCTTCTGCAAAGAGCAGAAATGGGGTGCAATTGTTGCCGGGGGCAGGGGTGTCTTGGGGACCACAGCCAGGAGTGCAGGATCCCCGCCCTGAGTGGAGGGGACCAGGGCCCCATCCCAGGTGGAGCCCAGGGCCCGGGGCGCAGGGTGCGTCTGTCCCAGCAGCATGGGTGCCTGGGCTCCCGTGGGGACGGGCGTGTGGGATCCTGTCCGGTGCTGGCTGTGCTGTGGGCGCCTCTCCTGGGTGCTCACAGTGAGATATAGGTGCTCAGCTCAGGTCAGGCGCTTGGTTCTTCACTTAGCTGGTGGTTGGCATCACTGTCTTTCACCTGCAAGAAAGAGGTGCCTGCTCACTGAAGATAGCATCACGTGTGAGCTTGTGAAGCAGGCTGCTGCCTGCAAGCCTGCTGCGTCCACGCCCCTCATAGTCACAGGCATCCCCAGGAGGCGTCCTGGGGGCGGGGCCGGGGTTGCAGGGGGTGGGGAGAGTGCTGGTCACAGGGCCTTGTGGCTGTGTGGTACTGCCCCCTTTGGTTCTGCGTCTAGTGGGGCCAGGGGTCCCATAACGTGCGGAGCTCATCTCCGGGAGCGAAGGCAGCCTGGGGCCCTGGACAGGGGTGTGCAGGCGGGGCTCTCGGAAGAGGCTTTGGGACGTCCAGAGCAAGAGCAGGGTCGGGGTACCAAGGCAGGTGAGTCGTGGGTCCTGGGAAGCTGGCCCAGCAAAGACAGCACATGGTTGCGGAGGGAGCCCCTGTGGAGAGGGCCAGTGGCCCCGGGCTCCAGCCAGTTCCAGCAGGACTCAGGTCCCTGTGCCAGAGACAGGAAGGAGTGCCTTGAGGCGGGGACCCCTCAGGGGGCAGCCTGGGGTGGGGGCCCAGAGCCTGGCCACCCTTTCTGTGTCGCATGGAGGGCGTAGGCACTGAGATCTCAGGTGAACAGCCGAGGACTGCTGTTGCCTAAGGACGCTCAGCGGTCGTCTCTCCAGAGGTATCTGCCGGGATGTGCACATTTGGGGTCGTGGTGCCTGTAGCTGCTGTGTCACGAAGGCTCTGTGGTCAGAGGCCTCTGCTGCTGTGGGGCCGACTTCCCTCCAGGGCTGTGTAACCCCAACCGGTTGCTGGCCGGAGGGCAGGGCCGCACCACGTGGGTGGGGGAGGGCAGCAGACCCGGGCACTCGCTTCGGCCGTTCCCTGGTGATGTGAGTCTGATTCTCTTTTAGGGCAGCTGGTGGAATTTTTAAAAAAAGTTGAATCGAAAGGTCCGCTCTCGTGCGACACCATCCTGAAGATTTTCTACCAGACGTGCAGGGC
>SJYG01000537.1:314078-348316 GCA_006410535.1 Litocranius walleri | reverse complement strand
TCACCCCCCCCCGCCCCCCCCCCCCCCCCCCCGGCCCGTGCAGAGCCTCATGTGACCACCCTGGCCGGGCTACCTGACCGGCGCCAGGCCCTGTGGCCCGGGGTTGCCACAGTAGCTGTGACGGGCCTGTGCCTTTTCCCCTGACACATTGTCCTCTCCAGATCACCAGGAACACGACCCCCATGTACAGGACACCGGAAATTGTGGACTTGTACTCAAACTTCCCGATCGGCGAGAAGCAGGACATCTGGGTGAGGCAGCTGGCCTGTGTGCCTGGGCAGCCTGACTGCCCCCGGGCCCCGGGCGAGGCTGCGGCTGCCCAGCTCTCGGCTTCCCCCCTCCTCTCGGTGCTTCCTGTCCTCTGGCGGTTCTTTCTCCTCTTCTGTTCTTCCTGTCCTCTGGTGGTTCTTTCTCCTCTTCTGCGGCCCTTGCGACGCTGTTGGTGGTCAGGCACTGACGGCGGGGTGCTGAGGGGCAGAGGCCGGTGTTGCCCAGGCCTGGCCCAAGATGGGGCATCCCTGCATGCCTGGACCTGAGCTCATCTGGTCCGAGCCCCTTTGTGGCCAGTGCTGGGCCTTCCGGATGGCCTTGCAGCTATGCACTGACTTGATAATGCTGGAGCTGTGACTGGGCCCAAGGCCTTTCGGGATCTCAGGAGGAGGTCAGGCCCATCCTCTAGGACACGGCCCATCGGTGTAGGGCTGTCCCTGTGTACGCTGAGCCTGGGGTCTGACTGAACAGGTGTCTGCTGATCCCTTGGTTCAGCATGAGGGCTTGGAGCTCAGGGAGCACTGCTCCTGCCCATCCGAGGTGCCCTGTGGCCTCCCTGGTGCCCTGAGAGCAGGACTCGGGGGCCCTGAACCCCTGCCTCAGGGTTCCCGTCCAGGCTCATCAGGCCTGCCACCGGCGGCACTGCCGTGGGGGGGGCCCTGTGCTGATGAGTGGAGACTGGTGGACACGTATGAGCTGGTCAACTCCAAGTGGACACGTTCAGCCTGTCCCAGCCCAAGGACCACGTGCGTGAGCTGGAAGGCAGGGCTTGGCCTGCTCTGGGCCCCACTTGTGCCTCGTTCCCCTCACCGTGCTGGACAGTGTTGGTTACTGGAGATTACGAGTGAAATGACGTAAAGCACACAAGACATACGAGACGCACAAGAGACACACACACACACACACACACACACACACACTGGCCAGACACACACACACACACACACACACACACACACACACAGGCCAGAGGAGAAAACTGCACCCACAATAATGGCGGTTTATTATTATATATCCCCCAGGAAACATTCCAGACTGTATGAATAAGCCTTTTCAGTACAGCACAGGTGCATACATATTACAGTACAGCAAGGGGAGTGAAACCTCTGTTTACTGCAAAGTCTGTCCAGAGCCCTCTTCTCTCCTTTTATCAAAAGAAAGGAATGCTCCCTCGTTAGCAAGGGACCATTAAACTCAAGGCTGTGTGCAGACTCCTCGGCAGAACGCCTCGCTTGCCAGCACGCTCAGCCTTGAGCAGAGAGACCCGCTTGCATGCATGTCTCCGCTTTCTCCATTGTGGCAGCATTGACCCTTCAGAACACTCTGGGTTCCCTGTCCTCTGGTGGGAGATGCCGTGGTGGAGGCACGGAGGGGACGCTGATGTTTGGGTGTAGGGCTGGCAGTCTCTGACTCATCCCTGGTGCTCAGCTCGAGCCCAGAGGAGGCCCTGCCACTCGCCCTCCGCACGGCCGCCTGGCGGGTAGATCCTTCCCTGGGGTAGGAGCTTGGTGTCTCGATAGGACTTCATCAGAGAACGGAGGGTTGGGCTTTGTTGGCTGTGCTGACCTGGCTGGTCTCTGCGCCCCGTGAGTGTGGACCCTGGCCAGCAGGCAAGGCAGGGCCGGGCAGAGCCGGCAGGCCTCTCTGTCTCCACAGGCTCTGGGCTGCATCCTGTACTTGCTCTGCTTTGGGCAGCACCCGTTTGAGGACGGGGCGAAGCTTCGCATCGTCAACGGGAAGTATGCAATCCCTGCTGACGACACACGCTACTCCGTGTTCCACGGCCTAATCCGTAAGTCCCAGCACAGCACTCCCCGCCTGAGCACGTGTCCCGAGTGGCCGCTTCTGCTGATCTTGGTCTTCACATTGTCCTTCCCCACTTGCTTTTAAAATTAGTAGTGTAAGCAAGTCACGGGCCTCCAGGGCACACCACCCTGCAGAGCGGGGGGTGCTGCTTGCCTGGGGCCCCAGCCCGGCCGCCTTTAGGGTGAGCTCTGCCTCTGCTGTAGGTGCGATGCTCAAAGTCAACCCGGAGGAGCGGCTGTCCATCACTGAGCTGGTCAACCAGCTCCAGGAGATCGCGGCCGCCCGCAACGTGAACCCCAAGTCACCCATCACCGAGGTGGGCCTCTGCGTGCCTCTCGCGATGACACTGTCTGTGTTGCTTTAGAGCTAGGGAGTCCAGCTCCACTCAGCTCTCGTGGAGGGAGGAACCCCCGGGGTTGCCTGAGGGCCAGTGTGCTGCCCTGTGGGGTTCTTGGAGCTGGGAGACAGAGCCTGTAGCTGGGCTCTGAGGTTCAGAGAGGCCAGCAGCGAAGAGGAGAGGGCTGTTGAGTCAGGTTGGCCTGAGCTGCCCTGTGGTCTTTGCAGAGAACCTGGGCCCCCGGGTGGGCTAAGTCTCAGGTGGCGTTTGGGCCCAAGATCCAGGGGCAGCCAGCCTGTGTGCGCCCCCAAGGACAGCTCCACAGGGAGGGTAGAAGTGCCCGAGGAAGGACACAGGCCTCCTCTGCTGGGGCTCACAAGCACGCGCTGCTCTCAGTGCATCTAGAACCAGGGACCCGTGGGCCAGACAGCAGCCTACCCTTGTGCCCTCTGCCTGAGGCCGCGTGGGAGAGAAGTCAGCGTGGGCGCACCGGCCCCAGTGGACTCTGAGACGAGGAAAGCACCGGGCAGGAGGCTGGGCTGATTGATAAGCAGGAGTCCGTGGGGAAGAGGTCAGGAGAGCCAGAGACTGTGTGCTGCAGCCTGGGCCTGGCGCCTCAGAGCACGTTCCCCGCGGCCTGGGCCTGGCGCCTCTGAGCACATTCCCTACAGCTCCCGAGGTGGTGTGGAGCCTGCAGTCCTACCAGGAGGTGCCCCGTGTCTTCGGGAAGTTGATGAAACAAAACAAAGTTTCTGATTTCTGAGTAAATGACACAGTCGAGCTAAGACACATGTGCCTGACACTTCGTGGCTGTTATTTTTACGACTCCTTGGAGCATTCCATTTATCACTGACCACTGTCAGTGCGTCACGTACCATAGAGGCCGTAATACGGTGTTTCTTGAGTCTAATGTGACATGTTAACCTGAAAGTAAGAATGCTCTTTGAAACTCCACAAGAGACTTCAAAGCAAGTGCTGCGTGGCTTGTAGAGTGGGCGCGGAGCTGCAGCTGCTCTGGCCGGGTGGGCCTGAGGCCGGCCCTCGAGTGGGCTCGTCCTGGCCCATTGCGGGTGCCTTGGGTCTCCAGGGCCGCTGTGGTGCTACGACGGCAGCTGGTGCAGCCTCGGGCTCAGCCCGTGGGACACGCACCGTGCTCTGTGGCTGTGCTTCATGGTGGTCATCCCGCCTGAGCCTCCATGGGTCCCATTCTGTGTCCTGTCGATGGCAGGGCCTGCAGCCTCTGTGGCTGGGGTGGGTTCACGGCTGCTGCCTGTGTTGTGAACAGAGCCGTGTGCCTGGGTGGCCCCACAGATCAGCTCTGGGGTCCAGGACTCGTCGAGACCCTGGGTGGGGGGGTCCTTGGTGGTTCTGTAGCGAGCCAGGTGGAGGAGGGTGTACTCGGCAGGTGACGTGTCCTGAGCACCTGGCCTGACCTGAGTTTGCATCTTTCCAGCTCCTGGAGCAGAATGGAGGCTATGGGCACGCGGCCCCTCCCGGCTCCATGGGCAGCAGTGAGTATCCCCGGGACCCCAGTTCATGGCTCCTGAGCTGCCCCAAGACTCAGCAGGGCCACCCCTCATGAGGCTCAGGACTGGGGAGAGGGCCAGAGGCTGGGTGCCTGCTGTCCCCCCAACCCCTACTGTCGGGCAGCCTGGGTCCTCTGAGCCCCAGCCTCGCCCAAGGGGCTCTGGGGGGCCTGCCTGTGGGCTGCCTCAGCCTCGGGCCCTGGGGGACTGGGTGGCCGCACAGGTCTCCAATGCGTGTGGCCCCTGCCCGGTCAGATGCGGGTGTGCCTTCAGGCTAGCCCGCGGTGACCCTGGGGTGGCCCGGAGGAGGTGCGTGGTGGGCAGAGCGGCTGTGTGGGGCCCACAGGGCAGTGTCTGCTCACCAGGAGGCCGGCTCGGGCGGGGAGGGGGTCTGGCGGGAGGCGGGGGCCGGTGGACTTGGCTTCTGGCTTGGATGTGCTTGCTGAGAGGGTTGCTCTTGGTTTGCTAGTTGGCCTGGGGTTCTAGGGGCTGGAGCAGCCAGCCCTGAGTGCGGCCGGCCCAGAAGGTTCCGGACAGGCCTCTGCCCTGCTTCTCCAGGGCCCTCCCCAGGGTCACGTTGCAACTCCCCGCCTCCAGGGCTGGTGCCGGCAGCTGCCCGGCCCGTGTCCTTCTCTTTGCCCACCGGTGCGGCTCTGGCTTAGCTGCCTCCCTGGGGCGTAGTGTGGGGGCCCACCTTGAGGTGCCTGGAAAGATGCCCCACGTGCATACGGGGTGCAGGGCAGAGGGCTGGCATAGGTGTCACACACACGTTGCCACCGGATCCAGAGGCCGCAGGCCCCCCCGCACGAGAGCGCATGGACCCTCCTTTCTGTCCTCCGCCCGACTTCTGCGTTCACGCCCGGGGTGCAGCTGTGCCCTGGACCCTGGTCTTGGGGCCTTCGTGGGCCGCTGCTCTGGCCTTGTCAGCATGGCCGCTAGGGGCCTGTTGCCCTGCAGACCAGCAGAGCAGGGGCGGCCGAGGCCTTCCTGTGCCGCACACAGCCCTGCTCCTGCCCCCTCCCCTCCCCTCCCTTCCCCACGCACCTGCAGCCTCCGTCTGTGGGCACATTTGGGCCTTGTGTACCAGCCTGCTCACCCCCGCTGGGCTCTAGCACTTGTTTCTCAGAGGCGGGGTCCCTGTTGGTGCCCAGCAGGCGCTGGGAGTGAGTTGGGTGAATGTCTGGGATGTAGGAACACCCTCACGCGCCCAGAGGCTCTGGCCTGCTGATGCACCCAGGCCCTGCTCTGGGCTCCATTCTACCCAGCTCGTTCCTGTGCTGGGCGTGGGGCGCAGGCAGCCAGGCGGGGGACACTGGCCCCGGTGGAGGCACCGCGGCCGCTGCAGCGCCAGGCGTTCTGCACTCTCTCTCTGCTTGCAGGCCTGGTGGTCGCCGAGTGCGAGCAGCCCTATGGCGGGCTCCTGGACATTCTGCGTGGGGGCACCGAGCGCCTCTTCACCAACATCAAGGGCACCTCCTCCAAGGTCATCCAGTCTGTTGCCAAGTGAGTCGAGGGTGCAGACACGTGGGTTCTCTGCTGTGCGATTTTTGGAGCCTTGGGTGCGGACCTGCGTCCAGACGTGCAGAACCCGCACTTAGGGCTGGGTGAGTGTGCGTGCTCAGCGTGAGCTGGCCTCCCACACGAGCTCAGGTGTCACCACTTTCCTGCCCTCACGCTGGAAGATGTTTGCGGGAGACTGTACACCCTGGCTCCAGGCCACGTCTGTCCTGAGGGGAGGCCCTGTCCACGGAGACGGTAGTCACGCACACAGCCTGCTGGTATCATTCTCCAAGAGGTCTCGGCTTTGACCAGGGAGCCCCGGAGAGTCGGGTTCCATCTGACGTGTGCCCGCCTCATGGGGCGGCGCGGCCTGTGTGTCTGTGCTGTGAGCCGCTGGGTAATGCAGCCCCCACACAGCCACGGAGGCCTCAGGCTTGTCTTCTGTGTGCTGTGGTTATTTTTGTACATTCACAGCTGTTGGGGGACACAGGCAGGGGCTCATGTGCTTGTGGGTGAGTGTGCGTGCACACGTATATGTCCTGTGGGTGGACTTGGTGGCGCCCCAGTGCTTTGCCTCTGGCGTGACTGTAGGGGTGAGAGGAGCTTGGTGTCTGCCCAGCGTGGGCTCTGGCCGGGCAGGGTGCCTGCTCGCTCCTGTGTGATGTGGCCCTTTGTGGGGCCCGGGCTGCACCTCGTCCCCAGCAGGAAGGTCAGAGGCACCTCCTTGTCTGGTGCCTGGCTCTCAGAGTCCTATCCTGGGGCAGGTGTGAAGACCTGAGGCCTGGGTGGGGCGTGGGCATGTGGAGGGCCCTGCTCGGGGCCTCCCTGTCAGCTCTCTGTGCTGCTGCGTCCCACCTGGGGCTGACCTTGTGGTGGCGGCTGCCCTCCTGCCTGCAGCCTTCCCTGCACATCGGCCGCCAAGGTGCCCATGGACGTACTCACGTCTCCTGTCTCCCTCCCAGCGGGGTGCCCGCGGGCGCACTCACGTCTCCTGTCTCCCTCCCAGCGGGGTTTGTTGTGGGGTCTCGGGTGGACCCGGTGGGAACAGCAGGCCAACAGCAGCCAGCAGACTTGGGAGAAGCCACTCGGCCTTGCTGTGGAGAGAAGAGCCACGTTCCCATGCGGCCGGGGTGCGCGCCCGCAGGCCAGCCTTGCTGGCAGCCCCTCTGCGCACCAGGGCCAGGCGGGTAGCCGCCTTCTGCCCGGGGTGCCCCGGGGCTTATGAGGCTCTTTAAGGTGCTGGCATGAGCACGCTTGCCCAGGGGCTCCGTGCTGAGGCCTGGCACAGTAACGGCCCTGGATTGGGGCCTGTGGCCGCTCTCCCCACAGCAGGGCTCAGGACAGGGTGGACACGCCCTCAGGGCCTCCCTGAGAGCAGAGAGGCCGCGCCCCACACGGGCCAATACCGGATGCGGGGACCCAGCTCAGGACGCTGGCTTGGGGAGGGGCATCCCTGTGGCCACCGGCTCGCAAGTGTGTGGGGAGTGCACCCTGGGCCTTGACCCCCAGGCGGGCGGATGGTCCCCAGGGAACGGCCTTTGCTCTGTGGGTCAGACGAGCACGGCAGCCGTGGTGCTTGAGCTCACCAGGGGCTTCCTCCAGGTCTGGCACAGGGTCCAGTCAGGACCTGGTGACAGGGCCCCTCCAGGGCCACTCAGCCCCGGGGCTGCAGGTGGGACCCTTTCTCGGGGTGTGCGGGCCCACCCTGTGGCCTCTGGCTCGCAGTCCTGACCCTGAGGTCCTGCCTGTCCGTGGCCTCCTGTCAGTCTCTCAGCGCTTTTAGGTGCAGGCCCCAGACATCCATGCGTCCCGGATCCCACACGCCAGGCCCTCACGGCTGCCTCCACCAGGCACCCTGGCCCCTCACAAGGGGCAGCAGGACAAGTGGCCAGGCTGCGCCAGCCGCCCCAGCAGCGAGCGTGCTGTGTGAAGCCATGGCCTCTGGCCTGGGGCGCAGCCCTCCGGCCGCGTGTCTGCGTAGACTGCTGCTCCGGCCTGTGCTCCGTTTTGCGACGGGTGCCGTCTCTCCCGCTGACGTGGTGTCTCACGCTGTAGGCGGTGCTTCTAGTGAGCATGGCCGGCGCTCTCCTCCGCCTCCTGCTGGTGTCGCTTGGGCATAGGTTTGCCCACGCTCCCTCTGCGCCCTCCGTCTCCTGCCCTGGAGGCCTTTCCTGCCCGGGCTCTCAGTAGCGTGCGCCTGCCCTGGCCATCCCTGGTCGGGACTGCACTCTCACTGCTGTGGGCCTGGGTTCTGTCCCTGGTCAGGGAACCAGACCCCTCAAGCCGCACGGTGCAGCCAGAGGGAGAAAGAAAGACACAGTATCCTCTCAGGCTATTGGAGATGCAGTTGCGATGGCTCTGTGGTTGCACCTTTGGGTTTCTGACACACCCGGACCTTCCGTTGGGGACTTTGCTCAACCCCTGTGCACCCCGCGCACAGGAGGCGGGCCTGCCCTCTCCCTGCCCGGGGGAGTCAGCAGCCCTCGCTTGGCTCCGCCGCATGTGGGGCCTCTGAGTTAGGTGAGGAAGATGGAAGCGGCAGACTGCAGCGGGGGCACCGACTGCACTGGGGGCTCGGCCGCCTGTGAGTTGGGATTTACGTTCAGAGGTCGCGTCGCTGCTCAGTGCATCTTCAAGTTCTTTGCTTTAAAGATGAAAATCCTGACATTGTTGCCACAGACGTTGATCCCAAAATTCACATGTAAGTTACCAAAATTGCCAGCAATGTTTTTAAAAATAAGAACAGAGACAGACCTCATTTTATGCAATTTTTTTTCAAGCATCTGTTGTTAGATGTGTTTAGACTCACCCGTGACACGCACTTAGGGCGGGGTGCTATAAAACACGAGCGGTGAGTCCAAAGAAAATGACAGATGAGTGAGTGTGTGTTGATGAGACCATGGGTATGTGTCGAAAAAGAAAGAATTGAATCTCATCTAATAATAGCAAGATACAGTAGGTTTGATCTGTTAACAGATCTGATCATGAAGAGCTGTTTCTGAGGAAAAGCTGATAAAATACGCAGAGATGTTATTATAACGCCAGAGTAAGAAAGATATCTTAAATGTGACCAAAAGTATATAAGGCTTGGAGAAGTGGTTAATAAATTTGAATTAAAAATTCCCTGTTTGTTGAAAAAGCACATTTCTTTAACAGGAGAATGTGACAGTGGATTGGGAGTAAATATGTTCAGACTGTGTGAATCACTTCTAGTATCCATAGGATTATAATGGGCTTCCCAGGAGGCTCAGTCGGTAAAAAACCTGTCGGCAATTGCAGGAGACCTGGGTTCGATCCCTGGGTGGGGAAGATCCTCTGGAGAAGGGACATGGCAACCCACTCCAGTATTCTTGCCTGGAGAATTCCGCAGACAGAGGAGCCTGGCGGGCCGCCGTCCACGGGTCAGAGTCGGTCATGACTGAGCGGCTCAGCGCAGGAAGGTTAGTGGCTTCCCAGGTGGTGTTCGTGGTGAAGAGCCCGCCTGCTGGTGCAGGAGACAGACGAGGCGTGGGTTTGGTCCCTGGGTCGGGAAGAGCCCCTGGAGGAGGGCACGGCCACCCACTCCAGTACACTTGCCTGGAGAATCCCGTGGACAGAGGAGCCCGGCAGGCTGCAGCCCATGGGGTCGCAGAGAGGTGGACATGCCTGAGCGCCTAAACAGCAAAAGGGAGTGGGTGAGCACAAGAAGGTGCAGCGCCGCGCTGCTTGCAGGCGGTCTCGCTGGGCCGTGTGTCTGGCCCACTCTGATGATCTGTCGGTTGGTGTGCGTCGGCCACTGCCGTGTACAGTGCTTATTGGCACACAGGGCAGCCTTGCTTCCCTGCCCTGCACACAGACAGGTCTGTGCCAGCCCCACGTCTGCGAGTCTGTAAGCACCTTTTCCCAGCAGCATCTGCTTGCTTTGTGTCTCCACGTCCTGTTTGCTAGTTCTTGAAATGCTTCCGATGTTTCGTCATTATTGTACGTGGTGTTGTATCTGTGATCAGTGAGTGGCCTCCTGTGTTACTATGAGACCCGCTGAAGGGCTCGGATGACAGTTTGCATGTTTTAGCAATAAAGTATTTTTAATTGAAGGGATAGCATTGTCTTTTGGGCATAACACATTGCACATTAACAAACCCAAGTACTATAAATGTAACTAAGACGTGCTGGGAACCAGGGTGCCTGCACGGCTCACTTTGCTGTGTCCTGGCTCACTGCAAGGGACTGGAGCCGAGCCCACCATGTTTTCACAGCGCCTGGGGTTGGGTTAGTAGGGATGAAGCACAAGCTGGAACCAAGATTGCCAGAAGAAATATCAATAACCTCAGATATGCAGATGACACCACCATAATGGCAGAAAGCAGAGAGGCCTGTTGATGAGAGTAAAGGAGGAGAGTGAAAACGCTGCCTTCAGACAGCACATTAAAAAGCGGAGACGTCACTTTGCTGACAAAGGTCCCTCTAGTCAAAGCTGTGATCTTTCCAGCAGTCATGTACAGAGGTCAGAGCTGGACCATAAAGAAGGCTGAGTGCCAAAGAATTGATGGTTTTGAACTGTGGTGTTGGAGAAGACTCTTGTGAGTCCCTTGGACAGCAAGATCAAACCAGTCAATCCTAAAGGAAATCAACCTTGAATATTCATTGAAAGGACTGATGCTGAAGTGCCAATACTTTGGCCACCTGATGCAAAGAACTGACTCCTTGGAAAATACCATGATGTTAGGAAAGAGTGAAGGCGGGAGGAGAAGGGGATGACAGAGGATGAGATGGTTGGTTGGCATCACTGACTCAATGGACATGGGTTTGAGCAAGCTCTGGGAGTTGGGGATGGACAGGGAAGCCTGGCGTGCTGCAGTCCATGGGGTCGCAAAGAGTTGGACATGACCGAGCACCTGAACAACAGCTGTCTGTTTTCTAGTCCTTGTTGCTTCCTTGTTCTTAGTTCTTTCTTTGTCTTCCATTCTTTTTCTATTTTTGTGGTTCTAATTGAGCCTTTTCTGTGATCCCATTTTCTCTCCTTGCTCACTTCACCACTTACGCGGCTCTTTCTTTGCTGACTTCAGTGGTTGCCCTGGTGTGTGGAGTCACCAGCTGACCCAGGTCCACTTTCAGATAGCATGCTATCCCTTCCAGGGGATGGTGTGCTTCCTGACTCCTGCCGCCACCCTCCTGTCCCCGCGTCCCTGCTGTCTGTGTCTCCTCAGGTCTCGAGAACAGTGTCTCAGGTCAGAGTCCTGGCTGCTGGCTTTTCTCCCAACACTGTAAACATCTGGCCTCACTCCTTGCCTGCATGGTTTCTGGGGCGAAGCCAGGCATAGTTCTTACCATAGCTCCCCTGTAGGTGAAGTGTCCCCTGCCCCGCGCTTCTTTCAGGATTTTGTCTTCACGTGATTGTTCCTGAAGTTGAAACTGACATGCCCTCGGGTAGTTTTCTTGGCATTTGTCCTGCTGGGTGTCCTCTGGGCCTCCCGGGTCTGTGGTTTGGTGTCTGATGCTGATTTAGATAAATTCTCAGTTAGAATGTGCGACGCATCTTCTGTTCCTCCCTCTCTCCTGCTCTTGGAGTCCCTGTTATGTGACAGGCTCACCCCACAGGCCTTAGATGCTCTCTGCTGTCCCCCAGCCTGTGCTCGTGGCTTTTGGGCTTTCGGGGATTCTGTTGAGATCTAGCTCAGCGGTTCCTCCCCAACCATGTCCAGTCTACTCAGCATCAAAGGCAGCCTTCTTTCTGCTCAGGGCCTCCGCCTCGTGTTTCCTTCTGGCTCTCCCTTAGAATTTCCACCTCTGCTCGTGCTTTATCCGTCAGCGCCTTCAGCACGTCAGCCCCCGCTGTCTCTGGTTTTATGGCTGCGGGTCTTCTTGCCACCTGGGCTTTTGCGGTGGGGAGGGCTGCCCTGCCGCGGGGCACGCGGACCTCTCCTCGCGGGTGCTTCTGCTGCTCCGAGCACGGGCTGCAGGTTGTGGGGCTCGGCAGGCTTGGTCCCCAGTTCCAGAGCAGAGGCCCCGGAGCTGTGGCACTGGGGATGCGTGGTCTTAGCTCCTCCGTGGCACGTGGGCTCTTCCCAGATCAGGGGCTGGGCCCTTGTCCCCTGCGCTGGAAGGCACATTCCTTACCTCTGAGCCGCCAGAGAAGCCCCAGCCCCAGCTCCCAGGCTGGTGCCTCCAGCATCCCTGCCATGTCTGGTTCTGATGCTTGCTCTGTCGCTTTAGACTGCTTCTTGGCACTCGGTGCCTCGGGGTTGTTCAGCCAGACACGACGCACTGTGTCCAAAGCTGTCTCCACTTCTGTCGCCATCTCTCTCCCAGACCCTCAGCGCTGACCTTTAGTAGTGAGAGGGTGGAGGTCCTTCCTGTCGGGCCCTGCCTCCCCCTCGTGGTTTATAAGTTCTCCTTCGCCTCGTAGGTAGATGTCACTCCACACGTGCACACATGCGCGTGTGTGTAGTCGCCTGGCACATTCATGCACGCCGACAGGCTGCAGCCTGAACCCAGCAGCCTCTCGAGGGCCCGCTTCAGTTTCAGCTCTCACGAGTTAGTCGTAGAGATTTCCTGTAGTAACCAAGTTCCCTTTGTTCTTAATCCCAGCTATGCGAAGGGAGATCTGGATATCTCTTACATCACGTCCAGAATCGCAGGTACGTTTGCCAGCGTTAGCCATGAGGATGTCTTCTGCTTCTTTCCTGTCTGGTGACGTGCGCCGGGTGCCAGCCTCGGGTGTCTGTCCGTGTGTCCAGTGTGCCTCCAGGCTCTGCAGCCGGCAGTCCTGTGTCAACCCAGGTCCCCGGTCAAGCCCCCTCCCTGGTCTGGAATGTTCTGGAAGGCTGAGGTCCTGAGGGAAGTGATGCGAGGCCACACATGTTAAGTCCAGACGCTTGGAGACCCTCTGGTGCTTCTGGCCGTGTAGAGGCTGAGCCTCAGGAGGGTCTTGGGGGCCCCGACTGGGGATCCCTGGGGATCTGATGAGCGGCAGGGCAGGGTCTAGGGGCCTCTGATCCCCCCTTCTCAGGACCACCGTACTGACGGGCCAGCAGCCACGAGCAGTGGGGCCTCACACGGCTGACCTCACACCATGGCTGGAGAGGCTGCAGGGGCTCCTGTCTTTCAGTCATGTCGTTCCCGGCGGAGGGCGTGGAGTCGGCCATCAAGAACAACATTGAGGATGTGCGGCTGTTCCTGGACTCGAAGCACCCAGGCCGCTACGCCATCTACAACCTGTCCCCGCGGACCTACCGGCCCTCCAGGTTCCACAACCGGGTGAGCAGTGGGCTGGTGCCGATGCTTAGGGTCCACCCTGGACGCCGCCTGGGGGTTGGGGGGTGATTCTCAAGGACCTCTGAGTGCCACTGAGCCCGTGGCGCCTCCGGAGGGAGCACAAGGCCACACAATCTCCTCTGCTGCTGCTCAGCTTGTGGACGCCGTTCGCGGTGCAGAGAACGCGCGCGGATGTAGCAGTCTGCAGCTCTGGCCACGTGCGCCGGAGCCTGGCTCCCGAGTCCTGCTGCACGCCTGGGCAGGCGGCGTCGGGTGGTGTGGGGAGGCCCGTGTCTGCACACCGCTGGTGAGCCGCCCTCCCTGCAGGTCTCTGACTGCGGCTGGGTGGCCCGGCGGGCCCCGAGCCTCCGCAGCCTGTACGGCCTCTGTAGGAACATGCACGCCTGGCTGCGCCGCGACCCTGGCAACGTCTGCGTGCTGCACTGCATGGTGAGCGGCGGCCTCCCTGGGCTCTCAGGGCAGAGGGGCCCTCCAGGCTCCCGGGCGGTGGCACTGGGGGTGAGACGAGTGGCCGTCTGGGCGGACTCTCCTGGGGCTCCTCGCTGAGCTGCCCCACCTCGAGCGACACCGAGCACGAGCCACCAACCGTTCCTGGCCTTGGCTCTGCTTGGGCCTGTGGCCGTGGCCCCGGCCTGGTGCCCCGGGCGGGTCCCGTAGTCCCAGGGCGGCAGACCTTGAAGGGAGCAACGGCCATTGGGGAGGGTGGAGGCCGCAGGCTCTGCACCTGCTGTGTCCACGCCTGGGTCCCCTGGTAGCAGGGCTTCCGGCAGAAAACCGTCCTCACGGCGGCCTTCCTGCCTCTTTGGTGGAAGACGATGGGTCCCCTCAGGCTGCTCTGCCTCCTGGGACCCTGTGTCTGACCCCCTTCTGGGGCTGATTTGGGGACATCTTGTCCAGCGGGGTACCTGCCAGAACCTGCCCTTGGAGGTCAGCACTGCCATCCTGGTGTTGGTGACGGCAGGCAGGAGTGATGATGGGGAGTCATGAGGGTGCCCATGGGTGGCCGGGCGCAGAGGTCGGGTCGGGACTGTGAGTGTGTACAGTGTGTGGTCTGCCACCTCAGGCCCTCTGCTGTGGATCCCTGCATCCCTGCCGCAGGTGGGGTTTCCTTAGACCCCCGAGGAGCCCCAGCCCCAGGCAGGGGCCATGACCATCCCAGGGGAGTGGGCACCGCCCGTACACGTCCCATGCTCTGTCCTAGGACGGGAGGGCAGCGTCAGCTGTGGCCGTGTGCTCCTTCTTGTGCTTCTGCCGGCTCTTCAGCACTGCGGAGGCCGCTGTGTACATGTTCAGCATGAAGCGCTGCCCACCGGGCATCTGGCCATCCCACAAGAGGTGCGGTGTCTGCCGTGGGGTGGGCGTGGCATCGGGGGTGCACAGGCCTGCAGATGCAGTTGGGTGGCTCCACTTCCTGCCCACCAGGGCCCTTGAGCAGCGCCTCTGTCCACTCCTGGCCCCTGCTCTCCCATCGCTGTGGCCTCTTGCTCAGTGGGCAGGGGCACGTGGCCTGTTGGCTCCAGCTTGCAGGTGGAGCAGCGTCTGGGGGCTCTTTGGCCGCACACGAGGGCAGCGCCCCCTCTGCCCTGTGTCCCCCGCATCAGGTTGTGTTTGCTGACCACCACACGAGATGGTCTCCTGGGTCTGCAGCTGGCCCCTGCCCACCCACTGCCTTTCTTGGGCAGTGGCTGCACCCCGCCAGCATGCCTCGCTTCCATCCACCTCACGGCAAGAGGGAGCCTGGTGCTCTGTCTCAGGAGTCATTGGGCCCCTAGAGTCCCTGGGGAGGCTTCCCTTCTCTGTGGGGAGGGCCTTGTAGCGGGGAGAGCTGGGGCCCTGACCCTGGGGGGACACTGGGGAGCATCCAGGCTGGTGAGGCACCACTGTGGGTATCGCCCTCACTCAGGGTCTCTCCGTGCTCTGGATGGCGGGGGGGGTGCTTACCCCTCTCCTGGTTGTTGGCCCAGCCTGTCGGCTCACTGCCTGGGGCAGCACCTTGTCCCTCACCCTCCTGAGAGGGCTGGCCACACTCTCACGTCTTCTGTGTGGCTCCAGGGGGTGGGGGCCCATCCACCGTGCAGAAGGGGCAGGAGAGCAAGGGCTGGGCTGCCAGGCAGGCTTCCGACCCTTTCAGCCTGTCAGCCTCCCATGCAGGCGTACCCAGGGCTCCGGCGCTGGGCCTGCAGTGAGGGCCCCGCTCAGGGTTGTGGTCAGAGCCTGGCCCTGGGCCCCCTAGTAGACTCCAGGCTGCTGCCCTGGAGACATGCAAGTGTGGAGTGTCCGCCCCCTCCCGCCCCCAGCAACTAAGGAGCAGCACCAGCTCTGAGCGCACAGCTTCTCCGCGCCTGTCGGAGAAGCCGTCTTGGAGCCTTTGGCTGGCCGCCAGCCCCAGGAGGGACAGGGCCCACAGGAAACGCAGGCGGGGTCTGCACCCCAAGGACAGGTTGGCGAGGGAGGCTGCCGCTCAGGGGCCATGAGGTCACCCCAGGGACAGTCAGATGGGGCGGCCTTCACTCGGGACTCGGAAGCGTGCTGGGTACCGTGGGGTTACTGGTCCGTGTGTTTGAGGCTCTGACGAAGTGGGGGCTGGAAGCCGTGCTTGAGCAGGGAGGGGCCCTGTCAGAAGCTCTGTGCCCTGGAGGGGGTAAATGCCACTGGGCCGTGTCAGACGATCCAACAGACCCCCTCCCCCACGCCCACCCGGGTCCCTGTGGGAGACGGAGTCTGGAGGAGGTCCTGACCGTTCCCCCAAGTTAGCGGAAGAGCTCGAGCCTCGGACGCCCGGAGCACACAGCAGGGCTCAGGACAGACCAGAAGGCGCGCCTGGGCCGCCGGGAGCCACCACGGGCACTCCACACGGCCAGTGTGGGTGCCGAGAGAGACGCCGAGGCCACGGGGAGAGGCCTGGGGTGTGCTCGGGTGACCCAGGAGCGCGTGGCGGGAAGCACCGGCCGGGGGCGGGCGGTTGTTGGGAAGCCGCTTCGTGGCGCTGTGGGCCTGCGCCCCGGCCCTCACAGAGGTGGGCAGGGGCATGTGCGGGCCGTGCCCAGAGGCCGGAACTCCCGGCGGTGTCGCCCGCCCGCTCTCACTGCCCAGGCCGCCCGCTCTTCTCAGCCTTGGGTCTTGCGTCTGCTCCAAGCTCACGCAGGCTGTGGACGTGGGTCAGTCCCAGGTCCTGGCTTCTTGCTGTTGAGAAGTGCCCAGGGCTCCGGGCACACAGCTGTCGCGAGTGGCGAGAGTGCTCTGGTAACGTGAAGTGTGACAGTTGTGGGGTCAAATTCAGTCGTGGCCCCTGCTTGTTCCCGGGAGACAGGTTAGACCTGGGCCAGAGACGGCGGCGGCGCCACAGAGAGGGGAGAGGGGGAGGTGCCACACAGCGGGGGCGGAGCCACACAGGGGGCGGTGCCTCGGGCGGAGGCCCCATGCTGAGGGGGCGGGGCCTCGCAGGGGGCGGGGCCCCAGGTGGCGGCCCCATACTGAGGGGGCGGGGCCTCCAAGAAGGGGTGGGGCCACACAGGCGGGCAGAGCCTCAGGGAGGCATGGTGCCACACGGGCACGGCTACACCGGGGCCACAGAGAGGGCAGTGCCTCAGAGGGGGTGGAGCCATGGAACAAAAAGAGTCGCAGGAGCAGGTTGCAGATCCACAGAGCAGGACGCGGACGGTCTCAGTGGCTAGTGGAGCAAGTCGGAGGGTCAGATCAGAGCCACAGCATGTCCCACGATAGAAACGTGCACTCGGAGCCCTGGGAGAGGCCCAGTCTGGGCCCTTAAACTGCAGCAGGTTGAGAACAACAGAAATCACGTGAGACGCGTTCCCAGGCCATTGAGTTAATCCAGAAACCAGGACAGCAAGACTGCTTTGGAAACCCTAGATGTTTCCAAGGGAAAAAACCTACTTCTGAGTAGCCATAAGTCAGAGAGGAAGTCTCAAGGGAAGCGTAAAGACATTTTGAACTGAGTGAAAATTGCATCAGACTCATGAGATGACAGTAGAGCATAGCTTTGAGGGGAATTTCACATGAAATGCTTACATGTGATTGAAAAAAGGTGGATGTCCTGACAGGCTCCAGGGACAGGGAACATGCGTGTGACGTAGCGTGTGGGCTACACGTAGAGCACGTGGTGATCCCCGCGGGCTGAGTACGGAGCACGCGTGACCCGGCTTGCTGCATGCCCTCCAGGTACATCGAGTACGTGTGTGACATGGTGGCCGAGGAGCCTGTCACGCCCCACAGCAAGCCCATCCTGGTGAAGGCCGTGGTCATGATGCCAGTGCCGCTCTTCAGCAAGCAGAGGAGCGGCTGCAGGCCTTTCTGTGAGGTCTACGTGGGGGATGAGCGTGTGACCACCACGTCCCAGGAGTACGACAAGATGAGGTGGGCTTGGGTGCAGGCCCTTCTGCCTGCGCAGCCTCGTGCTTCTGGAGCTGTGGGAGGCGCCTGTTCCCTGGGCTTGCAGCTGGTGGTGGGCCTCGGGGCGGTGGGCTGGAGGCAGAGCTGGCGACGCCCTTGAGGTTCCCCTGGGTCTTTGTGTTGAGTGGCGCCTTGGGCGTCATTTCCTGGAGCATCCTTCCGCCCAGACCCTGACGTAATTTGGAAGAAAAACCACGAGGCAGGAGGAGACACGCGTCTGTCTTCGTCAGCGCAAACTGCTGGTCTTGTTTCTGTTCTCCAGAGACTTTAAAATTGAGGATGGCAAAGCAGTCATTCCTCTGGGCATAACGGTCCAGGGGGACGTGCTCATCATCATCTATCATGCGAGGTCCACCCTAGGAGGAAGGCTGCAGGCCAAGGTAAGGGGGGTGCCAGCAGCCCTGGGCTCCAAGAGGGGCTTGGCCCTTTGGGTACCGTGAGGGCCCCAGTCCCGCCTGTGTGGCAGAGCCAGTCGGCAGCCTGCACCTGCCCTCTGCACGGGCCTGAGGGCCTGCCGGGCTGTGGCCGGGGCTCCTCTGTGGGCCCGAGGAGCTGCTTGTCAGCAGAGGCGCCGCCCTGATGTCTCTGTGCCCCCGCCACCTGGAGCCCTGCCTGCGGCTCTCAGACCCTGGGGCCCATGAGAAGCCTGGCGGGGCCCCCACCCAGCCTGAGGATGGCTGTTCCTGTGCTCCCTCCCGCAGATGGCGTCCATGAAGATGTTTCAGATCCAGTTTCACACAGGGTTCGTGCCTCGGAATGCAGCTACTGTGAAGTTTGCCAAGTATGTTGGTGCCACACCATGGGGGTGGGGGTGGGGCACACAGACACCCTGCTGTGGGTGGGGTGCAGATGAATGCCACCTGGTGGGAACTGGCAGGAGCCCAGGAAGGCTCCTGCAGGAGGTGCCACGCGGGGCTGCTCGTGGGTCCCCCAACATCAGTGGTGTGGGCTGGAGGTGCCTCCTGTGTTTCTGCGTGTTGTTGCCCCTTTAAGAGCCTCGAGGCGGGTTCCCGTCTGTTAGTGTGTTTTCACTCCTTGCATTCTTCTTTATGTGACAACAGGACAGAGATGAGGAAGGTCCTATCTTTAGGCCTCAGGTCTTGCTCCTTAGGGAGGGTGCCACAGGGCTTCCACGGGCCTTGCTGCCTGAGACGTGTCTCTCAGTAGAAGCAGGTGATGAAGACACTGAGCAGAAGAGCCGTGCGCCTGAGCTGGGGAGCGGCATTTCCTGCTTGGGTCATGTGTGCGGGGAATACAGGGCTTTCACTGCAGGCCTGGAGCGGGTAGACAGGAGGCAGGTGTGACTCGGGGGCTGCGGACCGTCACAGCCGGAACCGAGAGCTGCCGCACGCGTGGTAGCAGAGTAGACGTGGGAACGTGGTGGAGGCGAGGATTGTCGAGAGCTGGGGAGAGGCCAGGCAGCCCTGTTTGGAGCCCGAGGAGAAGAGGATGCAGTGGGGACAGTGCTGGAAAGACCACTGGCTGGAACCTTCCTGATCCTGACCTGAGAGACGTCAGGCCACAGAGTCAGAGCTGGAAGCCGGGCCCCCTCTTGTGGCCCAGTGGCTAAGACCCAGAGCTCCTAATGCAGGGGCCTGTGTTCCATCCCTGGTCAGGGAGCTAAAGCCCATGCACCGCAACTGAACGCCCAGCACAGCCAAAGAAAAAGCAAACCGGAGACAGCAAGCAGCTCCTAGAAGGAAGGGATGTCAAACTGCCGAAAACCGAAGATGACCTTTCCAGTGCCCCTAGTGGCCTTCAGAGTGAGGAGACCGGCAGCCGCTGTGCCCCCGCGCGGTGGAGCCGAGCTGGGGCACCTAAGGGAGAGAGCATCGCCAGTGGGAATTCGGCACTGGGGGCCACCCCTCAGAAGCGACAGCCCGTCAGGGGCGCTTTCAGGCACCGAAACGTTTGTAGCACGCGTCACGGGTGGACCTGTGGGGCCGTGTCCAGGACCCGTAAGGAAATGAGGGTTGAGAAGAGAAAGCCCCCATTAAAAGTGGACAAGAGGCTCCTGGCACTTGAGAGGGATGGTGTCCACATGGCCTGTGAGCTCCTGGCGGGCCGCCGCGTCCCTCGTTGCCCGGGAAGCAGTTTAGAGCTGTGAAGGCGACAAGCAGCACGTCGGGAGCCATGCAGAGTTAGTCTTCTCATGATGAGAATTCCTTGCGATGAAAACCGCTGAGCTGGCTGTAGAGTTGGAGTCTTCCTCAGGGTGAGAACTCCTCACGCTGAGAACCACTGAGAGAGATCTCAGTGACTTTCGCACGACAGGGCAGCACCGCCAGCCCTGCCCCCAGAACCTCGGGCTCCGTGGCTCCAGACTGGGGAGAAGCCCAGCGCTGTTGGTCGAGTGGTGAGCGAGGCACGGCACCATGTCTGTGGCCCCTGGTGTCTACTCGGGCCTCCCGTGGGGTCCCTACGTCCCGAGAAGCAGCCCCCCCCAGGGGTGTGGCCCTGCTTGTGTCTGGAGAGAGACCGGGTTTACTCTTCGTGGACGGGGTGCTGTGCTTCACTGCAGGCCAGGCCTCTGGAAGTGGGCTCCCTGGTTAAATTGGAGAAAGGCAGACGGGTGCTTGGCGGGCTATTGAAAGAGGACCCTTGGGAAGGACTCCGATTCCTTGAGGGCCTCCTGTGATGGGGGCGGGGAGCAGGTGTGAGCAAGCAGGGGCCAGTGCATCTGTTCCCCGCCCAGTGGGTGGGGCCTGGGCCCTCTGAGACCCCAGCCCTTGGGGGCCGCTGGAGGCTGCACCTCTGGTCACAGACCTCATTGTGTCCTCACCGGCTGTGAAGACCCTGGCCTGGGGGCTGCCCCTGGGCTGGACCGGGCGGGGAGGCGAGGCGGGTGGCTGCTAGCATGTTGCCAGGAGTGGGCCCCGGGGCCCTGCTGCCCTGGAGCTGAGCTTCAGCAGCCTCGCGCCCTCTGCAGGCTGGTCCCCACCTCGTGGACAGGCCCTTCATCGCTGTCGCTGTCAGGCTCCCCCGCTGTGGTCCTCGCACCTTCTCCCGACGGCTGACTGTCCTGTGCCATCTTCTGGGGGCGCCCCACCAGGACCCGAAGGAGAGCCCTGCGGCCCGGCAGCCGCTGCGCCTGCGCCCCACCCACGTGGGTCTGGCCTCGCCCCGCAGAGGCCCCTGGTTCCCTCATCGTGCAGAGGGGCCCACGGCTGTGAGGAATGGGAGGACTGACCGGGGGACGTCACTGTGGGGTCACGCGTGCTTGCTCACCCCATGTTGTTGGGTCGCGACGCCGCAGGCCCTGGGGGACCCGCTGCTCCTTTGTAGTTTCTCCTCTCGTCGCCTTACTGTTTTTACACACACAAGCAGTAAGTAACGCGAGCAGAGGTCAGCGAAGGATCCGCCGCAGGCCCCTGCTGCCTGGCTGAGGAACTGGGGTGCACCAGTGCCGTTCTCAGGGCCCCTCCGGGGAGGAGGAGCAGACTTGAATTCCCTGCAGGTGGAAGGCCACAGGCCTCGGGCTGCTCCCACCCCGTGGGGTAGGCCATTGCCTCTGCAGCAGCTCCCAGGGTCTTGGTTTGTGGGCATCTGTTGGGTTTTGCCAGGATGGATAGCATTGTTTTTATTTGAACCTGCATTTTGCGATCTGAGAGCCTGATCCGATTGGAAGCCAGGACCTGAGGGGTGATGGGAGTTGGGCTCCTGCACTGAGGGTGTGGTCGGGTCCTGCTGCACACAGACCCCGCAGGCCCCTCTGACCCTTTGCTCGGTGGTGGCTTGCATGTCCAGAGCGTGAGGTGCGGGTGTGGTGCCAGCTGAGAACATGGCCCTGCTCCACGCTCGCATTCTAGTGGACGCTGACCCCTGAAGTGCCAGTAGTCCTTCCTAACCTGCGTTTGGCCTCTAACTGCAGGTATGACCTGGATGCTTGCGACATCCAGGAGAAGTACCCTGACCTGTTCCAAGTGAGCCTGGAGGTGGAGGTGGAGCCCAGAGACAGGCCTGGCCGCGAGGCCCCGCCCTGGGAGGGTGCGGGCACGCGAGGGCTGAACCCCAAGATCCTCTTCTCCAGCCGGGAGGAGCAGCAGGACGTCCTGTCCAAGTTTGGTGAGATCTGGCGTTGTGGGCACACCTGCAGGCCCCCCGCAGAGGCCATCCTGGTAACCCCCGGCCACGGTGTCAAGGTGCCTCTTTCCAGAGCACTTCTGAGTGAGCGCTGGAAGTGCCCTTGTGGTGACCCTGGGGCTCCCTTGGCCACAGTACAAGTTGCCTGTGTTCTTGCCTGGCTTTTTCTCCATTTTTTTAATGTGAGGTATAGCTGCTGCTAAGTCGCTTCAGTCATGTCCGACTCTACAACCTCCATAGATGGCAGCCTGCCAGGCTCCCCATCCCTGGGATTCTCTAGGCAAGAATACTGGAGTGGGTTGCTAGCTAAGTATTTCTGAAAAGCATGTGCACCTCTGTGAGCACCTGTGTGTGCGTGGGTATACACGTGTGCACATGTGTGACCCTGGGCAGCCTCGGGCAGCAGTGGTATCCATTCACAGATGGGCCCACATCAGTTGTCCTGTGGGTTCTGGATGTGCAGGCTCGTCCCAGCCCTGGGCCTGGTCCCGGAGCCCTGAGTGGGGGGCCTGACACCCCCTCTTCCTGCAGGGAAGCCAGAGCTCCCCCGGCAGCCTGGGTCCACTGCACAGTATGACGCCGAGGCCGGGCCCGCGGATGCTGAGCCCCCCGAGTCAGACTCGCCACCTCGCAGCGTGGATGCCGACCGCTTCCTGCACACGCTGGACTGGCGGGGTGGGTCGACGGGCCTGGCTGCCCCGTGGGGCTCCCCTTGGTGCCCCCTCGTGCTGAGCCATAGCCGTCCTGCTGTCGTCTTTGCAGAGGACCGGGACCCCACCACGGGCCCGGAGGGTCACCTAGCCGAGGAGGGTCCCTCTGCCGTGGCTGAGGACGGCTGTGCGAGCGAGCCATCTGACGAGGATGCCCCGACGCCCTCTGCAGAGAGCGGGGACACTGGCGACGAGGATGTGCCCGGCCCCACTGCGCTGCTGCAGGAGGACAACGTGGACCTCCTGGGTCTGCACGTGGAGGAGGGGCCCACACCCACCCCCCAGGCCCCCGGCGGCCCCCCCAGCAACGCAGACCTGCTCAGCTGCCTGCTTGGGTCCCCAGGCCCCACTCCGGAGGGCACTCCAGGGGCCCTGCTCGATGGGGACACGGCCCTGCTCTTCAGCAGCCCGGCCCCCGTGCCTCGCACCCAGACCACTGCCCCGGCCGGTAGGTGCTGCCGCTGGGAGTGGTCTGCCATTCAGGCACCTCGAGCCTTCACAAGGCGGGCGCTGGTCAGCGCTAACCCCCGCACTTGGGGCCCAGATGCCTGGGGAGGGTTGTCCCAGGGTGGGTGCCTGGGCTGAGTGTGCATGGCAGTGCAAGTGCTCACGCCTGCCTGGGCTGAGTGTGCATGGTGGTGCCTGCGCTCACGCCCGCCCACTCGGTGTCACTGCAGCTGACCCATTTGGCCCCCTCCTGCTGCCGCCTGACACAGATGCCACCCCCAGCTCACAGCCTGACCTCTTCGGGGAATTCCTCAACTCAGCCACCCCAGCCACCCAGCCCACGCCCTTCCCCTCCACTCACAGCGCTCCGCCGCCGGCCTGCAGCACCGATTTCCTGCGTCTGGGTGAGGGCGGCCTCTGCTCCTGGGTGTGGGGCGGGTGGGCACGGCCTCAGGTCCTCCCTCCCCTGGGGCGGGGGTGCAGCCAATGTCTGCACAGTGCACCTGGCTGGGTTCAGGGGGCGGGAGGCAGGTTTGGGGTTGTCGGTGTGTGGCTGCTTGCAGTGGGAGGAGGCCCCTGGAGAACCTCTCAGTGAGGAACCAGACACTGGTCTCAGCACCGCCCTCACGGTCTCCACTTGCTGACCCTGCACGCTCTGTCCTCAGCCCGAGGGCCCGGAGGGTGTGAGCACAGCCTGCGGGGGCCTTGGTGCCCAGGAGAGCCTGGGGGCCCCTTGCCTGGCCACCCAAGCAGGGGACAGGGGTGCCCTGTGGGCAAAGCTCACAGCTAGCCTGTCCCCGGGGTCCCGAGAGTCTGTGTGAGGCTCTGTGTCCCTCAAGAAAGCGCCGCTGTCCTCCCAGGGGACCTGCCCGCCGAACCCAGCAAGATGACAGCCTCTGCCAGCCACCCTGACCTGCTGGGAGCCTGGGACGCCTGGGCCGAGGTGCCGGGGCCCGCGATGGCTGCAGACGGTTAGTGGAGAGACTGTGCCCTCCTCAAGGAGGGGGGTCAGGAGCGGGGCCCAGCCCCTCCCTGCCATACTTGGGGCTGGTTCTGAAGTCTTCACGCCGACTGTTCCTTAGCGCCTCCTGCAGGGCCGCCGGGAGGCTGCAGGCTGTCCTGGTCTACCCTCCTGGGGCCGGGAGGGTGCCTGGCCTCCCCCTTGTCACGTGTGTCCTCTCGGAGACGCCTGTGCTGCCTTGTGCTCTGGAGGCAGCGGTGTGTGTGAGGCCCGTGGCTCACACCCCCTCAGTTCTCTCCTCTGCGGGCCGTGACTTCAGAGATGGGGATGTGCACCCTGAGGCGCGTCAGTTGTGTCTGTCTGTGACCCCGTGGGGTCACAGAGGACCCCAAGGCTCCTCTGTTCGTGGGGTTCACCAGGCAAGAATCTTGGAGTGGTCACCGCACCCTCCAGGGGATCGTCCCAACCCAGGGATCAGCCTGGGTCTCTGGGCTCCTGCCCTGGCAGGCATGCTCCTTATCACTGTGCCGGTCCCACAGGCTCTCAGCTCTTTCAGTTTGACTTTTTCATTATGAGTGAGGTTGATTATTGTTTTGTATGGGTCTGTTTATTTGTGTTTCTTTTGAGAACTGTTCTACGTTCTTTATTTTTCTGAATCAGAGATTTACCGTTTTCCGTTTAGCTGATGAGAGCTCTTTCTGAGCTGCTGTCATTTATAATGACCTCACAGTGACTCCTCGGTGACCCAGGAGTTGGGGCAGGACAGTCCGTAGAGTTATGGAGAGCATGGGAAAGCGCACTCGTTTGGATGGGCTCCGAGGGGCGGCGGGGCGGGCCCAGACAGTTTGCACGGGCTGTCAGGGGACCACCCCACAGAGCCTGGGGGGCGGCTCTGCTGCACGTGGCCTTGTCCCATGTGAGGTGACTACACCCAGTGAGGCCTTCAGCACGTGAGCTGGGGCAGAGGCTGTGCCGCTCCAGTGCATGGGTTCTGATGCCCTTGCTCTTCTCCAGGCCCCTTCTTCTCTCCTGTAGACCAGCCAGCCCCTTCTGGCCCCCCGGCCAGCCAGACCAAGTCTCAGAGCCAGGACCCATTTGCAGACATCGGTGACCTCAGTTCTGGCCTCCAAGGTAAACTGACAGCCCCCTGAGCCACGTGGGGAGCACCGGGCCTCTCTGGGGGGAGTCTGCACCCCCCTGAGGCACATGGACCTGGCCTCTCTGGGGGGTCTGACCTTGTTGAGGTGAGGCCTCACGTGGTCCGCCAGGGCCCAGCAACAGCAGGAGATGCCCCTCTGCCTCCTCTCATGAGCTTGTCGACAAGACAACACCAGGAGCTGCCGGAGCAGGCACAGGGATTGGCCCCTCTGCCGGCCCCATGGAGTGTGGGGCCAGCTGCGGGCTGCCTCAGCCCAGGATGGTGGGGCCTGCCTGCCCGGCTCGGGGTGTTGGGCCGGGGTGCAGAATTCACCACCGTCACTGTCCTTTCTGAGAAGCCCTCTAAGGACGTTGGGACTTTGGAGGCCACAAATGTGTCTCATCCCTTGGCAGTTGGGAAGCATGTGGGATTTTAGGTGAAAGTAACATCCCCGACCGCTTTCTGGAGTTTCCCAAGGCTTCATGTCTCCCTGAGCGTGCTCCTGGAGCTGCGGGCATGTCCCAGGCTCTTTGAGGCAGGGCCACCCAGAGCCTCTCGGGCGCTGCCTGTGGTGGAAAGGACTTCTCGGGATCCGGGGCGCCTGTTCTCAGGGTGGAGCCCCACCTTCAGCCCGACACTGTGACCCAGACGTCCATCACACCCCCCTCAGAAAACAGTCCTACGTGAAGTTCACGGCGCTGACAGGAGAAACAGGCCCGCATTCTAGTTGGAGCCCTCAGCACCCCTGCACCAACACAGATGGAGCCGCCAGACGGAAGGCCAGCGCAGCTATGGGGCTTCCAGAGGACGCTGCCCAGCAGCAGGATGCAGTCCCTCTGCACCCAGGCAGCCGCCAGGAAAGGCCACACGCTGGGCTGCTAACGACCCTCAGCAAGAGAGCAGAGACCCCAGAGCACGCCACTCCCCGACCGGCAAAGCCGAGCGAAGAGGTGATGACAGTGAGACAGCTCTTCAGAACTGAATGACACAGGTTATGTGGCAAGTCGTGAGGAAATAAAATTGTCCAACAGAGCGAAAATGAAAGCACGCCATTGTTGACCGTGAGCTGCACAGCTGGAGCAGCACCGCGAGGGGACGCCTGTCACCGGCGGGCAGCTTGGGAGAGAGAAGGCGGCCCCTGCCGATGTGAGCTCCCAGCTGGAGGTGCCTGTAAGCAGAGCAAGCGCAGAGAAGGTGGAAGGAAACGCTGAAAGGCCCAAATCAGTGGGAAAGAAAAGAAAATTAGGGAGAATGGGTTGATCAAAAGGTTAGTTCTCTGAGAAGATCAGTAAAGCTGACAAATCTCTCAAGGTGGATTTAAAAGAGAGGTTAGCACGAGATGTCCACAGAGCCTGGAGGTGCCGAAGGGAAACGGGCTCCGCCCCGCACCCGGCTCACCGCGCAGGGCCCCGTGGGCAGGCAGGTCGCTGTGGAGTGCCGGTAACCGTGACGAAAGTGAGTTCAGTCAGAAACCGCTCATGGAGGAAACCTCTAGGCCCCGCTGGAGAATTTTACCAAATGTTTAAAGAATACCAGTTCTGCACAGTCTTTCTAGGAAGTAGGAAGAAGAGGGAATATTTTGCAGTTGATTTTATGAGGCTGGTATCACTCTGATACCCAAACTAGATGGAGACAGTGCAAAAGAAAACCAGCGGCCCCGAGGCAGCATCGCTCACAGACCAGCACGAGAGCGCGCCACGGCCAGGCAGGGCTTGTCCCTGAAGGCACGGCCGGCTCAGCACCCGCAGACCCACGAGCAACGCCCGCGTCAGCTGGCTCTGGAGAGGAACTGTGTGATCGTACCCACGGTGCAGAAAAGGTGTCCGCGCAGTCCAGCCCCACTGTGGGGAGCACTCCCTACAGGCTGGCGGCTCGCGGTCTGTAGACTTGAGCCAGCGTGTCTTCAGTCCTGCTGCCTGCCTCACGCTGGGTTTCGGAAGACTGCACGCTCCCTGGGGCTGACCCCAGCAGTGCACGCAGGCAGGAGAGGGCAGAAGGGACAGGTGTGTGGCCGTGTGCAGACAGTGCTGTCTGCCTGGGAAAGCACTTCAGGTCCCAGGATGCGGGAGCAACAGACACACCAGGGCTGCTCCTGTTATCTGGCATCGCCCGCAGGGAACCCCAGTTCAGAGCAGCACTGTCTGCAGTCGCCACAAAAGAAGGAAGAGGGAAACCCGCAGCTCTTGGCAAGCAGGCACCGGCCTTGTGAAGCTAGGAAACCGACCAGGACAGAGGTCGGGGAGCCTCGGGGACCAGCTCGCTGCCCAGGGGCCAGCGAGGGGAAGGTTCTCTGGCAGTGTGCAAGGCGTCAGCTTAGTGCCCACTGGAATTCAGATGGACTCAGTGTAGAGCTTACCGGAGAGCTGGGGGAGGTGGTCCGTTCAGCCCACCAGGCCCTGGAGGACTCTAGCTTCTGGAATTAGCCCCTGCGTGGTGTGGGCAGGACAGACACATGGGTCCTGGGGCAGGATGGAGGAGCTGGAAGACAGTGGTGCAAAGCCATTCGTAGAGGCGCTGGGCAAGGAAAGTGGCCTCGCCCTGCACGTCACACCTTAAACAGCAAGTAAGGGACCGCTGCTCAGAAGCGGCTGCAGACCCCTAAAGCCTTCAGAAGAGAACCAGAAAGGCATGCCACCTGGACCGTGATCCAGAGAGAGAACGGGCACATTGGACTTAATCAGAAGACTTGGCTATGCTGAAGGCTGTCAGCAGGATGAGAAGCTAGAGTGGGGAAACGGCGGAACCACGTGCGCACTTGCTCCCGCACGCGTCGGGGCAGCAACAGCAGGACAGAGCTGGACTCGCCTGCCTTGGAGGTGAGCACGCGAGGACGGCAGCCCCGCCCCGTGCCGGGGGCAGCGCCAGGTGTGGAGTTGGCGGACGTGGCTCCCCATGGACCCGACCTCCTTCCTGGTCACCCCAGAGGCACATGCAGGCTGCTTGGGGGTCCGGCCCCAGCACACACGGCCGCCACTGGCAGTGGCCTCAGAGGGAACCTGCCGGAGTCCTTCACGGCGTGTCCACCCGCCAGGCTGCTGGCAGCAAGGGGCAGCTGGGCGTATCCTGAATGAGAAGAGCCTATCACAAAGGCCGCCTGTCCTGGGATTCCACTTCTAGAAAGTTCTTGAGATGATGGTCACGGGTCAGAAAACAGGGATGTCTTGACCCTGCTGCTTGCGTGAATTTGTACACATGTGGAGTGGCCAGGGACCATACGTGTGACATGCAGCTTGCCCACGTGTGCCAGGTGGGGGCTGGGGTCTCTGGGCACTGGTTTTGAGCTTCCTGGACTGGGTCTTGCGTGTGAACGCGTGGGGAGGGGAGCCCGCCGGGCGCCAGCGTGACAGCCTGTCGCAGCCGCCGACCTGGGGCACGGTCCCCTGGGGCTGAGCCTGCTGACGCTCCCGCGGGAACTATCTCCCCAGGCTCACCTGCTGCAGCTGCCCCTGGGGGCTTCAGTCCCAAAGCAGCACTCCCTCACAAGGCCAGCGGCTCCTGGCAGACCAGTCGGCCCCCAGCCCAGGGCACCCCGTGGCCCCCCCAGGCCAAGCCGCCCCCCAGAGCCAATGTGCAGCCCAGGCCCAGCTACGCCTCCAGCTTCAGCGTGATCGGCAGCCGGGAGGAGCGGGGAGTCCGCGCCCCCAGCTTCGGTGAGTCCCCCCCGGCCCCATGAAGGGAGCACAGCAAGGCCACGTCTTATCTTGTCCATCTCAGCTCAGTCCTGGGGAAGGGCGTTGAAAGAGACTCCACTGGTGGGAGCCCCTTGGGACGGAAGTTCATGGTTTCAGACCTGTGTCTGGGTGACCTCTGCCCCCGGCAGGCACTTCAGGCGGGTAGGTCAGGCTGTCCGGGAGCCTTCTCTGCCTCACTGGCCAGGCAGCGGTGGCCGGGCCAGGCCTGACTGTAGGTCGTTCTCCTCAGGGGCCCCGACACCTGCCCTGCCGCCCGCCCTGGCGAGCATGCAGCTCGGGCAGCTCCGATGGCCGCTGCCGGCCTCCTCGTCGTGCCTCTATCCAAGGGGTCCTTGAGCCCCTGCCCAGCACGGAGGGGCAGGCGGGCGGGCTGCCTGGGTGCCCCTGACTGTCTGCTCGCCTGCAGGTCCAAAGCCGAGGGTGTCAGAGAATGATTTTGAAGACCTGCTGTCCAACCAGGGCTTCTCCTCACGGGCCGACAGGAAGGGGCCGCGAACCATCGCTGAGATGAGGAGGCAGGACCAGGCCCGGAGCTCGGACCCGCTGAGGCTGAAGGTACTCGGGGGGTGCAGCCAGGCGGCTGCTGCCTCAGACGTGAGGCCCTCTGTGCGGCATGCTGAGGGGAGGGGGCAGGACCAGGCCCGGGGCTCGGACCCGCTGAGGCTGAAGGTACTGGGGGGGTGCAGCCAAGCGGCTGCCGCCTCAGACGTGAGGCCCTCTCTGCGGCATGCTGAGGGGAGGGGCCGTTCGTCCGCATTCACTGCTCTTCTGAAGGCTTTGCGGTGGAAGATCAACCACCCCCACATGCCTGGGACGAGAGGCTTCTGCTCGTTAAGCTTCTCGCTCCTCTGAGACCAGCCAGGTGTGACTCTGTTCAGGGTCTGACCCACCCACAGAGACCCCAGGGTGACAGACATCTCTCTGCTCACACCCCGGCCGTCAGCGGACAGGTGGCGGACGGGGCTACGAGGTCCTCTGAGGGGCTGGAGTCCAGCCTCGTTCCACCGGGCGCTGGGGCCCCAGGCCGGGGACAGGCAGAGGCTGCGACGGCAGGTCGTCCGGACGTCCTGCCGAGGATGGGGTCCCAGGTTCCACATGCCAGTCTCGTCCACGTCCCGTTTGTCCACAGATCCTGGGAAATGTTGGCCGTGCCGGGGTGGGGTGGTCAGTGCAGAAACGAGGACACGCATCTCACAGTCAGAGCCCGGCTCCATGGGGCTCATGCTAGCTGCGGGGCTGGTGCAGGCCAGGGCCCAGCGCCCCTCAGCAGCACTTCGTCTCCCGCAGCTTCTGGAGTGGACAGAGGGCAAGGAGAGGAACATCCGCGCCCTGCTGTCCACGCTGCACACGGCGCTGTGGGACGGCGAGAGCCGCTGGACGCCGGTGGGCATGGCCGACCTGGTGACGCCCGCGCAAGTGAAGAAGCACTACCGCCGCGCCGTGCTGGTGGTCCACCCCGACAAGGTGGGCACAGGCGTGGGTGCCAGGGTGGGGGTCCCCCAGACAAGGCGGGCGTGGATGCTGGGGTGGGTGGGCGCAGGGAGAGGCTGCCCTCACAGTGCCGTCCGCCCCACAGGCCCGGGGCCAGCCCTATGAGAAGTACGCCCGGATGGTCTTCATGGAGCTCAGCGACGCCTGGGCCGAGTTTGAGAGCCAGGGCTCCCGGCCGCTCTTCTGACCCGCGAGCGCGGCTGCGTGTCTGGCTCTGGAGCCGGTGCTGTGAGCGGCCCCCGAGGGTGGCTGGGGCTCCGGCGGTGTGGGCAGGTGTGGCTGCACCCGGTCGTCGCGTCGTGCCCGTGTGCTCAGCGGCTCGGAGCCGGTGGCACTGCCAGCAGGAGAAGAGAAAGCATTCCAAAGCCTCCCAGTTCTCGCCTTTCCTCTCTCGGCCCCAGAGGAGGCGTGGCGCTCCGTGCTCCCACACGTGTTGTGGCCGTGTTCTGCTCTGTCCGGTGGCATGTCCACAAGGTGGGCGGTGTTGCACCGCTGGCCTGCGGGGTCTGTCCGTGAGCGTTCATGTCTCCCCTGTAATCAGCCTGGTGACCGCTGTACAGAATTAAACTATTTTCTGATGACCCTCGTCTCCGGCTGCCTCTCCACCTCCCCGCCCGTCTGCCGCTGTCCACGGAGGTACAGCGCAGGGACCCTGCCCCACGGTACCAGGCTCCTCGTCCACGCCGAGCCAGGCCCCCCATGGGCCCCGGGCTGGCGGTCAGTTGCAGCAGGAAGGCCGGGTGGTGTGGGCCTGGGGTCAGCAGATCAGGCTGGCCGCCAGTGGCTATGCATCCTGGGGTTTTGGTTGGAGGTGACGGTCCAGCCTCCTGTGAGTGTCCACACCCCTGGGCTCGTCCCCTCCTGGCCTCCGGCACCCGTGGCTCAGCCCTGCCAGAGCCGCCGCCTGGGGTGCTGTGGGCTGGCTCTGCACACTCTGCCCGCACCATGCCCGACACGTGAGTCACTGAGGCAGCTGTGATGCCAGGGAGATGGAGGAGGGCGCCCCTGGCCTCAGGACCCACCCCGCGCTGCCCTCTGGGCACGTCCTCAGATCAAGGCTTCACCTGGGAGTCTGGGCAGCTGGACTCTGACCCGAAGCCTCCGGGACCTTCCTGGTCCAGCAGAGAGCGAGCCTGTGGCTCCCGGTCCAGCCTCTGCCCCTGGGCCCCACCCCCCCCCCGCCCCACCCCCATCCTGGGCCACAGGTCTGAGCAGAGGGCAGCAGAGGAGGCCGAGGGCCCGGCCGCTGCTCGTCCCCTCTCTGAGGTGGCTACCTCACCACCTGGTTGGTGTAGCCATAGGTGGCTGGGAGGCGTAAACCCGGCCCTCCGCAGGCTGAGGCCTCCTGAAGAACAGCGAATGACCCAAGTAGGCCCGAGGGTGCACACACGCATCCCGGGCGCCAGCTCAGGCCCTGGAGGGCCCGCCCTCCCCTGGGTCTGGTGGGCGCTCCCTCACGTCCCCGGCTGAGTTAGCGCCGGGGTGGGTGACAGCCCCAGTGTGTCCATCCTCCAGAGACCAGGCGTGGCCCCTGCAGTGGGCCCCCGGGGGCTCAGGGAGTGGCTCGCCCTAAGCCAGCACCACCAGCCGTACCCCCACTCGCAGAGGCTGTGGGGGCGCCCCTGCAGGCGTCGGGTCTGGAGACGGGCCTCCTGTGCCTCTGTGGCCCCAGGACCCCCAGTGTGGCCACCGCCCGCCCTTCGAGGCCCCACCCAGCATGCACTCGAGCATCTGGGGGACGAGCGTCGCGAGGGACACGGCCCTCGCCCCATGCAGTCCGTCCCTCCCAGCCCGCCCCCGTGGCCTCGGCTGCCCCTCGAGCCCCAGCAGGCGCTGAGCCCTGTCTGGAGGAGGTGGGCTTGTGGCTCCTGCAGGATGGCCCCTGACGGCGGGCCCTCGCCGCGCTCCTGCCGCCTGTCTCTCCTCGCCTTGGGGAGGCCACGCGCCCCGGGGTTTGTGGACTGGGGACCCCCGGGTGCCGCGGGAGCCCCACGTGCTTGGCTCCAGCACAGAAGGCGGGCTGGAGCCCCGCCGTTGTGGGATTCCCGGCAAACGCCCGTCTGTGGAAAGGACTCGTTTGGCTGCGCACCTTCACCAGCACCTGTGGAGCAGCCCAGGAGTTCGGGCCGGGCCAGCTCAGCTGCCGACCCCCGCGGTCTCCCTTGCCTGCCCTGGCCGCTCCTGAGGCCGCAGAGGGGAACTGCTGCCCCCGGCCCGAGTCCGGGCTCTGCCTTGAGGGACCAGGGTTAGACGCCCTCGGGCCCCGCAGGGCCCGTGGTCGGGGCAGTTCCCTTCCCGCCCAGCTGGGGCTGAGCCCACGGCCCGCAGGACCAAGCCCCAGGCCGCCTGCTATACGTGGGCCCCTCGCAGGCCTCGGGAGCCGCCCTGTCCCAGCACGCGCAGGGTGACTGTCCCCAGGTCTGTGAACGGGCCTGGGAGAAGCACCCCTGCCCAGGTCGAGTTCGGAGGTGGGCATTCTGGCCAAGGGAGACCCTCTGTCCTGCATGAAGCCAGCTCGGACCCCCTCGCTGTGCAGCCACAGGGCCCCGGCCCCCTTGGGTGGGTGCCCTTGGGCGCGCAGGGCCCTGCCAGGAGCTGCAGCACCTGCCCTGTACCCCAGGGATGACACAGCTGGGGCCATGGTGCCAGGATGGCCCCTTCCCAGTGCCCGGCCACGGGAGAGGGGCTCACTGCCCAGAGGGCGTGGCAACACACACACACCACACGCATACACACCACACATACACACACCATACACATACCACACACACACACCACATACACACCACACATACATAAACCATACACATACCATACACGCACACAGCACACATATACCATATACAAACCACACACATAGCACACACCACACACACACACCACATACACACCATACACACCACACCATACCATATACCATACACACACCACACATAGACAACATACACAAACCACACACACAGACACACAAACCACACATATACCATAAACACACCACACATACCACACACACACATCACACACACAGACCATAAATACACCACACACACACACACAACCATACCAGACACACACACACACACCACACACATACACACACCATACACATACCACACACACACCACATACATACACACCTACCACACACACACACCCCACATACACACCACAGACACACACACCATACATATACCATACACAAACCACACACACACAATACACATACAGACACACACGATACACCACACACACACCACACACACACCCCACTCTACCCCTACCCCACCCGCACCTTCACTCCCCTGCCCTCATGCCCCTGGCACACACCCTCCTCCCTGAGAGCAATGTTTCAGGACCAGGAAACCCCAGGCCCACTTAGGGGTCAGAACCTTGCCCGTTAGGGGCTGGTCCTGGGGCCACTCGGGCTTCGTGGGCGGCTCAGCTGGTAAAGAATCTGCCTGCAATGCGGGAGGCCTGGTTTGATCCCTGGGCCGGGAAGACCCCCTGGAGAAGGGAGGGCTCCTCTGGCCTGCAGGATCCCCCGGAGTGTCGTGGCTAACAGGGAGGGGCGGGCCCGTGCCAGCCAGGCTGGGGAGCAGCTGGCTTGAGGTCCAGGACGCAGCTTACAGGCCTCCCATCTGCGGAGTCCTGGGCCACCCCGGGGCTGTCAGGAGAAGGGGTCCGGGAAGGGGGCCGAAGGGGCCCCTCGGCCAGTGCTGAACCCAGCAGGCATGTTGCTTTCGGTTGGGTGTGCAGGCGCAGGTGGGTCGGGGCCCTTGGGCTGGGGCTCTCCAGGAGTCTGATGGGGGAGGGCACATGGGTTTCGGGGGCAGGGCCTCAGTGCCGGGCGGGCAGTGGGCAGCTGCAGGCACCGAGGGTGCTGCTCCTCGCTGTGCGCACCTGGCCCTGGGCTGGGCAGGCCCACAGGCGCCTAGGCCAGGAAGGAGGGGCCAACTCGATCCAGCCACTTCCTGGGCTTCCCCTGGGGGTGGAGGGGGAGTCTCCTCTCTGGTTTGGGACGCCTTCTGCTTCTGCCATTGTTTCCTTTTCTGCGTGTGATGCTGTAATTCCCATGTGAATCCTGAAAGAACCTCCGCTGCAGAATTGATGCCTTTGAAGTGTGGTGTTTGAGAAAACTCTTGAGAGTCCCTTGAACTGCAAGGGGATCAAACCAATCAATCCTGAAGGGAATCAGCCCTGAATAATCATTGGGAGGACTGATGCTGAAGCTCCAATATTTTGGCCACCTGATGCGAAGAGCTGACTCACTGGAAAAGACCCTCGTGCTGGGAAAGATTGAGGGCAGGAGGGGAAGAGAACAGACAGACGATGAGGTGATTGGATGGTATCGACTCAATGGACGTGAATTTGAGCGCCACTCTGGGAAACAGTGGACAGGGAAGCCTGGAGAGCTGGAGCCCTTGGGGTTGCAGAGAGTCCGGCACGACTGAGCCTGAGCAGCCAAGGCTGGAGTCTGGAGTCTGGGGGCGAGGTGGCCCAGGGCCTCGAGGGCTCAGGCCTTGGAGGTGGATGGAGGTTGCACACATGTGGGCTGGACTGGCCCCGCCATCTGCACTGCAGCGCAGGCCTGGAGATCACACCTCTGGGTGTCC
>SJYG01000537.1:259161-298082 GCA_006410535.1 Litocranius walleri | reverse complement strand
GCCTGCCCCACCTGTCCTGCCCCCACCTGTCTGCCCCACCAGCCTGGCCCCCACCAGCCTGCCCACCTGCCTGCCCCATGCATCTGGCTCCGATGCGTGCCGCACCCTCCAGCCCTCCTGAGCACTGTGCTTGGGAGGGAACTGATGTGTCTGGGGTGCACGCGCCTCTCACTCCCTCAATTGTCTGGCCTTGACACCACTGGCAGCCTCTGCCCTGTCCATCTTGCTCACCTGCACATCCTGGTCACGTCTGTGAGGTACGGCAGGCCCTGCTCAGGGAGGGCCAGTTCACGCTCGGGAGGCCCTGAAACCCCAGGCGAGCCCAGGCCCTCCTGTGATTCTGTGGATGCCCGCCCTATGTCCGGCATGGGCCTCTGTGGATGCCTGCCGCCCCTGTGCCCACCCTATGCCCATCCTGTAGCTCTGTGGATGCCCACCCTGTGGCTGTCCCGTAGTTCTGGATGCTTGCCCTGTGCCTGGCGTAGGCCTCTGTGGTTTCCTGTCCCATGCCCGGTGTACCCTCTGGCTCTGAGCCGTGGTCCCATGGCCTTGTTGAGGGCGCTCCTCCACCGGCCTGCCTGGTGGACTCCAAGCCCCCCTGTCTGGGAACCACAGGTCCTCTGGGAGCTGGACACGGGCCCCCTGCTGCAGGGTAGGGGGACGGGGGTGTCCATGAGGACCTATCATGTCGTGTGGGGACGGGGCTGCCCTGGGTAGGCAGGCGGCGAGGGGAAGCCCACTGGGCTGTAGGGGGAGCGTGGAGGCCGCCTGCAGGCCCTCCTGCCCCGCCGGTCCCAGCAGGACTGTGGCCCCGAACCGCGGCTCCATGCAGCTTCCGGGCTCTGGGTGTTTCTCTGACGGCAAGAGGGCAGCCGCGGGCCATGGTGGAAGGGACGGGGGCTCCGGGCTCCCCCTGAGGTGGCAGGGTCTGCCCAGTCACTCCTGGGCCCTGGCGTGGACCCTGGAGGCCCCGGCTCAGGCCCCACCGCGGCTCCCTGCAGCCTATGTGAGACCCGGCAGGCCGGAGCCTCTGCTGCTAGGGCTGGGTTAGAGAACGTGGCCCCCGGCCCTCGGTGCGTCGGTGTCACCCTGAGGCCAGGGGCCCGGGGCTGTAGCGGGCACGTGGGACCGGCTGGGCACCGTGCTCTTGGGGCCCAATAGTCGAGGAAGGTGCGAGCTGTTGGCAAACTTGTTCTCACCGGGAGAGCGTCCGTGGGGGGAGAGCGTCCGGGAGAGCATCGGGAGAGCGTCATTGGGCCCTCCCGAGATCCCTCAAGACATCACCAGAGTTAAGTGAGCCAGCGCTCCTTCCCCGAGAGAAGAGAACACTGACAGGGGTCGTGTGGTGGCTGGGAGCCCGGCTGCGTCTGCCTGGGGCGGGGACTTGGGGTCCTCAAGGGTGTACCTTGAAGAAGCTGATTTCCTCCAGGGCCAGGGGTGGTGAGCGCCCCAGAGCCCCACGTTCGTGCCGGAGGAGAGGCGGGCGCCGTGGGGTTACGTGCCCACTTCAGGCGCTCTTTGCCCTGTGCTGGGGGTACACGGCTGCTTTGCCCCACGTGACCCTGTCTTGTCCTGCTTGTTGCGGTGTGTGCTGTGACTGGAGCGTGTTAGGTCCTCAGAGCAGTGCGGGGCAGGGGAGGGTTTCAGGGAGGAGGGGATGTGTGAAGGGGGCTCCAAGGAGGCGCGGACAGCCTGGGATGCCGCACGTGCAGAGGCCCAGGGGCTTGGGGGCTGGCACAGGCTTGGAAGGCAGCCCAGAGCCGAAGACTGAGGGGTCTTCTGCCCCGAGATCAGGCCTGCCCTGGCCACGTCCTGGGGCTTGGCCGATGTGGATGGTGTCCTCTGGTGAGTCGGCCCTGGGCCCGTCCTACAGGCAGGGAGTCTGGGCTGAGAGGCCATCCTCTCTTGAGGGGCAGGAGATCAGGGGGCTTGTGCCCGTGCATGGAAGGGATGAGGGAATGGACAGCCGCTGTTCTGAGGCCTGCATGTCTGTGCGTGTGTGGGTGCCAGGGGCACCGCATTACCGAGACCTCCACGGAAGGAGGGACACCGGAGAGGGGCCCCGAGCAGAGCCTGGGCCTGGGGCCGCCAGGCCTTGAGGGTGTGCGCTGGGCACTGCCAGCCGGGGCACCTCGGGGGTCTTGTAGCGCCCAGGCCCCAGATGTGTAGGGGCCATAGGTTCCAGGTCCAGGAGAAGGGGGCAGCCCATCTCAAGGCTCACGGGAGGCGAGCCCCCTTCTGTGGGCCGAGCATCCTGGGCAGGGACCCCTCAGCCAGCACTCCTCCAGGTCCTTGCCTTGCAGCAGCCAGACCCTACGCCACACTGCTTCCGGCTCCACACCAAGAATGAGGCCAGGCACCCCCTCCTGTCCAGATCCAGGGCCTGAGGGCTGGGCTGCTCCCAGGGGCTCCTCTGCTGCCTCTGTCTGTTTGGGGGTTCACTCTATCAGGGGCCTCCCGCATGCCAGGGGCTGCTCTGCTGGGACGCTGGCCAGGGCCGGCCAGGTCCTGTGGCCTCTGGGAGGATGAGCATCACAGCCTGAGCTGGACCACAGGGGACGGAACAGACCAGGCTGGGGGAACTCTAGAATTCTGCATTGGGGAGACTACTTTTGACTCAAATTACAGAGGGCCAGACAGCATGGCTTGAATCAAACTTTGTTTCTGCACATGACGAGGCGTCGGGAAGTAGCTCCGCTGCTCAGCAGAGCCAGCAGGGAGCTGGCTCTGGCTTTCGCTGTGTCTGCCCCTGGTGGAGTGGGCAGCTCGCTTCTCATGGTCACAGAGTGGCTGCTGCTGCCCCAGCGCCCTGCACAGTGAGGAGGGGAGACGGGGCAGCACCTTGCTTGCTTGGCAAGGACGTCTGTGAAATCTCGTGGAGGGTTCTACTGCGCATCATAGGCATGGAGGTCTGGGAAGGTGAGGGCCGAGGAAGCCCATCACCCTCCAAAGAAGGCAGCTCACATCCCATCACCAGCCTGGGAAACCTTGACTTCCAGGAGCAGGGCCCCGGACCACAAGCTCCCAGAGCGCGGAGCCGCCTCCTTCCCTGGAGAGCTGGGCTCCTCCTCCGCAGGGAGGCAACAGATACCAGGTGATAAAATACCAGTTTTCATTCAGAGTGGGCTCCCAGGTGCCATGTTGGAAGGAGCGCTAGCTCACCTCGCGGGGCTCGGCAGAGACCCCTCATCTCCTAGAGGCTAAAGGACACTTCAGAGAAGCTGTCTTTCCTCCCGAAGCCCTGAACAGCCCTTCCCTCAGGAGAGGCCCTCCTGTTGGTGAAGCCGACAGTCAGAGATGCTTTAGCCCCAACCAGGGATAAACTGCCCCTGGTGCACTTCGGCCATCACGCCGCTTATTTTTTGTCTCATTGGTTGGCGAGCGGTTCTGCTTGAGATTAAGGCGCTTGTGTGAACGGCTCCGCGTGACGGGCTCTCGTAACCCGTGCCAGCCTGTGGGGCTGGGTCTGCCTCTGCGCGTTTTCACCTCTCACAGAGCAGGGACTTGGCAAAACCCTGAGTCAGCGTCACGTCTTGGTAAAGTCCACTGTGGGCAAGTCTCAGAGTCCTTGGCCTCCTGAACCCAAGCTGGGGTCAGCAGAGGTCAGGGAGGGGGCTCCTGGCAGCGCCCACGCTGGGGCCAGCCGGCCCTCTGAGGCCCCTGCCACTGGCTGCTGCGAGTTCCAGTCCTGTCTGGGGGCGGGTGGGGCCTCTCCAGCCCCTTCTCTGGGCCCTCCTGTGCTCGCACTCCGCACAAGCCCATTTTCCAGCATCGCCTCACTTTTCTCCTGTTCTGACGGGGGTGGAGGGGCGGTGGCGGCTCCTCTCAGCCCTGCAGCGGTCAGGCGGGACCTCCAGCTGCTCTCGGGGGCACAGCCTGGCAGGGCCGGGGGAGCCCCCATCTCACCCTGTAGGTCCCTTTGGCCCCGCGGACTAGCCCAGGAGCTGCGGCATCTGGGCGGGGTGGACGTCTTCCCTGGGGGCCAGTGGAAGGCTGAGCGTGCTGGGCTGAGTGTTGGAATATGGGTGCTGGTGCAGACTAAACTCGGGAGGCCGAGAACTCCTGGGGCCGGGCGGCTGGTGGCGCGGCCTGGCAGTGTCTGCCGGTGTTGGCTGCCCCTAAGAGTCCCCGGGGCTGCTGGGGCCACGTCCCAGGGGAAATGCTAGGCCTGCGTGCTCAGCTCTGCTTCTTGAGCTGGGAGCAGGGCAGGCACCCCGCCACCGCAGCCTCAGGCCTCTGCCTGTCCTCTGGCCCCCGCTGCCCAGGATGGGTGGGAAGGCTGTGGTCAAGGGGGCTCTGGGGAGAGGAGGTGCCAGGGCTGCGACAGGAGGGGCAGGGAGAACGGGGACCCTCAACATAGGTGAAAGGCTCTGTCCTTGGGCCCTCGAGGGTCCCTGGGCTGCAGGACCCCGCTGCACATCACACCCTTCAGAAGGCGGCCTCTGCAGTGGGGCGCCCCCTGCCCCGCCCCGGCGCAGACACGGTGGGCGACCCCGCTCCCAGCAGCAGCGGCTCACCAGCCCCGTGTCCCTCCAGCTGTGTCGGGCTGGGTGGAGGATTGGAAGGAGCCTCTGCTCTGCCTTAGGACAGGAGGTGCGGGCTGGGGCGGGCAGGCCCCTCCTCTGGTCCCTGGGCCTCTGCCCCCGCCACAGACGGGCCCTGGTGAGCGCAGGGGGCTGGGGGCCGGCTGTCTGTCCCAGGCTGGGCTCTGTCCACGGATGGCCTCATCTCGCCTCTGTTTCGGGGCATCCTCTCCTGAAACCAAGCCCAGACGTTCTGCCTGGTGCCTGGCACTGCAGGCAGGGACAACGGTGGCCGGCGGCCCCTCCTCGATGGGTGCGGAGCACCTGCCCGGTGCCCCCGGCCAGCCGGCGAGGGAGGCAAGGCCACGCAAGCAGGGGAGCGCTGAGCTCTGCAGAAGATGAAGGCAGGGCAGGCCAGGCCCGACTCAGCTGGTTAAAACTGGGCACAGGGACCTCCCAAGCCAACCTCCATGCAGCCAGCCCCTGGCCAGGCCAAGCCCCCCACTGGGCAGCGGGGGGCGTCTGTGAGGGGCTTCACTGCACGTCTTGATTGTAAGACACGTTTAACCTGTCTCATCACAGCGTCTGATCTGACCCGTGTTCTCCTCACTTTGACCTATTCACGTGCCTTCTTGCCATGTCGCTTATTTAATCTTAATGCACGGACTAGATTTTCTTTTAAAAATCTTCTGCAGTGTTTTGGAACCCATGTGCCCCTTGGAAACACCATTCAGGCTCTAGTTGTTGCCGTCAGGAGCAAAGCCGCGCGTCTCCAGGTCTGGCCAAGCAAGTTCTGTCTGGCCCCCACACACACCCACCTTTCGGGTCTGTGGTTTTGATCTGGAGGACTGGTATTACAGTTGATGTTTTCTTAGTATATACAGGATGCTTGGGGCTGGTGCACGAGGATGATCCAGAGAGACGATATGGGGTGAGAGGTGGGATTGTCCTCTGGCCCCCGCTGCCCAGGATGGGTGGGAAGGCTGTGGTCAAGGGGGCTCTGGGGAGAGGAGGTGCCAGGGCTGCGACAGGAGGGGCAGGGAGAACGGGGACCCTCAACATAGGTGAAAGGCTCTGTCCTTGGGCCCTCGAGGGTCCCTGGGCTGCAGGACCCCGCTGCACATCACACCCTTCAGAAGGCGGCCTCTGCAGTGGGGCGCCCCCTGCCCCGCCCCGGCGCAGACACGGTGGGCGACCCCGCTCCCAGCAGCAGCGGCTCACCAGCCCCGTGTCCCTCCAGCTGTGTCGGGCTGGGTGGAGGATTGGAAGGAGCCTCTGCTCTGCCTTAGGACAGGAGGTGCGGGCTGGGGCGGGCAGGCCCCTCCTCTGGTCCCTGGGCCTCTGCCCCCGCCACAGACGGGCCCTGGTGAGCGCAGGGGGCTGGGGGCCGGCTGTCTGTCCCAGGCTGGGCTCTGTCCACGGATGGCCTCATCTCGCCTCTGTTTCGGGGCATCCTCTCCTGAAACCAAGCCCAGACGTTCTGCCTGGTGCCTGGCACTGCAGGCAGGGACAACGGTGGCCGGCGGCCCCTCCTCGATGGGTGCGGAGCACCTGCCCGGTGCCCCCGGCCAGCCGGCGAGGGAGGCAAGGCCACGCAAGCAGGGGAGCGCTGAGCTCTGCAGAAGATGAAGGCAGGGCAGGCCAGGCCCGACTCAGCTGGTTAAAACTGGGCACAGGGACCTCCCAAGCCAACCTCCATGCAGCCAGCCCCTGGCCAGGCCAAGCCCCCCACTGGGCAGCGGGGGGCGTCTGTGAGGGGCTTCACTGCACGTCTTGATTGTAAGACACGTTTAACCTGTCTCATCACAGCGTCTGATCTGACCCGTGTTCTCCTCACTTTGACCTATTCACGTGCCTTCTTGCCATGTCGCTTATTTAATCTTAATGCACGGACTAGATTTTCTTTTAAAAATCTTCTGCAGTGTTTTGGAACCCATGTGCCCCTTGGAAACACCATTCAGGCTCTAGTTGTTGCCGTCAGGAGCAAAGCCGCGCGTCTCCAGGTCTGGCCAAGCAAGTTCTGTCTGGCCCCCACACACACCCACCTTTCGGGTCTGTGGTTTTGATCTGGAGGACTGGTATTACAGTTGATGTTTTCTTAGTATATACAGGATGCTTGGGGCTGGTGCACGAGGATGATCCAGAGAGACGATATGGGGTGAGAGGTGGGAAGGGGATTTCAGGATTGGGAGCTTGTGTACACCTGTGGCTGATTCATGTCAATGTATGGCAAAACCAATACAGTATTGTAAGCTAGAATAAAGTAAAAATAAAAAAAAATCATATCATAAAAAAATTTTTATCTTTGCCTTCAATTTGATAAGAGGTATTTGTCCACATTTATTTTTTAGCATGAAAGTGGACCTTTTTTCCTCGCTTGAAAATTATGTGTTCATTGTAGGGAACTGAAATAACAGAAAGCATAAAGAGGTGATACGGAAAACTGAGACGCCACCTCGCCTTCAAACTCACCCATTGGAATGACTCATTACTTCCTTGAAATAATAGTATTTGAAAGTATTTTTTCAAGGAGAAATAAATTTCTTCAGATCCAGTTCTAATTTTATAAGGCTGCACAGCTCGTTATGCTGTCAGTTTATCAGAACTAGTTTGAGGATCGGCTGGCTGTTGCAAACCTGGGGGAGAAGGTGAGCCTCCCCTGGCAGCTGTCATTTCTTGGCATCAGCCCTTTGAGCGGTGCAGGTCTTAAGGGGGTCTCCATCTGCCGTGAAGACAGAGGAGAAGCTCGTCCTGTGGGTGACGTGCAGACTTGACTCCAGTTTCAGGAACAGTTTGTAAATTGTTGCCCTCCATCCTCCGGGCAGAAGTGGGAGCTGAAAGCGCCCATGGGCGTGTTAGCGCTCAGACGGGACAGACCTCCTGCCCCTCCCGACATGTCCCCCGGCGCACTGTGTCCCGCTGAGTGCCCCAGTGCCGCCCTTTCCTCCAGAGCCCGTGGGCTGCCGAGGTGCCGCGTCTTGCCTTCTGTGTGTCTGACTGTCCTGTCGTGGACTCGTCCCACGTTCCAGCAGCAGCCTCTGCCCAGCAGCATTTGTGCGCGGGTTCAGCCGTATCCAAATGTCTGCGATCCCATGGACTGTGGCCCGCCAGGTTCCTCTGTGCATGGGATTGTCCAGGCAAGAATGCTGGAGTGGGCTGCCATTTGTGACTCCAGGGGACCTTCCCGACCCAGGGACTGAACCCTCATCTTCTCTGTCTTCCGCACTGGCAGGCGGTTCTTTACCCTGAGCCACTGCTCACATGTTAAAGGCTCCAGACAGCTGGCCGCAGCTTTCCTCTCTCCTGGAGCCACTGCCCGAGGACACAGCACCTCCCGCCCCGTTGGCACCGTGCCCTGTGCCCAGGCCTCTCCCTGCCCCCTCCTGCTGGGCCCTGGGGAACCTCCCGACAGCGGGCGCCCAGGCGAGCCGGTCTCTACTCTGCCTTCATGCACACCTGCCAGGTGGGCTGGGTATAAAGCTGTGGATTCTAAAGGACTTCCTCCCTGGGTTCCGCAGCCTCGTGGCTGCTGCGGTTCTGAGGCTGCTGTTGGTCCACACAGCCCTCGCTCCCAGCTGCATTTCCGTGACCCGTGCGCATTTCTCTCCGGAGGCTCTCGGCCTCCTTTTTGACCCGGCACTGTGAAGCTTCTCGCCTTGGGACCTGGCTTGGGGCCGCCTTTGGCCCCACCCCCGCTGGGCGCCCCGGGCAGTCCTCCTTGCTGGCCCCCCGCCACCTCCACCTGCGCTTCTGTTCCGTTGCCCCCAGTTGGGTGTCTCAGTCGCCTTGCTGTCTCTGCTTCCGTTCTGTGTGCCCTCATGGAATTCAGCTTTGCGTTTGCTCCCATTTTAGTGGGGTTGTGGAAGTGGTGTAGACAAGCACGGGCGTTCCACCAGCCTGTTCAACCATAACTCGGTACCGTCAGCTGTTAGGACGACTGGCTTTAGGACACCTGGGATTAGACCGCCTGGATGGGATGTGAAACTCAGGGTAGCTGGAGCGAGTGTGCTGGGAAGACCAGTGCAGGCAGGCCTCAGAGTGGTATGGGGCCAGTTCCAGACCGCCGCAGGAAAGGCAGCGTCGCAATGAAGCGAGCTGTGAGCATTTTCTGGGCTCCCAGTGCATGCAGAGGCATGTTCATAGCCTACGGAGTGTGCAGCAGTGTCTCGTCCAAAAAAGACAGTGCTCATACCTGGGCTAAAAGCTGTGCAGTAGAAAATTGTCGCCGCCTTCAGGGACGCAGTCTTTTTGCGGGTGGAGGGGCTGAGAGGTGAGAATCACCAGATGTGGTGGAGACGGGAAGGGGGTGAACGCTGCCGGCAACACGGCGCCGAGAGGGTGAGGGTTAGGGAGTCTCAGGGTTCAGGTGCTGGTTTAGGGTTAGGGGGAGGGTTAGGCTCAGCGCAGGGTCGCCACAGGCCCTCAGTTTGAGGGTCACAGGGCCGCGAGGTGCGGCGGCATGAGGACAAGCAGTGTCGCGAGGCTCGGCACGAGCGCCGCGGGTGTGCAGCCCTGACGCTAGGATGGCTGGCACCGTGAGTCCCCCTAGGTTGTGAGCTTTCAGAGACATGGACGTGCGCTCCGTCAGCCTCCGTTGAGCATGAGGCTGGAGCCTGCCCGCCGTGGCCTGTTGCTGACAGCCCTTCAGTGGGACCGTCCCACCCCGCCCCTCCTCCAAGAGCAGCTCTTCTCCCCTTTGGCATGATGCCACTCCCCAGGTGGCAACTGCTGGCATGCACTACCGTCCTTTTCAAGGTACTGCACTGTGAGAGTGACAGTGCTTTCTGTATTGTATGCGTTTGTTTTTATGTATTTGTGTGACTAGTGTTAGAGACCTATTATACAGTGCTATTGGACAAGGAAATGGCAACCCACTCCAGTGTTCTTGTCTGGAGAATCCCAGGGACGGCAGAGCCTGGGGGCTACAGTCCACGGGGTCGCAGAATGTTGGACACGACTGAGCGACTAAAGAGCACAGTGATATGGGGCTACATGCCAACTGTGCCGGCCGGGCGCCCAGGCTAACCCTGCAGGCTCACAGACGCGCCCTGGAGAACTGTGCCAGCCAGGCGCCCAGGCTAACTCTGCAGACTCACAGATGCGCCCTGGAGAACTGTGTTAGCTGGGCGCCCAGGCTAACTCTGTAGACTCATGGATGCGCCCTGGAGAACTGTGTTAGCTGGGCGCCCTTGGAGCAGAACTCATTTGTGTGTAGGAGGCGTGTGTGAACTCACCACCACTGACTTAACCAGTGCCCTCTCATGACCGGGCTCTCCACTCTTACAAACAACGTTGCAGGGTGCCCCTGCACTGTAAGTTAGGGATGTAGCCCCGTCATCCAGTATGTCGTGTGTTCACGACATCCAGTATGTCACTGGGTCCCGTGAGCTGGACACAGACAGACGGTCTCTGTCTGATGAAGTGTGGGATCCAGTGTCAGAAACAGACACACGGAATCCAATAAGCAGACTAAACGTGGGGCCGCAAGAGGAGCCACGCGGAGGGAAGACGCTCGGGGCTCTATCTTCCAGGCTGCTGGAGCGCTGCTGGGGCAGCAGCGGGGAGGCTGCAGAGCCAGCCTTCAGGAAACCACGCAGTCCCTGTTGGCACGGACTCAGCACGGAGGGTGTGCGGGGCTGGCCTGTCAAGTCTCCAAACTGCCCTCTATGCGGATCCGGCAAGCCTGCGCCCCAGCCGGCATGCTTCCCGGCATGGGTGGTTCCAGGGCTAAAGCTGATCTCACTTTTAATGACGTTTTGGAGTCATGGTGTGATTTAACATTCTTTGTTCACTCAGCCACAGTTTCGAATGGCCAGTGCTTGCGGCCGTTTGTGACTCACTCGCTGTAGGTGTGCTTTCTGTCACTCGCTGCCCCATCTGCCTCTCCGACGCTCTGCGCGCCCTCCCCGCCCCGTCTCTGTGGCCCTCCCGCCCGGCTGCGGAGCGGCTCCCTCCTCCTGGGGGCTGCTTGCCAGGTCTTCACCGCCTGGGGGCCCCTCACAGACGCCGCCGCCCGTGGTGAGCCCCTTGCCCTGGCACTGCTGCTCGGCCGCTTCCCTGATACACTCGTTTTGCGCAGTCTGGGGCCACATTATTTAGAAACAGCTTGACTCTCTCCTGTCTTGCCTGAACTTTGTTTGGTGGGATCAGAGCAAGGTTTAGTCTGAGGATAATTTCCCTACAACCGGAGCTGAGGTTGTCCACTTCTTACTCTGATGGAGGCTCCATGATTGGTATTTTTTTCTGGGGACATTCTCATAAAAGTTACAGATATTGGATTTGGTAGAAAATCAAGACCCAACTTCATCACGCCTGTAAGAGACGCACCTGGAACATAAAGACACAAGTAAGGGGGCATTAAAGAGGAGGAGCTAGGCAAGCCACGTCAGTACTGACCTAGAAAAGCCTGGAGGGGCCGCATTCATGTCAGACAGACTAGATTTCACAGCAGGGACTATGGCCAAGGGGAAGACGGTTCTTTCCCAATGAGAAGGGACCAGCTAATCAAGCGGACCTGACCGTCCTGACTGCTTCTACTTGTAATGAGTCCTGACCATTTCTACTCATAACACGTTTCAAGACGTGAGCAAAAACAGGTGGCGCTTAAAGGTGAAACAGACGACCCACACATTCTGGTGGCAACATCAGAAGGACCCACAGACTGGAGCAAACCGCCAACCGACACGGCCAACTGACTGTGCAGACACGCGGGGTGGTTCTCACTCTCAGACTGCTTACTGAAGTAGACCTTGTTCTCAGCCACAGGAGCAGCCTCAGTAAACGTAAGAGTCCAGGCCACAGTGACTGGAGTGCGTTCTCTGTCCACAGTAGGACGAAGCAAGAAGCACACAACAGAAAGAGGTCTGGAAAAGCCGCCCAAATACTTGGAGGCTGAACACACACTCTGAACAGCCCATGAGGCCAGGGAGGAATCAGCGAGGAAATCAGAAAGCTCTGCGAACGGAGTGCAAACGGAAAAAAAGATTAAAACTGTGGGATTCAGGGAAGTTGTGTTTAGAGGGAAACACACCACCAAACACCTCAGCAGAAATGGAGAAAGGTTTCAAGTGATTAACCTCAACTTCTGACAGCTGAAACCGAGGGAAGGGCATGGAACACAGAGGAAGCAGAAGTGAGGGCAGGTCGCTCAGTCGTGTCTGACTCCTTGAGACCCCATGGACTGTAGCCTACCACGCTCCTCCGTCCGTGAGATTTTCCAGGCAAGAACACTGCAGTGGGTGGCCATTTCTTTCTCCAGAGGACCTTCCCAGCCTAGGGATCGAACCCGGGTCTCCCACATTGTAGGCAGATGCTTTACCGTCTGAGCCACCAGGGAAGTCGTAATCACCTCCACTGTAAGCAGAAGAGAGGAGATAATGAAGATCAGGATGAAAGTCACTGAAATGAGGGGTGGGGGGATCAGACTTGTATCCAGAATACATAAAGAACAGTCACCATTTCATAATAAGGTGCTCAGCAGCCCAGTTAAGAAATGGACAAGGTTCCCCTGGTGGCTCAGTTGGTAAGAATCTGCCTGCCAGCACAGGGGACACAGGGCTGACCCCTGGTTCACACAGACCCACGTGCAGGAGAGCAGCAAAGTCCCTGCCCCACGACTCCTGAGCCTGTGCCCCGGAGCACGTGCTCGACAAGAGTGCACGCTGCAGCTGGAGCGCACCCTGAGCTTGTCACCACTCCAGAAGAGCCTGCATAGCAACAAAGACCCGGCACAGCCAAAACTGCGCGTAGAATAAATTCAATTATTTAAAAAAGAAAGAGATGTGCCAAAGCCCAAGGCGGTGGACCATAGCCCTCAGCTCCGGGGGGGCCAGCCAGGGCAGCAAGGGGACCATCTCATCAAGAGCGTGGCCAGGCTGGGGCAGGAGGGAATGAGAAGGCGCTCCACCCTCTGTGGTCCTGCTGCCCGAACCCGGCACCCAGTGTAATCAAGAGAAGCGCATCAGACAAATCCTGGCTGTGAGATACACAGACTTCCTGAAAAGTGCTCCTCAAAGCTGAGCAGGTCGTCAAGAAAAGGAAAGCTTGAGAAATGGTCACAGCCCCATCGTGGATCACAGCCTCGTCCTGGTGAAGGGGCTTGCATAACTCAGTGAAGCCATCAGCCGTGCCGTGCAGGGCCACGCAAGACAGATGGGAGTAGTGAAGAGCTCTCACGAAACGTGGTCCCCTGGAGGAGGATGGCACAGCACTCCAGTGTTCTTGCCGGGAGAACCCCATGAACAATATAAAAAGGCAAAAAGATACGACACTGGAAGACAAAGCCTCTCAGGTCAGAAAGTGTCCAATAAGCTGCTGGGGAAGTGCGGAGGGAAATTACTAACAGCTCAGAAAGAATGGAGAGGCCAAAGCAGAAATGACATCAATGTGGGTGTGTCTACTGGTGAAAGTAAATTTCAGTGCTGTAAAGAGCAGTATTGTATCAGTTCAGTTCAGTTCAGTCACTCAGTCGTGTCCGACTCTTTGTGGCCCATGGACTGTAGCACCCCAGGCCTCCCCGTCCATCACCAACTCCCAGAGCTTGCTCAAAGTCATGTCCACTGAGTCGGTGATGCCATCCAGCCATCTTATTTTCTGTCCTCCCTTTCTCCTCTTGCCTTCAATCTTTTCCAGCATCAGGGTCTTTTCTAATGAGTCAACTCTTTGCACCAGGTGGCCAAAGTATTGGAGCTTTAGCTTCCAATGAGTATTCAGGACTGATCTCCTTTAGGATGGACTGGGTGGATCTCCTTGCAGTCCAAGGGACTCTCAAGTCTTCTCCAACACCACAGTTCAAAAGCGTCAATTCTTCGGCACTAAGCTTTCTTTATAGTCTAACTCTCATATCTATACCTGACTAACAGAAAAACCATAGCTTTGACTAGATGGACCTTTGTCGGCAAAGTAATGTCTCTGCTTTTTAATATGCTATCTAGGTTTGTCATAGTTTTTCTTCCAAGGAGTAAGTGTCTTTTAATTTCATGGCTGCAGTCACCATCTGCAATGATTTTGGAGCCCAAGAAAATAAAGTCTCTCACTGTTTCCCCAACTATTTGGCATGAAGTGATGGGACTGGCTGCCATGATCTTAGTTTTCTGAATGTTGAGTTTGAAGCCAGCTTTTTCACTCTCTTCTTTCACTTTCATCAAGGAGGTCTTTAGTTCCTCTTTGCTTTCTGCCACAAGGGTAGTGTCATCCACCTATTTGAGGTTACTGATATTTCTCCTGGCAATCTTGATTCCAGCTTGTGCTTCATCCAGCCCAGCATTTCGCGTGATATACTTTGCATATAAGTTAAATAAGCAGGGTGACAATGTACAGCCTTGATGTACTTTCCCAATTTGGAACCAGTCTGTTATTCCACGTCCAGTTCTAACTGTCGCTTCTTGACCTGCGTACAGATTTCTCAGGAGGCAGGTCAGTTGGTCTAGTATTCCCAACTCTTGAAGAATTTTCCACATTTTGTTTTGATCTACACAGTCAAAGGCTTTGGTATAATCAATAAAGCAGAAATGTTTTTCTGGAACTCTCTTGCTTTTTCTATGGTCCAACAGATGTTGGCAATTTGATCTCTGGTTCCTCTGCCTTTTTAAAATCCAGCTTGAGCACCTGGAAGTTCACAGTTCATGTCCTGTTGAAGCCTGGCTTGGAGAATTTTGAGCATTATTTTGCTAGTGTGTGAGATGAGTGCAATTGTGCAGTAGTTTGAGCATTCTTTGGCATTGCCTTTCTTTGGGATTGGAATGAAAAATGACCTTTTCATTGCTGAGTTTTCCAAATTTGCCGGCATATTGAGTGTAGCACTTTCACAGCATCATCTTTCAGGATTTGAAATAGCTCAACTGGAATGCCATCACCTCCTCTAGCTCTGTTCATAGTGATGCTTCCTAAGGCCCACTTGACTTCGCATTCCAGGATGTCTGGCTCTAGATGAGTGATGATCACACTATTGTGGTTATCTGGGTCATGAAAATCTTTTCTGTACAGTTCTTCTGTGTATTTTTGCCACCTCTTCTTAATATCTTCTGCTTTGGTTAGGTCCATACCATTTCTGTCCTTTACTGTGCCCTTCTTTGCATGAAATGTTCCCTTGGTATCTCTAATTTTCCTGAAGAGATCTCTCATGATTGTGAAGTTGCTCAGTCGTGTCCGACTCTTTGCAACCCCATGGACTGTAGCCTACCAGGCTCCTCTGTCCATGGGATTTTCCAGGCAATAGTCCTGGAGTGGATTGCCATTTCCTTCTCCAGGGGATCTTCCCAACCCAGGGATCGAACCCAGGTCTCCCGCACTGCAGGCAGACACTTTACTGTCTGAGCCACCAGGGAAGTCTGAAGAGATCTCTAGTCTTTCCCATTCTATTGTTTTCCTGTTTTTCTTTGTATCGATCACTTAGGAAGGCTTTCTTACCTCTTCTTGCTCTTCTGTGGAACTCTGCATTCAGATGGGAATATCTTTCCTTTTCTCCTTTGCTTTTAGCGTCTCTCTTCTCAGCTATTTTTAAGTCCTCCTTAGACAACCATTTTGCTTTTTTGCATTTCTTTTCCTTGGGGATGGTCTTGATCCCTGTCTCCTGTACAGTGTCATGAACCTCCATCCATAGTTCTTCAGGCACTCTGTCTATCAGATCTAATCTCTTGAATCTATTTGTCACTTCCACTGTATAATTGTAAGGGATTTGATTTAGGTCATACCTGAATGATCTATTTGCCTCTTCATACCGTTCATGGGGTTCTCAAGGCAGGAATGCTGAAGTGGTTTGCCATTCCCTTCTCCAGTGGACCACGTTTGTCAGAACTCTCCACCGTGACCTGTCCGTCTCGGGTGGCCCCACACGGCATGGTTCAGTTTCACTGAGTTAGACAAGGCTGTGGGCCGTGTGGTCAGTTTGGTTAGTTTTCTGTGATTGTGGTTTTCATTCTGTCTGCCCTCTGATGGAGAAGGATGAGAGGCTTATGGAAGCTTCCTGATGGGACAGACTGACTGAGGGGGAAACTGGGTCTTGTTCTGGTGGGCGGGGCCATGCTTAGTAAATCTTTAGTCCAATTTTCTGTTGATGTGTTGATGAGGGGCTGTGTTCCCTCCCTGTTGTTTGACCTGAGGCCAAACGATGGTGGAGGTGATGAGCATAATGGCAACCTCCTTCAAATGGTCCCAAGCACAGACTGCTGCACTCAGTGACCCTGGCCCTGCAGCAGGCCACCGACGCCCACGCCTCCGCCAGAGTCCCAGACACTCATGGGCAAGTCTGGGTCAGGCTCTTGTGGGGTCACCACTCCTTTCTCCTGGGTCCTGGTGCCACAGTTTGTTTGAGCCCTCTGAGCATCTCTGGTGGGTATGGAGTTTGATTCTTAACGTGATCTCACCCCTCCTACCATCTTGCTGGGGTCTCTCCTTTGCCCTTGGATGTGGGGCTTCTTTTTGGTGGGACCCAGCGTTTTCCTGTTCAGCAGCGAGGCACAGTTTTGGAGTTCTCACAGGAGGTTTCCTGTTCAGCAGCAAGGTGCAGTCTTGGAGTTCTCACAGGAGGAGGAGAGCGCACAGCCTTCTGCATCCTGTCTCCACGTGATAACTGGAATGTGAGGGCCGTGTGTGCCTGTCCGGTCGCTCATTCGTGTCCAGCTCTTTGGGACCCCGTGGACTGTAGCCCACCAGGCTCGCCTCCTCCGTCCATGGGCTTCTCTGGGCAGGAATACTGGGGTGGCGCCCACTCCCTTCTCCAGGGATCTTCCTGACCCAGGGACTGAGCCTGTGTCTCCTGCATTGCAGCGGGTTCTTTGCCATATGAGCCGCCTGGAAAGCCGTCCTAGGTCCATGAATCGAGATAAACTGGACGTGGTCAGGCAGGAGGTAACAAGAGTGGACACGGACATTTTAGAGGTCAGTGAACTAAAGTGGATGGGAATAGGCAAAGTAACTCAGATGGCCGGAGCAAGACTCCCTTAGAAGAAATGGAGTAGCCCTCATAGTCAACAAGAGTCTGAAATGCAGTACTTGGATGCAGCCTCAAAAATGACAGAATGATCTCAGTTTGTTTCCAAGGCAAACCATTCAACACCACAGTAACCCAAGGCTACGCCCCGGCCATTGATGCTGAAGAAGCTGAAGTCGAATGGCCCTGTGAAGACCTACACGTTTCCCCCAGTGGACAGAGGAGCCTGGCAGGCCATAGTCCACGGGCCTCCACGAGTGGCACGAAGTCACTGAAGTGACTTAGCATGAACGCATGAAGACCTACAACACCTTCCAAATTAGCACTGAAAAAGAGACGTCTGTTTCATCATACGGGGTTGGAATGCAAAAGTAGAAAGTCAAGAGATGCCTGGAGTAGGCAAGCTTGACCTGGGAGTATAGAATGAAGCAGGTCAAAGGCTGACAGAGCTTTGTGAAGAGAACATGCTGGTCGTAGCAAATACCATTTTCTAACAACCCAAGAGGCGACTGCACACGGACATCACCAGGCGGTCAGTACCAAAGTCAGAATGATGTGCTCTTCATAGCTGAAGACGGAGAAGTTTATATAGTCAACAAAAACAAGACCTAGAGCTGACTGTGTCTCAGATCATGAGCTCCTCATTGCAAAATTCAGGCTTAAATTGAAGGAAACAGGGGAAACCACTAGGCCATTCATGTATGACCTAAATCAAACTCCGTATGATTATACAGTGAAGGTGAAAAATAGATTCAAGGGATTAGATCTGATAGCCTGAAGAACTATGGACAGAAATGTGTAACACTGTAAAGGAGACAGTGGCCAAAACCATCCCAAAGAGAAAGAATGAAAGCAGGCAAAGTGGTTGTCTGAGGAGCCTTATAAATAGCTGAGAAAAGAAGAGAAATGAAAAACAAAGGAGGAAAGGAAAGATGTATTCATCTGAATACAGAATTCCAGGGAATAGCAAGAAGAGGTAAGAAGGCCTTCTTGAATCAACAATGCAAAGAAATAAAGGAATAAAATAGAATGGGAAAGACTAGAGAGCTCTTCGAGAAAACTGAAGATATCAAGGAAACATTCCATGCAAGGATGGTCGCAATAAAGGACAGAAACAGTAAGGACCTAATGGAAGCAGAAGAGATTAAGAAGAGGGGGTAAGAAATATATAAGAAAGGTCTAAATCACAGGATAACCATGATGGTGTGGTCCTTGCTGAGAGCCAGACATCCTCGAGTATGCAGTCAAGTGGGCCTTCGGAAACATTATACTACAAACAAAGCTAGTGGAGGTGATGGAATTCCAGCTGAGCTGTTTCAAATCCTGAAAGATGATGCTGTGAAAGTGCTGCACTCAATATGCCAGCAAATTTGGAACACTCAGCAGTGGCCACAGGACTGGAAAAGGTCAGATTTCATTCCAATCCCAAAGAAAGGCAATGCCAAAGAATGTTCAAACTACCGCACAATTGTGCTTGTTCCACATGCTAACAAAGTAATGCTCAAAATCCTTCAAGTTATGCGAAGGAGTTATGTTAAGCAGTATGTGAACTGAGAACTTCCAGATGTTCAAGCGGGATTGAGAAAAAGCAGAGGAACCGGACATCAAATTGCCAACATTCATTGGATCATGGAGAAAGCAAAGGAATTCCCGAAAAACACCTGCTTCTGCTTCATTGACTGTGCTAAAGCCTTTGACTGTGTGGATCGCAACAAACTGTGGGAAATTCTTAAAGAGATGAAATATCAGACCACCTCACCTGTCGCTTGAGAAACCTGCATGCATGTCAAGAAGCACAGTTAGAACTGGTTGGAACAATGGACTCATTCCAAATTGGGAAAGGAGTACGTCAAGGCTGTATACTGTTACCCTGCTTATTTAACTTCTATGCAGAGTACATCATACGAATTGCCAGCCTAGAGGAATCACAAGCTGGAGTCAAGATTGCTGGAAGAAACATCAACAACCTCAGATATGCAGATACACCACTCTTATGGTAGAAAGCGAAAAGGAACTAAAGAGCCTCGTGATGAGGGTTAAAGAGGAGAGAGAAAAAGCTGACTTAAAATTAAACATTCAAAAAACTAAGATCCTGGCATCCAGTCCCATCCAGTCCCATGGCAAATAGATGGGGAAACAATGGAAACAGTGAGAGACTTTATTTTCTTGGGCTCCAAAATCATTGCAGACGATGACTGCAGCCATGAAATGAAAAGACTTACTCCTTTTGAAGAAAAACTATGACAAACAGCATATTACAAAGCAGAGACATTACTTTGCCCACAAAGGTCCATCTAATCAAGGCCATGGTTTTTCCAGTAGTTTTCCTTCTCCAGGGGATCTTCCCAACCCAGGGATCGAACCCAGGTCTCCCGCACTGCAGGCAGACACTTTACTGTCTGAGCCACCAGGGAAGTCTGAAGAGATCTCTAGTCTTTCCCATTCTATTGTTTTCCTGTTTTTCTTTGTATCGATCACTTAGGAAGGCTTTCTTACCTCTTCTTGCTCTTCTGTGGAACTCTGCATTCAGATGGGAATATCTTTCCTTTTCTCCTTTGCTTTTAGCGTCTCTCTTCTCAGCTATTTTTAAGTCCTCCTTAGACAACCATTTTGCTTTTTTGCATTTCTTTTCCTTGGGGATGGTCTTGATCCCTGTCTCCTGTACAGTGTCATGAACCTCCATCCATAGTTCTTCAGGCACTCTGTCTATCAGATCTAATCTCTTGAATCTATTTGTCACTTCCACTGTATAATTGTAAGGGATTTGATTTAGGTCATACCTGAATGATCTATTTGCCTCTTCATACCGTTCATGGGGTTCTCAAGGCAGGAATGCTGAAGTGGTTTGCCATTCCCTTCTCCAGTGGACCACGTTTGTCAGAACTCTCCACCGTGACCTGTCCGTCTCGGGTGGCCCCACACGGCATGGTTCAGTTTCACTGAGTTAGACAAGGCTGTGGGCCGTGTGGTCAGTTTGGTTAGTTTTCTGTGATTGTGGTTTTCATTCTGTCTGCCCTCTGATGGAGAAGGATGAGAGGCTTATGGAAGCTTCCTGATGGGACAGACTGACTGAGGGGGAAACTGGGTCTTGTTCTGGTGGGCGGGGCCATGCTTAGTAAATCTTTAGTCCAATTTTCTGTTGATGTGTTGATGAGGGGCTGTGTTCCCTCCCTGTTGTTTGACCTGAGGCCAAACGATGGTGGAGGTGATGAGCATAATGGCAACCTCCTTCAAATGGTCCCAAGCACAGACTGCTGCACTCAGTGACCCTGGCCCTGCAGCAGGCCACCGACGCCCACGCCTCCGCCAGAGTCCCAGACACTCATGGGCAAGTCTGGGTCAGGCTCTTGTGGGGTCACCACTCCTTTCTCCTGGGTCCTGGTGCCACAGTTTGTTTGAGCCCTCTGAGCATCTCTGGTGGGTATGGAGTTTGATTCTTAACGTGATCTCACCCCTCCTACCATCTTGCTGGGGTCTCTCCTTTGCCCTTGGATGTGGGGCTTCTTTTTGGTGGGACCCAGCGTTTTCCTGTTCAGCAGCGAGGCACAGTTTTGGAGTTCTCACAGGAGGTTTCCTGTTCAGCAGCAAGGTGCAGTCTTGGAGTTCTCACAGGAGGAGGAGAGCGCACAGCCTTCTGCATCCTGTCTCCACGTGATAACTGGAATGTGAGGGCCGTGTGTGCCTGTCCGGTCGCTCATTCGTGTCCAGCTCTTTGGGACCCCGTGGACTGTAGCCCACCAGGCTCGCCTCCTCCGTCCATGGGCTTCTCTGGGCAGGAATACTGGGGTGGCGCCCACTCCCTTCTCCAGGGATCTTCCTGACCCAGGGACTGAGCCTGTGTCTCCTGCATTGCAGCGGGTTCTTTGCCATATGAGCCGCCTGGAAAGCCGTCCTAGGTCCATGAATCGAGATAAACTGGACGTGGTCAGGCAGGAGGTAACAAGAGTGGACACGGACATTTTAGAGGTCAGTGAACTAAAGTGGATGGGAATAGGCAAAGTAACTCAGATGGCCGGAGCAAGACTCCCTTAGAAGAAATGGAGTAGCCCTCATAGTCAACAAGAGTCTGAAATGCAGTACTTGGATGCAGCCTCAAAAATGACAGAATGATCTCAGTTTGTTTCCAAGGCAAACCATTCAACACCACAGTAACCCAAGGCTACGCCCCGGCCATTGATGCTGAAGAAGCTGAAGTCGAATGGCCCTGTGAAGACCTACACGTTTCCCCCAGTGGACAGAGGAGCCTGGCAGGCCATAGTCCACGGGCCTCCACGAGTGGCACGAAGTCACTGAAGTGACTTAGCATGAACGCATGAAGACCTACAACACCTTCCAAATTAGCACTGAAAAAGAGACGTCTGTTTCATCATACGGGGTTGGAATGCAAAAGTAGAAAGTCAAGAGATGCCTGGAGTAGGCAAGCTTGACCTGGGAGTATAGAATGAAGCAGGTCAAAGGCTGACAGAGCTTTGTGAAGAGAACATGCTGGTCGTAGCAAATACCATTTTCTAACAACCCAAGAGGCGACTGCACACGGACATCACCAGGCGGTCAGTACCAAAGTCAGAATGATGTGCTCTTCATAGCTGAAGACGGAGAAGTTTATATAGTCAACAAAAACAAGACCTAGAGCTGACTGTGTCTCAGATCATGAGCTCCTCATTGCAAAATTCAGGCTTAAATTGAAGGAAACAGGGGAAACCACTAGGCCATTCATGTATGACCTAAATCAAACTCCGTATGATTATACAGTGAAGGTGAAAAATAGATTCAAGGGATTAGATCTGATAGCCTGAAGAACTATGGACAGAAATGTGTAACACTGTAAAGGAGACAGTGGCCAAAACCATCCCAAAGAGAAAGAATGAAAGCAGGCAAAGTGGTTGTCTGAGGAGCCTTATAAATAGCTGAGAAAAGAAGAGAAATGAAAAACAAAGGAGGAAAGGAAAGATGTATTCATCTGAATACAGAATTCCAGGGAATAGCAAGAAGAGGTAAGAAGGCCTTCTTGAATCAACAATGCAAAGAAATAAAGGAATAAAATAGAATGGGAAAGACTAGAGAGCTCTTCGAGAAAACTGAAGATATCAAGGAAACATTCCATGCAAGGATGGTCGCAATAAAGGACAGAAACAGTAAGGACCTAATGGAAGCAGAAGAGATTAAGAAGAGGGGGTAAGAAATATATAAGAAAGGTCTAAATCACAGGATAACCATGATGGTGTGGTCCTTGCTGAGAGCCAGACATCCTCGAGTATGCAGTCAAGTGGGCCTTCGGAAACATTATACTACAAACAAAGCTAGTGGAGGTGATGGAATTCCAGCTGAGCTGTTTCAAATCCTGAAAGATGATGCTGTGAAAGTGCTGCACTCAATATGCCAGCAAATTTGGAACACTCAGCAGTGGCCACAGGACTGGAAAAGGTCAGATTTCATTCCAATCCCAAAGAAAGGCAATGCCAAAGAATGTTCAAACTACCGCACAATTGTGCTTGTTCCACATGCTAACAAAGTAATGCTCAAAATCCTTCAAGTTATGCGAAGGAGTTATGTTAAGCAGTATGTGAACTGAGAACTTCCAGATGTTCAAGCGGGATTGAGAAAAAGCAGAGGAACCGGACATCAAATTGCCAACATTCATTGGATCATGGAGAAAGCAAAGGAATTCCCGAAAAACACCTGCTTCTGCTTCATTGACTGTGCTAAAGCCTTTGACTGTGTGGATCGCAACAAACTGTGGGAAATTCTTAAAGAGATGAAATATCAGACCACCTCACCTGTCGCTTGAGAAACCTGCATGCATGTCAAGAAGCACAGTTAGAACTGGTTGGAACAATGGACTCATTCCAAATTGGGAAAGGAGTACGTCAAGGCTGTATACTGTTACCCTGCTTATTTAACTTCTATGCAGAGTACATCATACGAATTGCCAGCCTAGAGGAATCACAAGCTGGAGTCAAGATTGCTGGAAGAAACATCAACAACCTCAGATATGCAGATACACCACTCTTATGGTAGAAAGCGAAAAGGAACTAAAGAGCCTCGTGATGAGGGTTAAAGAGGAGAGAGAAAAAGCTGACTTAAAATTAAACATTCAAAAAACTAAGATCCTGGCATCCAGTCCCATCCAGTCCCATGGCAAATAGATGGGGAAACAATGGAAACAGTGAGAGACTTTATTTTCTTGGGCTCCAAAATCATTGCAGACGATGACTGCAGCCATGAAATGAAAAGACTTACTCCTTTTGAAGAAAAACTATGACAAACAGCATATTACAAAGCAGAGACATTACTTTGCCCACAAAGGTCCATCTAATCAAGGCCATGGTTTTTCCAGTAGTCATGTATGGATGTGAGAGTTGGACTATAAAGAAAGCTGAGCGCCAAAGAATTGAGGCTTTTGAACTGTGGTGTTGGAGGAGATGTGAGAGACCCTGGGACTGCAAGGAGACCCAGCCAGTCCATCCTAAAGGAGATCAGTCCTGAATACTCATTGGAAGGACTGATGCTGAAGCAGAAGCTCCAATTCTTTGGCCACCGGATGGGAAGAACTGACTCATTAGAAAAGACCCTGATGCTGGGAAAGATTGAAGGCAGGAGGAGAAGGGGGCCACAGGGGATGCGGAGATGGTTGGACGGCGTCACTGGCGCAATGGACATGAGTTTGCGCACACTCTGGGAGACGCTGGAGGACAGGGGAGCCTGGCGTGCGGTGGTGCACAGGGTCCCAGAGTCGGACGGGACTGGGTAACTGAGTGGCAGCGCCACCTAGAGGTGCCTGAGGAGACTGACGACTGTCACCTCCGGCCCTGGACGGGGTCCTGGCCGAGAGCTGGTCTCGGGTGGACGTCTCAGAAACCAGTCACTGCCGTTCGTCAGCGTGGCAGGCGGGCCAGTCTAGCGTCGTGTGCTGGGAGCCGTTGTGTGAAGGGAGCCGTCGGCCCTGCTGTGGGGGCTCCGTGTGCTGCCTTCATCGCTTTTCTGTAAGTCTAAGTTTGTTCCAAAATGGAAAGTTTATTTTTGAAGGTATGCAAGCGGTTTCAATAGGGATTCCACCAAATAAGGCACAAGCGCATGAGAAGATGCTCACGTCTGTGGTCAGGAGGGGAGCGCAGTGGCCGCGTCCCGGCCCCCGGGGTGGTTGGAACCACAGGGACGGGCGGGAGCCGTGTTGGTGGGCACACAGAAGTGGGAGCTCCTGACACACTGGTGGGCGTGTCACGTCACACAGCTGCCCTGGAGAACAGTCTGCAGCGCCGGGAAAGTGGACCTCCACTTGCCAGTACAGCTCAGCACCCACTCCTGGTGTGCACTCACGAGACACGGAGGGCAGGTGCCTGCAGAGACCACGAAGACCAAACAGAGGCACCCCCGTGCCTGCCACCTCCCGACAGGACACGCCCTCGCTCATCCTCGCAGCCCTGAAGGGTGAGGAAGGGCGGGCGGGCAGCAAATCGTCCCCTTGGTGGCCCTCCCCTCCCCACGATCGCTGCCTGCCCTGCGGCTGCCTCCCTGTGGGCTCTGGGGGGCGCGTGGATTCGGGCAGGCAGAGAAAGGAGCCAGCTGTCTGCTCGTCTGTGGGGGCGTGCTGAGAGGACTTGCATGGGGCCACCAGGAAGCTGGGGGTGGGCGTGTGCTGGACCCTGACTGTGCGGTGCGCTAGGGGATACGCTCGTCAGATTCCGTGGTGTAGAGCACGCTCACCGCACTCCCATTAAGCTGTTCTAAAACCATCTGTGTCACCGAGGGTGGCTGCCACTGGGATGCTATTCCTGTGGACCAAGGCATCTGAGCTCCTGACTGGGCTCCAGGCAGGCCTGGGGAGCGGGCAGTGATGGGCACAGCGGGAGCTGCAGCCCCATGTCCTCGTGGCTGCAGGGAGGAGGCCCTTCAGCCCAGGAGGGTTGGTGCCAGGACCCCAAGTCTGGGGTGGGGGGCCTGGGGACAGCCCGAGATCCCTGCTGCTCTGTTCGTACGGGGGTCCGGACAGCATCTGCACATACCTACACTAATTGGACCACCTTTTATTCCCCAAGATGAACCCTTCCTGCAGAATTCTGTGAGAAGTGCCAAACCTGCTCCTGTCTCTCAGCTGTTCGTGTGGGAGCCCGGTCCCACTCAGCCGACTTTTTTTGGCGTCATTCTCGTGCTGATTTCACAAAAATAACCGGGAGGATTTCCCTCTTTTTCCTTTTTCCCTTCCAAGAACAGCCCAAATATCGTCGGAATGATCTGCTTCTTGACTGAAAGAATCCATCTGTGACTTCTTAGACATGGTTCTCAGATTTTGACATTTCTTGAAGAAACTACCTCATTCAGGTTTTCACGTGTGTGGGCTTCGAGGGTAAAGGTATCATTTGACCTTTCTAATGTCCTCCCATCTGCAGCCTTTCTCCCAGGCCTCTGCCCTTTCCCCGCCCACTTGCTGCCTGCCCAGGCATGGCCACACCCGCATCTGAAGCTCCGCGTCCTCCGGGCAGGGCCTTGCTGTCCCACGCACGCCCCTCAGCCGCAGTCCAGGGGTGGGTGCAGGGGGCTGCCCTTACTAGACCCTACCTTACCCTCCAGCTCCCAGAACACAGTGGCTGTGACTTCACCTGCGCTTGTGCCGTTCTGAGAGAGCTGCGTGTGTGCTGGGGGAGGGCTCTGTGGGTTGTCTGCAGGGTGGGGGGGGTCCCTGCTCCCAGGTTCCCTGCTGCTCCTGCTGTTTGCCCGAGGCCTTCAGACGCTCGGTGTCATCCCTGTTAATACTCTGAAACTGTGTTAAGGTTGCTTCTGCAGCCCAATATTCCTTTTGAGATGTGGGATTATGGCTCAGTTTAAATTTATGCTTCCTTTTTTCCTCGCGGTGAAGCACGCGCCGCATGCTGCCATCTTAGCTGTCCCTAAGCGCGCACTCCAGTAGCTTTACCCACATTCCTGTTGCCGAGCAGCCGCCACAGCCGTCCACTCCAGAACGCCTCCGTCTTCCCAGACTGAACTCTGTCCCCATTAAACACTGACTCCCCATCTGCCGCCCCGGCACCCCTCTCCTTTCTGTCTGAGTCTGTCTGCTTTAGGGCCCTTGTATAAGTGGAGTCGGGCAAGTCTGTTCATTTGTATCTGGTGTGTCCAGGAGTGGGTGCAGGGGGCTGCCCTTACTAGACCCTACCTTACCCTCCAGCTCCCAGAACACAGTGGCTGTGACTTCACCTGCACTTGTGCCGTTCCGAGAGAGCTGCGTGTGTGCTAGGGGAGGGCTCTGAGCACGCGGGTCTGCAGGGGTGGGTGTGTGTCCTTCGGCATGGTGTCTTTAGTGCGTTCTGCTGTGACGTGTGGTGGAATCTCATTCCTGTTCAGGGGTGAGCAGTGTCCACTGTGCGGGTGGGCCGCGTCGTGTTTGCCCCTCACCTGCGGATGGGCGCTCCGCTGTGTCCGCCTTTGGTTGCTGTGATGCTGCTGCTGTGAGCACGGGGCGCGTGCGTCTCCTGCCTGCAGCTCTTCTGGGTTTATACCCAGGAGTGGCTTTGCTTCACCCTGTGGCAGTTCTGAGTTTAATCTTTGAGGAAGCTCCACACTGCTCTCCAGCAGCTGCTCCGCTTCATGCCCCGTCAGCAGTGCACAAGCCCAGGTCCCGGCTGACGCTCGCTGCGTCCTGGGAGAGGTTCGGTTTGGTGTGTGTTTGTAGTAACGGCCACTCCAGTCGTGTGAGGCGGTTGCTCATCGTGGTGTGGACGAACATCTGGCTGCCCTTGGTGAACATTCCACGAGAGTCTGGAGAAAACATGGGCTGGTTCCTGTTTGTTGGTTGAGGATTTCGGTTTGGTGTGAGCCTGGTTTGTAACCTCCCTTTCTTTTTCTATCTTTAGACAATGAGGAAGTGTCGGAAGCCGCACATAGGCCTTTTTCTCCCGTCTGCACCGGGCCCTCGTAATGTGTGGCGCTCCTACCGCTCGCAGGCCCCTGGGGCCCCTGGCATGGGGCACTGGGCCTGCGTGGCTGTTCTCCCGAGATGGAGCCTTGTGTCCCACCGCCTGCTGGGGCCGCAGCCGAAACAAAGCAGCCAGTCGGCAGCCAGGGGCAGTGGCTCCCCAGGGAGGGATATGGCTTGTTGAGAGGAGGCCAGTGGGTGGACGGGCGGGCAGGTGGACGGGTGGCGGGCCCTGGATGGGCTTAAGAGTGTGCCTATCGGCCTGCGCCGCCAGGAGCACGCCTCCCACAGACCCTGGGCCACCTTCCTGGGCTCCCCACTTAGAGCGTCTCCAGTCAGTGGCCTCCTTGCTGTCCTCGGGACCACGGCAGATACAATTTCTGCCCTGAAGGGGCCTGGATCAGCTCTCCTCCGACGTCCGATCTGCTGCATGAAGCCCAACTCTGTGCCCAGCCCCAAGGGAGGAAGACTGCGCTGTTTCTGCGGCAGCGTGAGCAGGCTGCACAGGGTCCTGCGCGGACTCGGGAGGAGCCGGCCCTTCCCGCAGCGCCTTCCCTGGGCCCCCAGGGTCTCGGGCATCTGTGCCGAGCGTCACTTTTAGGGAGGTGCAGGAGCCATAGATTTCCTTTCCTTTTAATCTTTATTTGTCTTTGTCTGGGCTGGGTCTCCTTGGATGTGTGGGCTTCTATGGCGGCAGCAGGTGGGGCGCCTCGTCACTAAAGCACACGGGCTGCTCGTGGTGGCTCCCGCGGCGGCTCCCGGCTGAGCTGCTCTGTGGCCTGTGGGATCTTCTGGGATCGGGGAGCAAACCCATGTCTCCTGTGTCAGCAGGCGGGTTCTTATCTACTGCTCCACCAGGGAAGCCCACCGTAGAGTTCTCTGCTAAACGTATTCCTGAGTGTCTTTTATGTTTATATAATTACTGTAAGTAGACCACTGTCTCCATTGATGTTTCTAGTTTGTTTCTGATAGCATGAGGTGAAGTTTTAAATTAATTTTTATCCATAAATATTGCACTTGCCGTTCCTCCACTTTCTGTGACTAGTTTTGGTGGGTTTTCACTGCCATGTCATGAGTTTCTTTGGCCTTCCCTTGTAGCCCAGTTGGTAAAGAATCTGCCTGCGGTACAGGAGACCCAGGTTCGATCCCTGGGTTGGGGAGAGCCCCTGGAGAAGGAAATGGCAAAACCCACTCCAATATCCTTGCCTGGAAAATCTCATGGACAGGGGAGCCTGGTGGGCTGCAGTCCATGGGGTTGCAAAGAGTTGAGTATGTGAGTTCTGCTGTGACGTGTGGTGGAATCTCATTCCTGTTCAGGGGTGAGCAGTGTCCACTGTGCGGGTGGGCCGCGTCGTGTTTGCCCCTCACCTGCGGATGGGCGCTCCGCTGTGTCCGCCTTTGGTTGCTGTGATGCTGCTGCTGTGAGCACGGGGCGCGTGCGTCTCCTGCCTGCAGCTCTTCTGGGTTTATACCCAGGAGTGGCTTTGCTTCACCCTGTGGCAGTTCTGAGTTTAATCTTTGAGGAAGCTCCACACTGCTCTCCAGCAGCTGCTCCGCTTCATGCCCCGTCAGCAGTGCACAAGCCCAGGTCCCGGCTGACGCTCGCTGCGTCCTGGGAGAGGTTCGGTTTGGTGTGTGTTTGTAGTAACGGCCACTCCAGTCGTGTGAGGCGGTTGCTCATCGTGGTGTGGACGAACATCTGGCTGCCCTTGGTGAACATTCCACGAGAGTCTGGAGAAAACATGGGCTGGTTCCTGTTTGTTGGTTGAGGATTTCGGTTTGGTGTGAGCCTGGTTTGTAACCTCCCTTTCTTTTTCTATCTTTAGACAATGAGGAAGTGTCGGAAGCCGCACATAGGCCTTTTTCTCCCGTCTGCACCGGGCCCTCGTAATGTGTGGCGCTCCTACCGCTCGCAGGCCCCTGGGGCCCCTGGCATGGGGCACTGGGCCTGCGTGGCTGTTCTCCCGAGATGGAGCCTTGTGTCCCACCGCCTGCTGGGGCCGCAGCCGAAACAAAGCAGCCAGTCGGCAGCCAGGGGCAGTGGCTCCCCAGGGAGGGATATGGCTTGTTGAGAGGAGGCCAGTGGGTGGACGGGCGGGCAGGTGGACGGGTGGCGGGCCCTGGATGGGCTTAAGAGTGTGCCTATCGGCCTGCGCCGCCAGGAGCACGCCTCCCACAGACCCTGGGCCACCTTCCTGGGCTCCCCACTTAGAGCGTCTCCAGTCAGTGGCCTCCTTGCTGTCCTCGGGACCACGGCAGATACAATTTCTGCCCTGAAGGGGCCTGGATCAGCTCTCCTCCGACGTCCGATCTGCTGCATGAAGCCCAACTCTGTGCCCAGCCCCAAGGGAGGAAGACTGCGCTGTTTCTGCGGCAGCGTGAGCAGGCTGCACAGGGTCCTGCGCGGACTCGGGAGGAGCCGGCCCTTCCCGCAGCGCCTTCCCTGGGCCCCCAGGGTCTCGGGCATCTGTGCCGAGCGTCACTTTTAGGGAGGTGCAGGAGCCATAGATTTCCTTTCCTTTTAATCTTTATTTGTCTTTGTCTGGGCTGGGTCTCCTTGGATGTGTGGGCTTCTATGGCGGCAGCAGGTGGGGCGCCTCGTCACTAAAGCACACGGGCTGCTCGTGGTGGCTCCCGCGGCGGCTCCCGGCTGAGCTGCTCTGTGGCCTGTGGGATCTTCTGGGATCGGGGAGCAAACCCATGTCTCCTGTGTCAGCAGGCGGGTTCTTATCTACTGCTCCACCAGGGAAGCCCACCGTAGAGTTCTCTGCTAAACGTATTCCTGAGTGTCTTTTATGTTTATATAATTACTGTAAGTAGACCACTGTCTCCATTGATGTTTCTAGTTTGTTTCTGATAGCATGAGGTGAAGTTTTAAATTAATTTTTATCCATAAATATTGCACTTGCCGTTCCTCCACTTTCTGTGACTAGTTTTGGTGGGTTTTCACTGCCATGTCATGAGTTTCTTTGGCCTTCCCTTGTAGCCCAGTTGGTAAAGAATCTGCCTGCGGTACAGGAGACCCAGGTTCGATCCCTGGGTTGGGGAGAGCCCCTGGAGAAGGAAATGGCAAAACCCACTCCAATATCCTTGCCTGGAAAATCTCATGGACAGGGGAGCCTGGTGGGCTGCAGTCCATGGGGTTGCAAAGAGTTGAGTATGTGAGTGACTAACACTTACTTACATGATCACATGACTGGCAAAAGAGGTGGGTGAAAGAGAGAGAGAATTCCGTCTCTTTATAGTGCGATACTCCTTGGTTTGTTTCCTCTGAGACTCGGCCAACCCTTCAAAGGCTGGCCGTCTGCGGAGGCCTGTGTGCGCTGCTGATCTCCCACCTACTCGCCTTGCCTGCTTCCCTCTGTAGTTACAGCTGTTGTTTTTATTCATCCTCTCTGCCTTGTTTTTGTTTGTTTATTGTTTTAATTATTTAAAGGTAATAATGAAGTTCCTAAACTTTCTCTTTTTCATCTTTAAAATTAAAAGTTATTGTTTTTCTTCCAAAACCAGTTTTAGCCACGGATCTCAAGTTTAGACAGAAAGTGCTTATTTTTCTTTACTTTCTAAGAGTTTTCACAATTTCAGTTTTTATTTCCTCTTCAACTTAAGGGTTAATTAAGTACGTTTTTCTAAAACTCAAGTTTACAAAGTTATGGGTCTGGCCGTCTTTTCAGTATTTGTAATCTGACCGGGCGATGGCTGGGGAAGATGGTTTGTGTGCCAGCTCCCGCTGGTCACTGGGCAGGCTTTTCCCTCGGTTTCGCTGCGACTGGTTGGCGCTGGCTGAGCACCGCCCGAGGCCGGGCGGCTCCCTGGGTTCTGACTACGGCATGGTCCTTTGCAGCCCCAGCCCCGCCCTGGGCCCAGGAACCCCCGACGCACTTGTGGTCACCATATGCCAATTTGCACTTCTGTTTATATAAATGAAACCATGTGGCTTGCGCCTGACTGTTCATATTCCAGAAAGGCTGTGAGACTCCTCCTCATGGCCGAGAACCTCAGTGTCCCTGGACGGGCGGCCTGGCCTCCGCGTCCGTTCGCCTGCTGATGGGTGTTGAGAGGCCTCTTGCCTGGGCTCCTGCAGATTGGGCCGCGCGCGCACGTGAACCGACGTCTCTGCTTCTCTGGGCAAGCGTCAAGGGGTGGGATTGCTGGGCCACAGGGGCGATGCGCGTTCAGTCGTAGGAGACAGCCCGACCGTCTTCCAGCTGCAGCACCAGCAGCAGCCCCCCGGGGCGGGCTAGGGCCCCGGCTGCCCGGCCTCCCGGCACTCGCGGCGCTCAGCCCCGGGCACTCACGCAGGCGCCTGTGGCCTCGCCCCGCTGGCCGGCTCTCTGTAGAGCGCGTCTTTTCAGGCGCTGACTTGCCATCCGCAGCTCTTCTCTGGGAAAGTATCTACTCAGATCTGTTGTCTGTTTCTAAAATCAGGTGGTCTGTGTACTTATCCTTGGATTGTAGGAGTTCTCTACTGGGTATAAGGCTTTATCAGACCAATGGTCTGCAAATATATTCTCTCAGCCTTGCCTTTTTTCTTTTTTTTTTTAAAAAAAACAGTGTCTTATGAACAAAAATTTTTTGTTGATGAAGTTGAATCTATCATTTTTTTCTTTTAAGGCTCACGCGTTTTTGTCACTTATGTAAGAAATTTCTGCCTAAGCCAAAGTCACAAAGATTTTTCTCTTATGCTTTCTTCTTGAAATTTTATATATTTCTCTTTTCCATTAGGTCTGTTACTGAGCTTTATATAAGGTGTGAGTTTAGAGCAGACATTTATGTGTCTGCTTGTTTGCAAAGGAACACCTCATTGTTTTAGTGCTGCTTGTGCAAAGACTGGCCTTTTTCCACTGAATTAACTTCGTGGCTTTGTCAGAAACCCACTTGAACATACACAAGTGGGTTTATTTCTGGGCCATCTGTCCTGCCCCATGGGTCCACATGTCCATGCTCTTGTCAATACTGCGCTTTCTTGATTGCAGTGGGCCTTGGAAACAGGAAGGGTAGGGCCCCTAAAGCTGCTCTTTTGCAAAACTGCTCTGTCTATTCTAGGTCTTTTGCCATTTCCATATGAAGTTCTGAACAGCTGGTAGAGCTGCTCAAAAGTCTGTCTGCATTTTGTTTGAGATTGCACTGAATGCGTAAGTCAACCCAGGGAAAACCGATATCACAGTGATGCTGAGCCCGTGGACACGCTGTCTCTCTCTATTCATTTAGGTGAAGCAGGCTTCCACATCTATTAAAAATGTAGTCACAGATACTTTACGTTTTCCTCAGAATTGCTAATGGAATTGTTTCTAGGACTCCTTTCCCACTTGTTAGCTGCTAATACACAGCAGCCCATTTGTTTGTTTATCAATCTTGTGAGCTTGCTAGGACCACTTTTTCGTTCTAGCGTGGTTTTGCAGAGTCCTTCAACTTTTCTACACAGATCATATGTTATTTGTTAAAAAAGACAGTTTTACTTCTTCCTTTTCAATCTTTATGCCTCTGTGTCTTTTCAACAGCCAGGTACCAAGGGGACTGTGATGTCCTGTGCTTACTAGTGAGCTGAGCAAGGACTCAGCATTTCATACGGACCATGATGTTAGCTGAAGGGTTTGCTAAGGTTTTGTTTGTGGCTGAGTACATGATGCGTATCTGTTAAATGTTTAAAACTCATTATTTGCCAAGTACTCAGTGGGCCCCTGCCCTGTGTCTGGCACCATTACAGTCGTAGGGAGGACAGCCCCACGCTGGTCAGGATCCCTGCCCTACTGGCACCGACCTTCTGTTGGCAGAGGCTGAGAATAAAGAAGCCAAAAGTGTGTCCAGTCACTCCAGGTGACAGCGTGTGCTGATTGAGGGTTGGAGGGCTGCTTATCTTTGCCCACTTTTATTTTGGGCTGATATTCAGGCTGATAACTAATAAGTCTGTGCTGTTATGTGAGTCGAGGTTCGTGCTTCCCCAGGTTCGCGCTCACTGACCCCGGGAGCCAGGCTCCTTCTCAGGCTCCAAGGCCCTCCACCAGCGGCAGCGTGTGCGGCCCGCGTCTGCGTGTCTGTGTCTGCAGGCGGTCTGTCCACTCGGACCCCCTGGCCTCCTTCCACTGTAGCGCTGCGCTGTCCCCAGCATGGCCCACTCGTGGGGCCCCACCTCCTCCTGCTTCTCCCTCGAGCTGGCCCTGGCCAGGGCCTTTGTGGACACTGCTCTAGAGAGCTCGCTCTAGTCGCTGGGCTTGTGCATAACCTGCCCACCCAAACACGGGAGCTGCTCCAGGGGGAAAAGTGCCGCACCTCATCCTGCACCGACTGTCGAGGGGGCCGATCGGCTATCCCCGCCCTGGCACTCCCCTGCCGAGTCACCCAGGCGACCGAGGCTCAGACAAGAGTGAGGGATGGATGGCATCGGCTCCTGCACCCCGCACCCCTACGTGGCCAGCAAGGCCTGGATTCGGGAGGCTCGGGCTGCGGCTGTCCGTCCAGGCCTTGAGTGCGACTGCAGGGGACAGCTCGCCTGCAAACGCTGGCAAGGCGGCGAGCGGGCGCTGCACGGAGGCAGGATCGGGGCCACAGGCAGAGAGCACGGGGGCCCGGCATCGGTGCTGGCGCGGTCTCACCACGGTGGGGTGACTTCTGGCCTCCTGCCCCGGCCTGGGAGAGGCCGCCAGCCTCCTGGAGCACCCTTGGCTTGCTGGAGTCGCTTCCCCTGAGCCTTCTCTGCCTCCCGGGCAGGTGGCGCAGGCCAGCCCGGGGCTGCAGTGGCGGCAGGGCCAGTCCGCCTGGTGCGCAGGTCTCAGCACCCAGCTGGTGCTCAGCAAATGCCTGCGTGATCGCCAGGCCTAGAGCGCACGGTGCGTTGGAGGAGCAGGTTCAGGGGCCCGAGTCGCCCAGTCGGTGTGGCCCCTCCAGCCCCCACTGCAGCTTCCACGCGCCTCCCATCAGAAGAGAGATGCGGCAAGACTGCTCGCGCCTCTGCCCTCCACGCCAGCGCTTCCCGTCGGGAGAGGGCTGTCGGTCGCTCTCACGTCAGTGTGAGTGAGCTCGGTCAAGAGGGGAGACATGTGTGAAAGCTGCCCAGCAGTGCTGTGGTGGGCCCTCTGCCAGGGAGGCCGGGAAGGCTGCCGCTGCGCAGGGCTCGGGGCTCCCCTGCCCAGCCACTCCCCACCGCCCCCAGCAGCACTGCCTGCCAGGTCACAGACCGCGAGGCAGAGAGACCCCGGCCGCCTGTCCTAGGGGCTGAGAACAGCGAGTCTGCGGCTCTGCTCCTGACCCAGTTTCCCTCCAGCCACTGGCAGACAGTCTTCTTTGCAGAATTTGCAGGCGTGGGTGGAAAGTGACGCGAGACTCCTGGTTTCTGTCCGCATCTGGAGCTGTGCCATCGGCCGAGCCCCAGCCGGGCGGGCTCCCTGCCCCCACAGCGACCCCATGACTGGCAGTAGTCTCAGCAGCTGGGGAGGCTTGCCCGACAGACATCTAGATTTCGGCTCAGAGCGCTCGACGGGCCGCCACCCCCTTCCCACCACCAGGCTCTTTGCCCAGGGGGTGGGGGTGGAGACCCGCAGGTGGCCGCAGGCCAGAGTCTCTCCCAGTTCTGAGCTTCGTGGACCTGTGCAGCCTCAGAACACAACAGGAGGCCCCGTACCCAGGACAGCGCCCTGGAGCTTTGGGGCACTGGAATGAGTCAGAGAGGGTGGGGCAGGGCCGGAGGGGGCACCTCTGGATACGGGCGGTGGGCGGCGGAGTCAGACCCCCCTCACTCCCGGGGTGTGGACTATAAAGCCAGCCTCCGGCCGCGCCTGGGAGGGGCCATCCCAGGATGAGAGGACAGAGTGGGCCCGGCAGAGACCAGACAGCCCAGGCCAGGGCCCCTCGGGACACGGGCTGGTTCCCAGGGAGCACGCGGGGCTCGCTCCTGGCAGCGTGCAGTGTGCGGGCGCTCCTTCCTGCAGGGCCGGCCGCCCGGCCTGAGGCCGGCTGACCTGCAGCGCGGACGCGGTGCCCTCCCCCTGCGGTGCCCTCCCCCTGCAGTGCCCTCCCCCTGCAGTGCCCTCTCCCTGCAGTGCCCTCCCCCTGTGGTGCCCCTGCTCAGGGTCACTACAGCTGTAATTACACGTCTCTGTCCCGGGGCCGAGCCATAGGGGCGTCCGAGAAGGTGTTTGTTGTTGTCTGTGAGTCAGGCGCTCATGAGGAAAGTGGCTGCCGGCGAGGCTGACAAATTAGGGCCTTGGGGCTGCCACGCACGGCCGCCAGCAGTTCCGGGCCAGGGCTGCCCCCGCCCCGCCACACAGCCACACAGCCACACGCTCAGCCACACACTCAGCCATCCCACCAGCCACACCTGGGACCCAGACAGCACACACACCATACAACCACACAGACACACACAGAGCCACCAGCAGACACACACACACAACAGCCCCCACACACAGAGCCAGCCCCGACAACACACAACCACACACAGACATGCCACATGAACAACCACACACAGGCAAACAAACACAGTCGCATACATACACAACCACAGACACACACAGAGCCGCCTTCCCACACCACACACAACCACACACAGACACACACAGAGCCACCAACAGACACACACACAGCCACCCACACACACAGAGCCGCCTTCCCACACCACACACAGACAACCACACACAGACACACCACACACACAACCACACACAGACACACACAGAGCCACCAACAGACACACAAAGCCACCTCCCCACACCACACACAACCACACACACACCACACACACAACCACACACAGAGCCACCAACAGACACACACACAGCCACCCACACACACAGAGCTGCCCCCCACCACACACACGACACATCCCACACACATAACCACACACAGGCACACAAACACAACCACACACACAAAACTACACACGCAGCCACAGCCACACACATAACCGCAGCACAGAGGCCTGCAGGTGCCCTCGTGGAGTCGCACCCGACAACCACAGCCTCCTCCGACCCACACTGGAGGCCGCCACCCTGCTGGGCCGGCGAGGCTGGCAGTGCAGGGCGAGGAGAAGCCGGGCCTGGCCTGACTCCAGCCTTCCTGTGCCCAGGGGCCACCAAGGACATGGGCAAGATGCTTGGGGGCGACGAAGAGAAGGACCCTGACGCCGCCAAGAAGGAGGAGGAGCGGCAGGAGGCGCTGCGGCAGCAGGAGGAGGAGCGCAAGGCCAAGCACGCCAAGATGGAGGCGGAGCGCGAGGCCCTGCGGCAGGGCGTCCGCGACAAGGTGGGCGCCGTGCCCTGCGTGGCCGGGGACGGGACGGGCTGGGGCTGCTGCCTGCGGGGGGGCTGAGCGAAGCCTGGCTGGGCCGCCGCACCCCCTCCTCCGAGGCTCGCAGAACCTACCAAGGGGAGGGACCCCCGGGGAGCGGGGCGGGCAGGTGAGACCCCGCGTCCCGCCTGCACGTCTGCACAGGCGCACCGGGCCTGGGGCTTACCCTGCAGCCTGAGTGCTTCTGGCTCCGGTGGCGGGGGCTGGACTCGTCCTCCCAGGATCCTGGGCTGGCGTGCTGGCTTCTGTAGGACAAGCTCCCATGGCTGCCCCCAGGACTGCCCCCACGGACTTGGAGGGCAAGCCCTGCTGGAGAGGAGGGGCAGGGCGGCCCACGGTGGGCTGCAGGTGGGTGAGTCATCCCGGGCTGGAGGGTGCCCCTGACCCCGCCCAGGTGGCCCTTAGGCCCCCGAGGTGAACGACAGGGTGTTGGGGGGCAGGTCCGTGGCTGTGTGGGCTGGCTGGGGCTGGGCTGGGAGCTGGAGGTCATCTTTCCAGAACCCTCTGGCACCTTCCTCTGTGTGCAGGGCATGAGCACACACCCGGCCGGGACCCGAGGCCAGAGCAGGGGCCGACATGGGAGGCTGTCAGCTGCGGGCCCCTGGGGCCTTTCCACTGCCCACCCTCAGGTGCCCACCCAGCTCGTGGGTTGGAAGGGCAGGCATGGGGCAGCTGCTCCCGCCTCCTCCTGCGTGGGCTGGCCTGCAGGCCAGGTGGAGAAGAACGGGCCCTCCCCCAGGGCCCCACAATGTCCTGAAGCACGTGGCCTCCCACGATCCACAGCGTCTTGAGCCACGGGCCAGGCCCCTCCACCCAGAGACCCGGCAGGGGGGACTCAGTTTGGGGGTGCTGCCTCTCAGTTCTGTCCTGCCCCCACCCTGACACTCCCATCTCTGGGCCCTGAGGGAAGTGTTTCCAGACACTGGATGAAGCCTGTGGGAGGGGGCCGGGCGCGGGCAGAGGGGTCCTCCAGAGGGCGTCTCCACAGTCCCCAGCCCCTCCCGCCTGCCTGGTTCGCAGGGCCTCTGCCTGACACAGAAGCTGCGAGGTGGACACAGGCGGGCGCCTGCAGGTCTCTGGGCCCATGGGGGCCCCCACGATGATGGGGGTAGGGTGCACCCTGGCATCCCATCACTGGTCACTGGACACCTTTCTGGGCAGAAAGTTCAAGTTGATTGTGCTGGGGCGGCAGCTCATGAGACCCTCACCCCCAGGACCAACCTCGAGACTTTCAGAGCCTTTTGGGGAAGAGCCAGGAAGAGCACACAGACAGCAGAGAGGGAGGCAGCCATGGGCGGGGAGGGGCCAGAAGGCAGAGAGACAGCCCAGGCATTCTACCTTTAATAGGAAGTCCCTTCTGCCCTTCCCCTCCTCAGATGGTCCAGCGGCCCCATCTCCCTGGGGCTGGATGGGGATGCTGCCCCTCAGGGCTCCCGCCGCCCCAGGTCCTTTGCTTGGCTGCTCCCCTCCGGGGCTCCCCGAGGCTCCGCCTCCCCGTCCCCGCTGCACTCCTCCCCGGCCTTGCTCTGCTCAGCACTTGCCTTCCTCTGGGAGCATGCCTGCACACTCAGTTGTGTCCAGCTCTCTGCGACCCCACCAGGCTCCTCTTGTCCATGGGATTCTCCAGGCAAGAATACCAGAGAGGGTTGCCTTTTCCTCCTCCAGGAATCTTCCCGACCCAGGGGTCAGCCTCAATCTCCTGTGTCCTCCTGCTTTGGCAGGCAGATTATTCACCGCTGAGACACTTGAGAAGCCAGCCTTTATCTGACACATACTTTTTACTGGTTTGCTGCTCACTGTCCACCCCTGCAGGGAGGGCAGGAACTTTGACTGCACTTGGCCCTTGTATGCTGAGCAAACGAATGAGTGAACGAGTGGGTGAACAGGCATCAGCTCCAGCGTCCTTTTCTTCCTCAGGGAACTGAGTGGGACTCACAAGTCACAAAGTGAGTCCCAGTGAAAATGGAGGGTGTGTCCCCACCCTGAGGGCAGCTCCACGGGGGCCAGGGGGCAGGGTGGCCCTCACCACCCCCACCCTCAGAACCCCAGCTTCCAGGGCGACCGCTCGGAAGGCTTCAGCCTTTGGCAGAGGCCCAAGGCCCCCAGCCTGATGCCCCGGGGGTCGCTTGGACAGTGGAACTGCTTCCCCAGACGAGCATCACCCCCATCTGGGACCCCCTTGGGTGGGCTGAGTGCCTTTGCTTCTGAACTGCCTCCACAGACCCCAGGTTGCTTCTGGACCCTGGCAGTCCCCAGACCCACCGTGGCTCCATCAGCCACAGTGGCTGGTCTCCCTGCTGGGCTCAGGGCTCCTTCCTGGGCACGTCCAGGGCCTGGTCTCACCCGCCCATGGGGCACGATGGTGTCCGCTGAGTCCAGTTGCTGGGGTGGGGGTCAGAGCCGGGCCCCACCCCACACAGGGGCTGGGGCCGCAGTTTCCTTACCAGCCCAAGCACAGCTTCTGTGGTCAGAGGATTAGGCGGGACTAGGGGCCAGGGCTTGGTCCTAGGGGGGCAGCCTGCAGGGAAGGGGTGTTGTGTTGGGGAGCATACCGACACGTGCAGCTGAGTCTGACAGGTGGAGGCCGGGCCCGGAGGTGTTCAGGGGAGACAGGCTGACGATGAGCACCCCCATCATGGGTCAGAGGCAGCTCAGGGTCTGACACACTCTGGATGTTAGAGCCCCAAAGCCCCAGGGCCTCACAGCCTCAGTGCTGGTTTCCAAGAATTTGGTCACCTCCTTCAAGGAGCCTCCAGCTCAACAGAGAGGAGCCCGCCCTGCCCACAAGACCCTAGAGGTGGACAGCGCGGCTGTGGAAGGACAGGCTGCCCCGGGGAATCCAGGGTGGTGTCACCACCGCCCTCTCTCCCCAGATGTCCTGACGATGAGCCCAGCGCCTGGAGCCCCCTACCCACCGACGAAGCCCCCCACCATGTCCCCTGGCCCTGCCTGGGCCCCGTGGCTGCAGAGCCCTTCTCAACCTGGCCTTCCAAGGTGACCCCCTCCCATCCTCCTGCTCCCCACAGGTGGGACCCCTGACCTTTTGGGGTGGTTCCCCCAGTGGCTCTCGCTGGCCCCCAGGCCCCAGACCCACTTCCTGCAGCCCCTTCCTGGTGTCTGAGGTGGGGTGCCCCATGCCCCCACCCCTGACCTCATAAGAGTGGCCAAGGAAGAGAGTGGGGTCCCTCACAAGGAGGCTGAGGGGTCAGGCCAGGCCAGGCCACGTGCCCTGGCTCCCTCATCTGCATTTGGGACCACCCCCCCCACCCCTGTCTCT
>SJYG01000537.1:224025-248803 GCA_006410535.1 Litocranius walleri | reverse complement strand
CGCCCCCCTGCCCAATGTCCTCTGCCTGCCTCTTGTCTGTAGAAAAACTTCAGCCTCCGAACCCTTCCCTGAGTTCCAAAGAATACATTAGAGAAGTGAGAAAATGCAGAAACAAAAATAGTCAAGCAAGACAAAGTAATAATAGTTTAGCCATTAAACAAAGTCAAGGATCTTTAGTTCCTTCTCAAGAGCTGTGATACTATTCTGAGCTATGTCCTTGAGCTGTCTTGCTGATACTGAAACCATGGAGACACCAGACCAGTTGGAATCAGAAGATTATGTTGATTTCCGATTATCTTAACTAATCAGAAGAATGTCCACCAGTAGATCAAGAGCCCAACCCTGTCTTCCGAAACCCTTTCCTGGAAACTTTAGGGGGATCAGGCCTTCCAGGCATCAGCGGCCCTGGGCCCCTTGCTTTGCTGCTGTTCAGCCGCTCAGTCCTGTCTGACTCTGCAGCCTCATGGACTGCAGCGAGCCAGGCCTCCCTGTCCATCACCAACTCCCGGAGTTCACCCAAACTCATGTCCATTGAGTCAGTGATGCCACCCAACCATCTCATCCTCTGTCGTTCCCTTCTTCTTCTGCCTTCAATCTCCCAGCATCAGGGTCTTTTCAAAGGAGTCAGCTCTTAGCGTCGAGTGGCCAAAGTATTGGAGTTTCAGCTTCAGCATCAGTCCTTCCAGTGAATATTCAGGACTGATTTCCTTTAGGATGGACTAGCTGGATCTCCTCGCTGTCCAAGGGGGTTCTCAAGAGTCTTCTCCAACACCACAGTTCAAAAGCATAAATTCTTCAGCACTCAGCTTTTTTTATAGTCCAACTCTCACAACCATGGAGAAGGAAATGGCAACCCACTCCAGTATTCTTGCCTGGAGAATCCTAGGGACAGAGGAGCCTGCAGGGATACAGTCCATGGGGTTGCAAAGAGTCGGATGCAACTGAGTGATACCTCACATCCATACATGACTACTGAAAAAACCATAGCTTTGACTAGGTGGAACTTTGTTGGCAAAGTAATGTCTCTGCTTTTTAATATACTGTCTAGGTTGGTCATAACTTTTTGTCCAAGGAGCAAGCGTTTTTTAATTTCATGGCTGCAGTCACCATCTGCAGTGATTTTGGAGCCCCCAAAAATAAAGTCTGCCACTGTTTCCATTGTTTCCCCATCTATTTGCCACGAAGTGATGGGACCAGATGCCATGAATGTTTTTTGAATGTTGAGTTTTAAGCCAAATTTTTCACTCTCCTCTTTCATTTTCATCAAGGGGCTCTTTAGTTCTTCTTTGCTTTCTGCCATAAGGGTGGTGTCGTCTGCATATCTGAGGTTATTGATATTTCTCCCGGCAATCTTGATTTCAGCTTGTGCTTCATCCAGCGCAGCGTTTCTCATGATATACTCTGCATATAACTTGAATAAGCCCGGTGACAATATACAGCCTTGACGTACTCCTTTCCCAATTTGGAACTAGTCTGTTGTTCCATGTCCAGTTCTAACTGTTGCTTCCTGACCTGCATACAGATTTCTCAATAGGCAGGTCAGGTGGTCTGGTATTCCCATCTCTTGAAGAATTTTCCATAGTTTGTTGTGATCCACACAGCATTAGTCGTTTCAATGAATATTAAGGATTGATTTCCTTTAGGATTGACTGATTTGATCTCCTTGCTGTCCAAGGGACTCTGCTAGAGTCTTTTCCAGTACCACAGTTCAAAAGCATCAGTTCTTTGGTGCTCGGCATTGCAATAAACTCTGCACTTTGCTTCAGCACCACCTGGTGTCTGTAAACTGGTTTCACTGTGCAGGCAAGTGGACCCAGGTTTGGCTCCGTAACAATATCCTGGATAAGATCCTGGAACAGAAAGACATCAAGGAATGGCTAAGGAAATCTAAACACAGAATGGACTTTAGTACCAGACAGTGGAAGATGTTTACAAACAGGGAGCCTAGGGGTAGAATGTAGGAAACACTGCGTTAGCCTCATAATTTTCCTGTAAATCTAAATCTGCTCTAAAAGTTTACTTTAAAAAGGTATAATCCAATTCAGTTAACACTAATCCCAGCCCTTTACTGAAAGACCCAGGAGAGGGAAGTTCGGGTTCAGCCCAGAGCCAGCTCACATGACTGCAGAGCCTCAGCCAGGTGGGCACTTGGGCAGTCCCGGAAGCCTTCCTGGCCGAGTCGCCTCTCTCCCCACTGCCGCTATGCAAGGGACCATGTGACCAGGAGGCTCTGGAGCTGTGGCCTTGGGGGTGATGCCGCCCCTGCTCCACCCCAAGGGGTGAACTGGGCTGGGTGGCCTGAGGCCATCCCGGTCAGACAGGTTCATCTGATGGCTCTAGCCCAGCTGGCTCCTGCCCGGCCCCTGCCAACCTCTCAGGCTCCTGAGATGTTCATGGTCTTCAAAGGCCCAGCAGCCTTCCTGCCCGATGCAGAAGAGAGGAAACCAGCCTTAGAGACAGGGAGAGAGCGGAGCCTCGCCAGTGTCTCAGCTGGAAGCTGGTTCCAGACAGAGCCAGCCAAAGAGGAGCTAAACGGGGGTGGAGGGGCAGCCGTGCTACAAACAAGCAGACACAGTAAGTGTGGCCCTGAGCCTCCCCTGGAAGAAAAAGAAGAAACACAACAGTAGGAACAGGAATTCATTCGCCATCAAAGTCTGCGGAAAAGCATTTCACACCAGTAACAAGCAGAACACAGAACGAGCAGCTGGAATCAGGAAAAGACACAGAAGATCAAACAGTGCCTGCTGGACACGCACCGAACTTTGCACTCGACTGAAACCACAGGTAAACACGGGCACTTTTGAAGCTCCATGAATATTTAGGAACATTAACTGCTGACTAGCACAGAACAGAACACAGGGGAGAATTCCCTGGCGGTTAGCGGTTAGGGTTCCAAGCTCTCACTGGCAGAGGCCCTCAGTCTAGGGCAGCAGGGAGCCTAGTGGGGACTCAGATCCCATAGCTGCCCAGTGTGACCAAAAACACATGGTCTCGCCTCAGGGCACCTGGCATAAGACTGGAAATAAAGAGATAATCAGAAACCTCCATGTTTGGAAAATAAACCTCTAAATTATCCATAGGACAGCTGAGTTCAGCTTAGTTCAGTCACTCAGTCCTGTCCAACTCTCTGTGACCCCGTGGACTGCAGCACACCAGGCCTCCCTGTTCATCACCAACTCCTGGAGCTTGCTCAGACTCAAAGTCAGTGATGCTATCCAACCATCTCATCCTCTGTTGTCCCCTTCTCCTGCCTTCAATCTTTCCCAGGATCACGGTCTTTTCAAATGAGTCAGCTCATCTGGTGTCCAAGGTATTGGAGTTTCAGCTTCAGCATCAGTCCTTCCAATGAATATTCAGGACTGATTTCCTTTAGGATTGACTGGTTGGATCTCCTTGCAGCCCAAGGGACTCTCAAGAGTCTTTTTGAACCACAGTTCAAAAGCATCAATTCTTCAGGGCTCAGCTTTCTTTATAGTGCACCTCTCCCATCCATACATGACCACTGGAAAAACCACAGCTTTGACTAGACGGACCTTTGTCGGCAAAGTCATGTCTCTGCTTTTTTAATATGCTGTCCAGCTTTGTCATAGCTTTCCTTCCAAGGAGCAAGTGCCTTTTAAATTCAGGGCTGCAGTCAGCATCTGCAGTGATTTTGGAGCTGCAAAAAATAAAGTCTGTCACTGTTTCCCCTGTTTCCCCATCTATTTGCCATGAAGTGATGGGACCGGATGCCATGATCTTAGTTTTCTGAATGTTAAGTTATAAGCCAACTTTTCTTTCACCTTTATCAAGAGGCTCTTTAGTTCTTCTTTGCTTTCTGCCATAAGGGTGGTGTCATCTGCATATTTAAGTTATTGATATTTCTCCTGGCAATCTTGATTCCAGCTTGTGCTTCACCCAGCATTTTGCATGATGTACTCTGCATATGTTAAATAAGCAGGGTGACAATATACAGCCTTGACATACTCCTTTCCCTATTTGGAACCAGTCTGTTGTTCCATGTCCAGTTCTAACTGTTGCTTCTTGACCTGCATACAGATTTCTCAGGAGGCAGGTAAGGTGGTCTAGTATTCACATCTTTGAAGAATTTTCCACATTTTGTTGTGATCCACACAGTCAAAGGCTTTGGCATTGTCAATGAAGCAGAAGTAGAAGTAGTTTTTCTGGAAGTCTCTTGCTTTTTCAATGATCCAATGGATGTTGGCAATTTGACCGCTGGTTCCTCTGCCTTTTCTAAATTCAGCTTGAACATCTGAAAGTTCACGGTTCACATACTGTCAAAGCCTGGCTTGGAGAATATTGAGCATTACTTTGCTAGCGTGTGAGATGAGTGCAATTGTGCGGTAGTTTGAGCATTCTTTGGCATTGCCTTTCTTTGGGACTGGAATGAAAACTGACCTTTTCCAGTCCTGTGGCCACTGCTGAGTTTCCAAATTTGCTGGCATATTGAGTGCAGCACTTTCACAGCATCATCTTTCAGGATTTGAAAAAGCTCAACTGGAATTCCATCACCTTCACTAGCTTTGTTCATAGTGATGCTTTCTAAGGCCCACTTGACTTTGTACTCCAGAATGTCTGGCTCTAGGTGAGTGATCACACCATCGTGGTTATCTGGGTTGTGAAGATCTTTTTTGTGTAGTTCTGTGTATTCTTGCCACCTCTTCTTAATATCTTCTGCTTCTGTTCGGTCCATACTATTCTGTCCTTTATTGTGCCCATTTTTGCAAGAAATGTTCCCTTGGTATCTCTAATTTTCTTGAAGAGATCTCTAGTCTTTCCCATTCTATTGTTTTCCTCTATTTCTTTGCATTGATCACTGAGGAAGGCTTTCTTATCTCTCATTGGTATTCTTTGGAACTCTGCATTCAAATGGGTGTATCTTTCCTTTTTTCCTTTGCCTTTAGCTTCTCTTTTCTCAGCTATTTGTAAGGCCTCCTCAGACAGCCATTTTGCCTTTTTGCATTCCTTTTTCTTGGGGATGGTCTTGATCCCTGCCTCCTGTACAATGTCATGAACATCTGTCTATAGTTCTTCACACACTCCATCAGATCTAATCCCTTGAATCCGTCACTTCCACTGCATAAGCCTAAGGGATTTGATTTAGACCATACCTGAATGGTCTAGTGGTTTTCCCTACTTTCTTCAAGTCAGAATTTGGGACTGAGGAGTTCATGATCTGAGCCACAGTCAGCTCCTGGTCTTGTTTTTGCTGACTGTATAGAGCTTCTCCATCTTTGGCTGCAAAGAATATAATCAATCTGATTTGAGTATTGACCATCTGGTGATGTCCATGTGTAGAGTCACCTCTTTTGTTGTTGGAAGAGGGCGTTTGATATGACCAGTGTGTTCTCTTGGCAAAACTCTGTTAGCCTTTGCCCTGCTTCATTCTGTACTCCAAGGCCAAATTTGCCTGTTACTCAGGTATCTCTTGACTTCCTACTTTTTCATTCCAGTCCCCTATAATGAAAAACACATCTTTTGGGGATGTTAGTTCTAGAAGGTCTTGTAGGTCTTCATAGAACTGTTCAAGTATGACATGTCAACATGTCCTGTGAAATGGGGGCAGTTGGAATCCATGTGGGGAAGGGGGTAGAAGGCAGTGGAGGTATCTCCTGGACTTAAGGGCTGCCTTCCTCTTTCCCACTGGCTGTCTTCCATCCCCCGAATTTCATCTCTACCTGGACCTAGAGGTCCCCACACCTCCAAAAGAGGACTTGGATCCCAGCCTTTGTCTCTGGGGTGCCTTCTGGGGGAACTGTCTGTACCAAAAATGGACTGAGAAGGACCCTCAGGATGGGGTTGGAGGGAGGCTTCAGTCCAATGCAGTCGAGTCGCTCAGTCGTATCCTACCCTGTGACCATGTGGCCTGCAGCACACCGGGCCCCTCTGTCCATCACCAACTCCCAGAGTCTGACTCAGACTCACGTCCACTGAGTCAGTGATGCCATCCGACCATCTCGTCCTCTGTCGTCCCCTTCTCCACCTGCCCTCAATCTTTCCCAGCATCAAGGTCTTTTCCAATGAGTCAGTTCTTCACATCAAGTTGCCAAAGTATTGGAGCTTTAGCATCAGTCCTTCCAATGAATATTCAGGACTAATTTCCTCTGGACTGACAGGTTTGATCTCCTTGCAGTCCAAGGGACTCTTAAGAGTCTTCTCTAGCACCACAGTTCAAAAGCATCAATTCTTTGGGGGCTTAGCTTTCTTTATGGTCCAACTCTCACATTCATACATGACTACTGGAAAAGCCAAAGTGTTGACTAGACGGACCTTTGTCGGCAAAGTAATGTCTCTACTTTTTAATATGCTGTCTAGGTCTGTCATAGCTTTTCTTCCAAGGAGCAAGCATCTTTTAATTTCATGGCTGCAGTCACCATTTGCAGTGATTTTGGAACCCCCCAAAATAAAGTCTGTTACTGTTTCATTTCCCCATCTAACTGCCATGAAGTGATGGGACTGGATGCCATGATCTTAGTTTTTTGAATGTTGAGTTTTAAGCCAGCTTTTTCACTCTCCTTTTTGATTTTCATCAAGAGGTTCTTTAGTTCCTCTTTGCTTTCTGCCATAAAGGTGGTGTCAGCCACATATTTGAGGTTACTGATATTTCTCCTGGCAATTTTGATTTCAACTTGTGCTTCATCCAGCCTGGCATTTCCCATGATGTACTCTGCATATAAGTTAAATAGGCAAGGTGACAATATACAGCCTTGACGTACTCCTTTCCCAATTTGGAACTAGTCTGTTGCTCCATGTCCAGTTCTAACTGTTGCTTCCTGACCTGCACACAGATTTCTCAAGAGGCAGGTAAAGTGGTCTGTCTGATAACCCATCTTTTGAAGAATTTTCCATAGTTTGTTGTGATCCACACAGTCAAAGGTTTTGGCATAGTCAATGAAGCAGATGTTCTTCTGGAACTCTCTTGCTTTTTCTATGATCCAACGGATATTGGCAGTTTGATCTCTGGTTTCCTCTGCCTTTTCTAAATCCAGCTTGAACATCTTAAAGTTCTTGGTTCACATACTGTTGAAGCCTGGCTTGGAGAATTCTGAGCATTACTTTGCTAGTGTGTGAGATGACTGCAATTGTGTGGTACTTTGAGCATTCTTTGGCACTGTCTTTGGGATTGGAATGAAAACAGACGGCTTACTGCTCTCTTAAAGTGAAAATATGACCCAGCAATCCTGCTTTGTGGAGAAATCTTACATTCACATGGAAATCTGCACGTGAAGCTCGCAATCACCAAACACTGGAAACACACAAGCCTTTCACCAGGTGAGCTGGAAGACACACTGCAGCTCGCCCATGCCACAGGAAACACGGAGTGTGTGGCCGCCTGGCAGTATGTGGAGTCAAGGAAGCCAGTCTCTGAAGTGATGTGTATGATTTTACTTACACAACATTTTTGAGAAGGGAAAATTATAATACTGGAGGTCAGTAATTACAGGAATTACAGGGGGTGGTGAAAAAAAGGATTGGCACCAGGAGGTCTTTGGGGTGATGGAGCCATTCTGTGTCCTGACTAGTCGTGGTTGCATGAATCCGTATGTGTTAAAAATTCAAAAGCAGAACAGGAAGGTTACTGAAAAATTTTAACTTAAAAAACAAAATGGAATCACATATCCCAGCCTAAAATGTCCAGTAAGCTTTAAGAGAAGGAAATTTCTTGACTTATAACTGGTATTCATCAACCCCCCCCAACAGTCGTGCTTAAATGGCAATGTTAAGAATGTCCCCACTCAAGTCGGGTTGCACTGCGGGTCTCTTCCCACTGACATTCTTCTGGGTGAGGAGCAGTGGGACTGTGTGGTCCTGAGGCTGTCGCCGGGGTGGGCATCGAGGACGTCTACCAGTCAGTCAGAACCAGCAGACTGGGCACAAACACCAGTGTTTGCTCTACCCCACAATACCAGGTGCTCCCACCTCCCTGAGAAAATACATGAAATCAACCAAACTAGGAGTATGTGCGAACCACATGAAGAAAACGTGGAAAAGCTTCTGCAAGGCCCTGAAGGGAGTCTAGGCACATGGACATGGCACGCTGTGGGTGAAAAGCCAACACTGACCCAACAGAGGGAGGTGCTTCCCACGCCGGATGACTAGCAGGACACACACCCTGAGATTCTGGCAGGCCCCCGGGACCCCCACCCTTGAACATCGCTAAGCAAGTCCCTGAAATGGAAGGAACTCTTGCAGGGGCCAACCAGCGTGCTGGGGGGGCAGGTGGGCCGGACCCGGCACAGCTCCATGGGGAGCATTCAGCCCCTCTTGGCTGCAGTCTTGGGAAGGGGCAGGCTCTGTGCCCCTCCAGCTGCCTGGGTGTGGGGTCAGAGACAGACATGGGCAGGAGGTGAACTTGTAACACCTGCAGAGCCTCAGGACCACACAGGAACAGGAAGAGAAAGAAGTGTGGGTCCCTGAACCCCTGACTCTCAGGAGCCCAGGCTGTCCCGGGATCACACCCTCCTTCCAGAGCCCCAGGGTCCCAGGACTACACCCTCCTTCCAGAGCCCTGGGACCCCAGGATGCCCCTGCCCAAGCCTGGGGGTCCTAGACAGCAGACTGTAAACCGCAGTCACCAGAAGTGCTTCCGAGAAGCTGGAACAGCGGCCCCTCTGCTGCCCCGGCTGTTAGCAGGGAAGCCGTGCTGCCCCGGCTGTTAGCAGGGAAGCCGTTCCCACCAACAGTGCACCCTTATTTGCTGCGTTTTCAGGCTGAGCCTGTTGTGAAGGCCGGGTCTCTCTACGCTTCAACAGATTTTTGACTAAAAATGCTCTTAAAGAAGTAACTTTGCATCCTAGTACCTGAAACACACACACAAAACCCATAGGATTCAGTGTAATGGTCAAATAATTAATATTTTGACATACCAATAAAGTCCGAGACAGTGAGGCTGCAAGGAGAGTCTTAGGCACACATCACCTGTTGGCGGTGGAGATAAGACAGGCCTCAAGGCTGCAGAAGCATCTCTGGGGCCACTCTCTACAGCACACCCAGAGCCCGGGATGTGGGTCCGCCTGGATGGAGGTGGTGGCGCGCCCTGCAGGAGCCTGTTACAGGAGCGCCGTGGGAGCAGGAGGGCCCGGCCCAGGGCCCATCCTCAGCTGCCCCACCGGGGGGTTTATCCTCAGGAACCAAGAGTCAGAGGAGACAGCCTGGCCGGGAAGCAGGAGGCGCGGAGGGCTCCCGGTGCGCGTGCGCTCCTTTCCCGGCCAGCGCTCCGCCTAGCTCAGGGTCGTGCTGTGGTGGGTAGGTGCTGGCAGTGAAATCGGGACTCGACCGCTTCTCGCTGGAGAAGTGAACCTCCGCCAGAGCTCCAGGCGGAGCCGATCATCCGTCCCTCCCTAGAAGCGCGTCCTCCCGGGTCGGGGGCCTGGCCAGTCGCCTTCTGGCTTTTTCCCAGACTCGCCTTCCCTAGGCACCTGCCTGGTGGATCACCGTCCTCGTGGAGCCCACACGGGACCTAACCGTGCGCCCAGCACCTCAGCGAGTGTTTGCATGTGGCTTTGGGATCTTGACACTCATGAGATGGGGTAAATGACTTACCAAAAATAAGCAGGATAGGTACAATTAATTTCTTATGGCTAAATTTATCTTTAAAGTTTATTGATCTGCATATGATTAGCATATATATGGAAGCTGGAAACAGTGGCACAGATGAGCGCAGCAGCAGGGACGGAGACGCGGACAGAGGACAAGCAGCGGTGGGGGAGGGGGGGAGGGACTGGGGGCCTGACACACTCGGCCGTGTGTGAACAGCTGCAGCGAGCCGAGTAACGCAGGGAGCTCGGGCTCGTGATGACCTGGGGAAGGGCCAAGACAGAGGGGATGTTCCCATAGTTACCGCCGATTCGCCATGGCGTACAGCAGAAACTAACATGGCACTGTAGACCAATTAGTTCCAATATAGGGCTTACAGATCTGAAACTCAAGGAGTATAATTTTGGTCAATATATTCCCTTTTCTTTCAATTCTAGCTTTCACAGATTTTCAAGGTTGCTGTAAATTACTTAGCCTTTGGAAATTACGTTTTGGGCATAGTACTTTTTCCCTTGAACTGTCTGAGATGGCTGATTTCATGTGTCAACCTGACGGGGCCCCAGTGCCCAAGCTAAGACTACTCTGGTGTGTGTGTGAGGGTGTCTCAGGTGAGATGAGCCTTAGAATGGGCAGTCTGCGTCCCCCCATGGGGATGGGCATCACTCAGCCCCGCCGAGGGCCTCCTCACAAGAAAGCTGCGTGCACGTGTCCTGTGCGGCCTGTGCTCTGGGGAAGCCCAGCTAACATGAGAGGGTGCCAACCTGCTGGCGGCCTGCCGGTAACAGGAATCAGAGGCTTTAACATGGCTCCCCCGGCACACACAGCTCCAAACCAAGGACAGTCTCCTCTCCAGGCAAACAGACCGGCGTGGGCTCCCGAGGGCCCGTCAAACCTCTGGTGCCGAACGCCAGACCAGCTCCATGAAGCCTGCGTCCAAGGTCACAGCCACAAACGCCATGTGGGCCACAGGGTCCAGGCTGAGAGGGTGGGCCTGGCGTGGTGTGTGTGCGTCCTCACCGATACACAGGGTACTGGATCATCCTAACAGGGCACCTATCTTACACTTCTACAAACATCTTAGGTAACAAACATCCAGCTTCAGAGAACTAGGTAGGTTTTCCTTTTGCTTTTATTACAAGCATATAATATCAATTGGCAAAACACTGAATACAAGCTTCACTATCATAAAATCAAAACATTTAAGCAATATTCCAAAAAAGATTTTTAGATTAAAATCTAGCCACCAATAGTACAAAAAAATTACACACCAACACAAAGCATAAAAAATGTAAACTTCCAAACTAAACAGTCAGAAGCATGTGTGTGCAGCGTCACCTCCACAGCCCCCCACAGCCCCCAGGCTCCACGTGGGACACCAGGTTGGCAAGGGCTCTCGCCCCGAATGCTGCGTCTTTCAGGAAAATCGGTTTTCTTGCACCTGACGAAGCTGCTGGAATGGACATCTACACGGATGCTACACACGTGCTCAGGGACACGCGAAATTTCAGGCCCTCAGACGCCCCCGGATGTGGAGACTCAAGCTGATGAGACGCGCAGCTCCCCAGCAGGGGCAGACTCTCAGCGATGACTTCGGTGTCGTCTGAATCATTTCCTAACAACTTATCCCAACCTATTTAGTTTAAACACCAAGGCAAGAAACACATTGGTATATCACGTGAAGGTCACACGTGATGTGCTGGAGTGTAAATGATTTCCTGAGGAAATAGAGAAGCTGAGCTTTTCGGGATTTATCTGCACTAAATGTATTTTCAGTGTTCTGAGAGCACATCAAATATTCACGTACAAAGAAGAAATCAGTTGGCTCGTTCCTAGGATATTCAATCCAATGACACATTTCAAAATCACTGTAAAATACATCCTGTGGGCTTTGAAAAAAAAACAAACGAATTTCTAAAGACTTCTAATATCACAGGGGGCGTGGAGGCCGCACGCCCCGCAGGGCTCCGGAGCCTGGGAAGCAGCGCCGGCACAGGCGCTGCCCGCAGGGCGCGTGCCCGGGGCGCCAGCACGCGGGCCAAGGCGCGAGGCCGGTCTCAGCCACGCAGTCCCCTACTCTCAGCGACGGCTGGCACCCCATGCAGGCCCCCACACACTCCCGACAACAGCATTCTTGTGAGGACCACGACGGACAAGAAGAATCTGAGCCGCGTGTACACGTTCGGAGGGCCCCTGCACCTCCTGCAAGTCAGCAGAACAGATGCTGCGGGCCCCCCAACGTGACTCTAGGAACGCGCTGGAGCCTACTGCGCAGACGCGCAAACCGCGCCTCGTCCGTGAGAAACGAAACACAGATTAAAGCTACTCAAAGTAAAAAGAAGAAGCTTGCAAAACACCTCACAATTTCATTTTATATGCCTGTAAATAAAGCTGGACCACTGAAAGCAAACAATTGGATGGGAAAATATGATAAAGGGCTTAAAATAGAATAAATAATTTTATAAAGTTTTCTTCTTTTTCACCCCCCAAGTCTTAAATTCAATATTATATATTCTATCTGAATCTTCTATTTTCATGACGCCTGTGTCTAGTGAGGCCCTGCACTGGTGACAAGCTTGCTGCTGCTGACAGTGAATACCAGCATAAACAGCTGTGAAAACTACTTCACAGCAACTCCATCTGTTTAAGAAAAAAAAAGGGGCAGGGTCCAAGCACTGACTGATCCCGGCTCTCATGCTGGAAAAGATAAGAGTCTCCCTTTGAGTTTAAGCAGACGCGCGAGGACAGGGCAGGCTTCCCTCTGCTGAAAGGCCCCCAGTGCCGGCCCTTAGGGCTGTGTTGGGCCAGAGGTGGCAGGACCGGGCTCTCCTGCAGTGGAGACAGTCTGCGCGGGGACACCTTAGAAAGACAGGCCCTTCTGCTGCTGAGGTTTCACCAGGACCACACGCTACACACGCAGGACCCAGGATGGTCGGGGCCAGGGGGACGGTGGCACCGGCTCACCCGCCTCCCCCTCTCTGTGTATTAAGTCCCCCAACTTAGCACCATAGCGAATTCAAGCGACCGCAGACAGCGCAAGGGCACAGGCACACACAAGGGCACACAGTCAGGCTCCTGTCAGTCTGACCCTGAATTAATGGCGTTTGAATTTTGACGCTCATGCTGTTTAATCTTTCCTTACCTTGACCACACAGAATACCTAAATTCTAGTCTTATACTTCAGCTGCGTTGAGAACACATGGTTTTACAGAACGTTTCAGCAGAAATGTGTATCTGAGGTAGACAGGTAATATTTACTCATACACATCTACTCATTAAACCCTTAAATAGGAACTCTTTTTAAAAACGATTTGCATGAAAAACGAGCTTAGGAAACTAATAATTCAAACAGTCTGGGAGTAATGGGCTTAAATAAAGAGGCGAACTGTGATGACTCCCAGGGAAAACTTGGCTTTAGGTTTCTGAAAGGCCTCAGATTAAAATCACTTGGACTGAGTTACTTTGTTTTTCTCATCACTAAGGAGCTGCTTCTGACGTTTATGCATATGAAACAGGAAGTAGAAGAAAATAAACAAACTTGAGTGTCGATGAGCCTGACCACCTCTGCCGAAGCAAGTTCAAGAAAAGTCCTAGTCAGAGCGCAGGCAAAAGCCGAGCTCTTCACAGAAAACCAAGCCTCAGGAGCCCATCAAGACGGCCTCATGCCCACCGGACGAGGCGGCCCCAGGCGCCGAGGAGACGGCAGGGAGCGCCCGAAGCGCAGGCAAAAGCCGCGGGACGCGCGCGGGCACAGACACGCAGCCAGGACGAGCTCACACCAGAAGGGCCCTCGCCTCGCTCCTGCCTCCACACATTCCAAACTACGATCTTGAAAGAACAAAGATGGATGTGCTGGCAAAGAGTTTATTCTCGAATTTCACAAAAATACGAACATTTGGGAGGAGAAAGGTTGGCAGAGGGCGTGCTGCCTTTGCCGGGCTTCAGGTCCCGAGTAACTGAGGGCAGCAGCTTCTGACCACAGGACCCCGCCGGCCCCGCCGTCTGCTCCGCGAGAGGGGGTAGGCAGGGCGGACGTGCCGCCGCGGGGTGGCCCGGGCGGGCCCTGGGCTCTGCACGCCTGGGGCTTAGTGGAGACATGCCCGCGGGCGCCAGCCCCACCCCCGCAACCACTGTCAATTCCTTCAGCAAAAGGAAAAAGGGAAAGAATCGGCATGAAGTTAACCCGCGGCGCTGAGCAACCTGTGCCCTATTTAATAAAAGCAAGTTTGCAGAAGAGCTGTTCTGAGAACCAGTGCTGACTGGTCAGGTCCGCTCTGCTGAACAGCTGCGCTGGTGCTGGGGTGCAGCACCCTGCCCTGGGCTCTGGGTCCCTGGGGGTCAGAGCCCCCAGCTTCACATTCCCTAATGTGGAAAATGAAATACCATGGTTAACTCACGATACTCATGGAAACCTCTTTTGGTTGCTTTTAAATTAGATTTTTATATATCGTCTAAGTCTTCAGGAAGCTAAAGGCGACATAAACATCGTCATTCACCATGAAAAGACATTTTTTTCAATAACTTAGGGAGGATTCAATAAACGTACAAGTTTTTAGGGGCTATCGTGAAACCTAATCCATAAACTGAACGGAAGTGACTGAGATTTTCAAGACCTAGAAAGCAAGCAAAGGTCACGTGTTGGAATGAAGGCCGCCACCTCGTCGTCCTCACGCTGGTCCCCGCGCGTCACGTCTGTAACCCTGTGCCGAGCGTCTCGTCGCGTGTGAATTCTCTCTCGTACAAAAGTGATAAATACTCTGTTCGAGGTCCGGTGCACACGGCGCCTGGGCCCCGCCTGGCGCGTGCCCTTGGGCGCCTGGGCGCCGCGTCTCCGCTGTGCTCACAGCAGGTCCATCTTGGGTCTGTAGTGCAACAGGAGGGGGGCCTTCTGCAAGACAAGGAGGGAGGGGCCGGGACCCCGCGGGGGTCAGGTGCGGAGGGAGCCCCCGCCTGCCCCTCCCCCGGCCCCAGCCAGCAGTCCGCGGCCTGTCTGCCCTGCTCTCAGCAGACCCTCGAGGTTACGCCCATGTTTCCTGCTCCAGAGAGGCAGCGTGGCTGGAAGCGTGCCTTCTGGCTGCAGTGGCCCCTCCCTCTCCAGGACGTCCGTCACCTTGAGCAGGAGAGATGAGACAAGTGGGGGCCTGGGGACCGCGCTAGCCCTGGCCACCTGGGGCTGACGACTTCAGAGCGACCACACTGCCGACAGTCCTGTGGTGGGCTGTTACTCCTAAGCTCTGAAATAAGCCACACAGTCACAGCAAAGTCTCACCTTGAATCTCCACCTCGTGACGACGACGAATTTGAGTGTATGGTCCTTGCCAAGGATCTCCTCGTTGCATAAAATGTCCAGCTGCCGGAAGAATAAGACCTCAGTCAGCGGGGCCGAGGGCTCGGCGCTCAGGACGCGGGGCGTCTGGTCCAGGCAGTCATGCCCGTCAGGGAAGAGCCACCGGCCTTCCTTCTGGGGCAGCACCAGTGGGAAGCAGCCTGGAAGGCCGCCCCCCGCCCCACCTGAGGGTGGAGAGCACTCAGGGGCCTCTGTCCACACATGGCAAGGCAGCGGCCCTGTTGTGGGGTGGCAGCCTCCAGGCTACCATCACCAAAAAGCACCTTGTGCCCCAGCATCAGTCCCTCTTGGCCAGGTTTGTCCCTCTCACCTCATTGGAAAAAGGTTATGGGCTCCACAGACAATTATTCCCTTTTTTTCATAAAGACTTTTCAGAGCAGTTTCGGTTCACATGAAAATTCAGCAGAAGGTACAGAGCCCTCACCCATCTCCTGGCCCCACCCCACAGCCTCTCCCCGTCAGCAGTATCCCTGATGTGAACATGTTACACCTGATGAGCCTCAGCCAACACCTCCTCACCTCCCACAACCATGGCCTCCACCACGGCCCCCACGAGGCTCAGAGCTGGTGCTGTGCCTCCTGGGGGCGTGGACAGACACACAGTGGTGAGTGTCCTCCAGGACAGCATCACTCCGAGCAGGCTCACGGCCCTAGGACTCCTCGGGGGCCCGTCCCTCTCGCCCTCCGCCCCTGGCAGCCGCTGCTCTTGCGCCGTCCCCACGGGTGTCTCCAGACGTCACAGGCGCAGATCGCAGCGTGCAGGCCTTTTGGACTGGCTTCTTCCACTGTCGTATGCACTGAAGGTTCCTCCACGTCTCTCATGCCGTTAGATCTTCCCTCCTGGCTGAGTGACGTGATCCACTGTCTGGATGGACCACAGCTTACTCATCCATTTACCTCTGAAGGATGCCTTGGCTTCCAAAAACATCTGTGTATAAGTCTTCTCGTGGACCTCAGTTTTCCACTCCACTGGGTAAGCACCAAGGGCTTGGCTGCCGCACTGCTTCCCTAAGCGGCTGCACCGCCCTGCATTCCACTGGCAGTGAAGAGCTTCTTTCTGCTGCTCCACGTCCCCGCCAGCATGTGGTGGTGGGGCCCTAGGTTTTGGACATTCTGCAGGTTTGGAGTGTTTTAATTTGCATTTCTCTGACGACAAATGGTGTTGACCTGGATGGTCTATTATTACCTTTTTTGGCAGTGCCATGCAGCCCGCAGGACTGTAGTTCCCAACCAGGGCACTGAACCCAGGGCACTGCAGTGAGAGCTCCGAGTCTTAACCACTGGGCCACCAGGAACTCCCAGATGGTCTTTTAAATTTTTCTCTCAAGGCAGGGGAGGAAGGGTCCCGACGCGTGCCTCCTGTGTCTGCCGTGGAAACAGCACAACTGCGGATCAGGACAGAGAACGCCAGGAGAGCGGTCCTCAGAGTTCTGTCTGGGTGCCCACAGGCTCAGGCCCTCTGGAGGCGCCAGGACTCCCTGGCACAGGGCAGCGTCCTTCCAGCCCTGCTTCCGTCCTGAGGTGGCCTCAAACTCTCTCTACTCTCTCCTCTTTGTGCACCAACAGCTCATTCTTATTTATTGTTAAAATAATTAGGGTAAGATGCACGTGATAGTCCATTCTCATTCATTGCTGTAATAACTGGGGTACGATGCGATAACAGCTCATTCATTGCTGGAATAACTGGGGTACGATGCGATAACAGCTCAATCATTGCTGGAATAACTGGGGTAAGATGCACGTGATAGTCCATTCTCATCCATTGCTAAAATAACTAGCGTAAGATGCGCGTAACAGCTCATTCTCATCCATTGCTAAAATGACTGGGGTAAGGTGCATGTGAAGTTTACCAGCTTGGCCCTGTTTGAGTCAACTCTTCGCATGAGGTGGCCAAAGTACTGGAGTTTCAGCTTCAGCATCAGTCCTTCCAAAGAATACCCAGGGTTGATCTCCTTCAGAATGGACTGGTTGGATCTCCTTGCAGTCCAAGGGACTCTCAAGAGTCTCCAACACCACAGTTCAAAAGCATCAATTCTCCGGCGCTCAGCCTTCTTCACAGTCCAACTCTCACATCCATACATGACCACATGAAAAACCACAGCCTTGACTAGACGGACCTTAGCAAAGTAATGTCTCTGCTTTTGAATATGCTGTCTAGGCTGGTCATAACTTTTCTTCCAAGGAGTAAGCGTCTTTTAATTTCATGGCTGCAATTACCACCTGGGTTCTTTAAGAATCCATAAAAAAATTAGGATGCATTTTTATTTCTGCAAGAAATATCTTTGGGATTTTGACAGGAATTCTATTGAATCTGTAGTTCATTTGGGTAATGCTGACATTTTAAACAATAAGTCTTCTAGTCCATGAATGTGGTATACGTTTTCACTTGCTTCTGTTTTTCATTTTTTCAGCATTTTCTATAATTTTCACTGTACGAGTCTTTCACTTCCTTCATTAACTTAATTCCTCAGTATTTCATTTTTAAAAATTGTTTTTACTGGGCTGCAGTTGCTTTATAATGGCGTGTTACCTTCTACTGCACAGCAAAGTGAGTGGGCTGCACACGCACATATACGCTCTTTCTTGGGCTTCCTTCCCGTCTATGTCGCCACAGAGCGGTAAGCAGCGTTCTCTGAGATGCGCAGTGCGTCCTCATCAATCGCTCATTCTACACAGAGCACCCCCAGTGCACGTGTGCCAAGCTCCGTCTCCCAGTCCACCCCGTTCCCCAGCGTTCCTCTCCTGACGTCCATGTCTGCTCTCTCTGTTTGTGTCTGTTTCTGCTTTGCACGTAATGCCGTCACCTAGCCCATCCTTCTACATCCCACAAACGCTGATGCGTTTGTTTTCTCTGACGCTTCACTTTGTATGACAGTCTTTAAGTCCACCCACATCTCTACAAATGACCTAATTTTATTTCTTTTTATGGCTGAGTATATTATTCTTTTTGATGCTATTATAAATGTATTTGTTTTGTAATTTGCTTTTCAGCTTGTTCACTGCTCATGTACAAAAATGCATCTGATTTCTCTGCTCACTTTGCATTTTGCTACCTTGCGGTTAGTTCTGACAGGGTCTTTCTGTGGAACTTTTAGAGTTTTCTACATATTCTTCTTCCTCACTCTTCAGTTCAGTCGCTCAGTTGTGTATGACTCTTTGTGATCCCATGGACTGTAGCACGCCAGGCTTCCCTGTCCATCAACCAGCTCCTAGAGTTTACTCAAACTCATGTCCATCGCGTCGGTGATGCCATCTAACCGTCTCATCCTCTGCTGTCCCCTTCTCTTCCTGCCTTCAATCCCTCCCAGTATCGGAGTCTTTTCAAATGAGTCAGTTCTTCGTATCAGGTGGCCAAAGTATTGGAGTTTCAGCTTCAGCATTAGTCCTTCCAGTGAATATTCAGGACTGATTTCCTTTAGGATGGACTGGTTGGATCTCCTTGCAGTCCAAGGGACTGGCAAGAGTCTTCTCCAACACCACAGTTCAAAAGAATCAGTTCTTCAGCACTCAGCTTTCTTTACAGTCCATCTCTCACATCCATACATGACTACTGAAAAAACCACAGCTTTGACTAGACGGACCTTTGTCGGCAAAGTAATGTCTCTGCTTTTTAATATGCTATCTAGGCTCGTCATAGCTTTTCTTCCAAGGAGCAAGCGTCTTTTAATTTCATGGCTGCAGTCACCCCATCTGCAGTGATTTTGGAGCCCAAGAAAATAAAGTCTCTCATTGTGTCCACTTTTTCCCCATCTATTTGCCATGAAGTGATAGGACCAGACGCCATAATCTCAGTTTTCTGAATGCTGAATTTTAAGCCAGCTTTTTCCCTCTCCTCTTTCACTTTCATCAAAAGGCTCTTTAGTTCTTCACTCTGCCATAAGGGTGGTGCCATGTGCGTATCTGAGGTTACTGATGTGTCTCCTGGCAATCCTGATGCCAGCTTGTGTTTCATCCAGCCCAGCGTTTCTCATGATATACTCTGCATATAAGCTAAATAAGCTGGGTGATAATATACAGCCTTGATGTACTTTCCCAGTGTGGAACCAGTCCTTTGTTCTATGCCCGGTTCTAATTGTTGCTTCTTGACCTGCATTCCGGTTTCTCAGGAGGCAGGTAAGGTAGTCTGGTATCCCCATCTCTTGAAGAATTTTCCACATTTTGTTGTGATCCACACAGTCAAAGGCTTTGGTGTAGTCAACAAAGCAGATTTTTTTTCCTGCGATTCTCTTGCTTTTTTGATGATCCAAGGGATGTTGGCAATTTGAACTCTGTCTGGCTCCTCTGCCTTTTCTAAATCCAGCTTGAACATCTGGAAGTTCATGGATTATGTACTGTTGAAGCCTGGCTTGGAGAATTTGGAGCATTACTTTATTAGCCTATGAGATGAGTACAATTGTGCAGTAGTTAGAACTTTCTTTGGCATTGCCTTTCTTTGGGATTGGAATGAAAACTGACCTTTTCTAGTCCTGTGGCCACTGCTAAGTTTTCCAAAATTTCTGGGATATTGAGTGCAGCGTTCACAGCAAGTCTTTTAGGACTTGAAATACCTCAACTGGAATTCCATCACCTCTACTAGGTTTGTTTGTGCTTTGTCTGTGCTTCCTAAGGCCCACTTGACTTTGCATTCCAGGATGTCTGGCTCTAGGTGAGTGATTACACCTTTGTGGTTATCTGGGTCGTGAACATCTTTTTTGCACAGTTCTTCTGTGTTCTTGCCACCTCTGCTTAATATCTTCTGCTTCTGTTAGGTCCCTACCATTTCTGTCTTTATCGAGCCCATCTTTACATGAAATGTTCTCTTGGTATCTCTAATTTTCTTGAAGAGATCTCTAGTCTTTCCCAGTCTATTGTTTTCCTCTTTTTCTTTGCACTGATCACTGAGAAAGGCTTTCTTATCTCTCCTTGTTATTCTTTGGAACTCTGCATTCAGATGGGAATATCTTTCCTTCTCTTCTTTGTCTTTAGCGTCTCTTCTCTTCATAGCTATTTGTAAGGCCTCCTCAGACAGCCATTTTGCCTTTTTGCACTCCTTTTTCTTGGGGATGGTCTTGATCACTGCCTCCTATACAATGTCACAAACCTCCATCCATAGTTCTTCAGGCGCTCTATCAAACCTAATCCCTTGAAGCCCACTTAGGTATAGTGTGTAAATCCTTTTAACATGTTGAATTCTATTTATCACTATTTTGTTGAGGATTTTTTGCGTCAATGTTAACAGGGATATTGTGCAGTTTTCTTGTAATGTCTTTATCTGGCTTTCTCAGGGTTATGCTGAAATCACGAAATGAGTTAGGAAGTGGTCCTCCTCCTCAACCTTTTAGAAAAGTTTGAGAGGGATTGATACTAGCTTTTTAAATGCTTGGTAGAATTCAGGGAAGCCATCAGGTCCAGGACTTTTTTTGTTGTTGCAAGGTTTTCTGATTGCTGATTCAGTCTCCTTACCAGTTACAGGTATATCCAAATTTCCCATTTCTTTGTGACTGTCATGGCAGGCTTTGTGTTTCTAGGCATCTGTCCATCTCATCTAGTCATCCAATCTGCTGGCATACAACTGCTCAGAGTGCTCTCTGAAAATCCGTATCTGAAGAATCAGCCGATTGTCCCTGCTTCCATTTCAGCTGATGTGACTCAAGTCCTCTTTCCTAGTCCCTCTGGCTCAAAGTCTGTCAATACTGTTGGTCTTTTTGGAAAGCCGTTGATCTTCTCTGTCATTTCTCTGTTCTATTTTATTTCTGCTCTGATCCTTGTTATTCTTTTCTTTCTGCTAGCTTTGGGTTTAGCTTAGTCGTCTTCTGGACCCTTACGTTGTAGACTGAGTCTGTTGATTTGAGACCTTCCTTACTGTGTTTACAGCTGTAAGCCTCCGCCTTAGCACTGCCTTCACCACAGTATTAGTTTTGGTATGTTGGGTTTTTGTTTTATTTTTGTCTCTAAGTATTTTCTAATCACTCTTTGATTTCTCCTTTGATCCACTGGTTGCTTAGTTTCCACAATTTTGTGAATGTTCCAGTTTTCCTTTGGTTCTTGATTTCTAACCTCATGCAGCTGTGGTATGAGAAGATACTCTGCATAACATCCTTTAAAATCTACTGAGGCAACTTGTGTCTGCTCTTCTAAGGACCCCAGTCCCTGGATTTACGGCCTGCCTGGATAATCCAGGAGGTCTCTTCACGCCAACATTCTTTGCATGTCTACAAGGACCTTCTTTCAAATAAAAATGGATTCAGATGTTCTCAGGGTTACAGAGTGAATGTATTTTGCAGGGTCACCACTTAACCTACTAAAAGTCTGCCTTCTGACCCCATAAAACCTACACCCACCCTACATGCATTTTTTTAGCTCAAAAAGACTCAAGCCATTCTAGCATCAACTCCAGATCCCAAAATCTCATCTTCACATCATCAGTTCAAAGTCTCAGGGCTTATTTTCTACATCACAGGAATCAGCTATGGGTGAGACTCTGAGTGTGATGCATCCTGAGGAAAAATTCCTCTCTAGCTGTGGATCTGTGAAACTAGAAAACACATCATTTGCTTCCAAAATCCAAGTGTGGGACAGGATAGCTATTCTTAGTCCAAAAGGGAGCTGCATCAGAAGGCATGAAGGCATCACTGGCCTCCGCGCCACCTGAGACCCAGCGTGGAGACCCCATTCGGTCTCAAGGCCTGAGAGCACTTCACTGTGGGCCAAGGCTCTGCTCTCTTGGGCCCGTGCTGGCCTCACCCTCTGGGCTGGCTCACCTTGGCAGCTGAGCAGCACTTACCAGCCTATTTCCTGCTGGTAGAATTTTGGAAGTCTGATAGCCTTCTCTCATTTCTTCCTGTTTCTGTCCCCTTCAGCCCAAGCTGGTGGTGGTTCTGCCGATAACACATTCTTAAACACACTATGGGTCTCCCAGCTATGTCCCAGACCCAGGCCACTGACATGGGAATCCTCTGTGGATCTCTCTTGGATGACTCCTCTCTCTACTCCTCCCATGAGACAGCTGAGCCACCGTGAGTCAAACAACTAAACCCTTTAGCAAAAGGGTGAGCAGCTACACACTTGGCCTTCTCTCTGGAGTGTTTTCTAACAGTCAGATCCCTAATATTACCATCTTTTTACAGTCTGGATAGGCTGTAGGCTCCTCTGTTTGGCAGCTCACTCTTGAATTCTTCCCTTGCCTCTAACATTTTATTATAGGCACCAAGAAGAAACTAGACCAGCTTCTGGGGCCTCCAGGCCTCCCTCAGCTTGTGGTCACATCACCCCAATCTTCTGTCCACCTTCACACCATCTTTTCCTCTTTGTGTGTCTCATTTTCCCTCTGCCTCACATCTGTACGGGCACATACCATTGGCTTTAGGGTCAATCCAGGATTATTTCATCTAAAGACCCTTTGTTACATCTTGAAAAATCTTTTTTCCTAGTAGATCACGATTATAGGCTGTGGGGTTGGGGTGTGGACACAGCTCCATGGGGGCCACGTCCACCCCACTCTTCTCTGATGCACATCTCATGAGCTGGCCTCCTCTCTGTCCTCATTGGCTCGCTCTCCTGGGGCTTCTGCCAGACTCTCCCCAACTGGCCTTTCCTGCCTCCTTTTCTGGTCTGCGACACCACTTTCCTCACAGCCTAAGGGCTGTTTCCATCATGAGTCCCTGGCTTTACATCCCACAGTGCCTTCTCCTGACGCTTCTGCACGGCCAGCTCCTGCAGACAAGCCACGCTTGAGCAGAAGCGAATGCCCTCAGGAGGGCGTCCCACACCCCTAGCGAGCGTGCTCGCTCTCCCTCTGGGATCGCCCTGCTCTGCACACTAAAGCACAGGTTTTATTTTAGTCTCAGCATTCATCAGAACTTGGAAGTATCCTCTGTCGACCCATCCATTCTATCCATCCTCATCCACCTGTTTGTGAAATTAAAGACCAGAATCTCCCGTGGTGAAAGCCTGTAACGCATCTTGCTGCCACCCCGACAGCATTTCCTCTTCTCCCAGCGGCAGCCTCCGTGCTCATGGGCTCTGGGCCTCCCTCCACTGCCTTCACCACCATTTACCATCACACTAACTGGGAGTAGGCAACACACAAGACTTTTTTTCTGACTGAAAATCTCCAAACAAAACTGTAAAAAGCAAACAAACCCAAAGAGCTTCAGAAGTGTCACTTCTACAGATAAGAAGTGACTCGCTATAGTTTGTTTACCTCGTTGAAAGACGAGAGGTTAAGTTTTTTGGCAATGAACTTCTTCAGATGCAGGACTGTGGCCTGGGCTGAGCAGCGGATCCATTTTCGCTTTAAGCCCCGCAGTTTGCTGCTATTGCATTCCAGACAGATGCTCACCTGCAAGAGAAAGGGCTCAGCTGGGGAGGTGCACCGAGGGTCACCACGGGGCTGCTCCCTGGAGGCTCTCTCAGCCATCTACCGATCCCATTAAATCTAAGACTGTAGACGTTTTGGAAATCATAAAGCTGTTTTGACCTAAACACACTACCTTAAAACTGTTTATTTTTTGCCATTTTGTGAAAGACAATCTAACATTATTAACTCTGTTTTATTAATACAGTTCTTTAAAGTAAACTTGAGAATTATTTATTTATTGTGGCAGTACATGCTAGCCTCAGAGTTAAACTAAGAAAGGTGGAAATCCTGTTGTAAAAGCTCTAGCTGGCGGGACACACACGCGTCACCACAGAGGCCAAGTGTTCCACAGGAACGACGAGAAAAGACATCACAAGGCAGGCACCATGGCTCCCACACCCAGAAGGGCCCCCAAGGGGCACATCATGCTCGGCCAGCTCACTAGAGGGCGGAGGACTCTGAGCAAAGGCACAGAGTCTCAAGTTCATGGCTACCTTTCAGGAGATCAAGAGTTCAGAGTACTCAGCGTGTGACAAGAAACTTCAAGACACCAAACTAAGTAAGGTGACTCCGGAGGCAGACGCAGTGGAGGGACAGCTTGGCCGCGCTGCACTGCTGAGCTGGCCCCACCTGAGACGCCTCGCCTCGCTCAGGGTGAGGCTTCCTCCAGGAATGGTCAGGGTGTGCCAAAAAACCAGACCCCCAAACTCAAACAAAAGAACCATTAATAACGGAAATATACACGTCTAAAGTCATTAGATATGAAAGAAGGCACTAAAGATATAACACCATGAATGAAGGCCAGGTAGGCATAAAAGACATTCAAGTATAACTTCTAAAAATAAAAAACATATTCATTCAAATTAGAAACTCAGTGGATGGCCAAACCACAGATTAGTTTCAGCTGATCGCAAGATCAATGCGAGCAAACTACCCAAAAGAAGTATAGACACAAAGGTATCAATTAAAATGAGAAAACAAAGGAAAGGGAAGACACTTGAAGACAGACCAGAGTCTGAAAATCACAAGAGACCAGGGGAAAAAGAGAAAATAAAGGCAGAAGGGTCCCCTCAGATGATGCAAGACGTTAGATCCTCAACTCCAGGAAGCAGAAGAACCTGAAACTCAGGAAATCAGAGGGAGCCTGCACCCCTCGGCGCACAGGGGACTGAGGCCCAGGCTGGGCGGGCCTGCACGAGGGGCCGGTGCGCTTCCCACCTTAGCGCCAGAAAGGAAGAGCTACGCTAGCATTCAGACGGGAAGTGGAATGGAGTCACCCGCGGGCGAAGGCAGAACTCAAGTACGAGAAACAAGAAGGGGCAGCCCAGGAGGAAAGAGCCCGAAGTGGACGGACTAGCTGGGGCTAAGGAGGCGCCCAGGCAGCGGCAGAGCCCTGCTGCTGCTCAGAGACATTTATTCTGGACTATTAAAAAACGCAGGTGTCGACCAGAGAAAGAAGGCACAGGCCCCGCAACAACAGGAGCAGGAGGCCATAGGGTGGCCGGCAGGGAGGAGGGGCGCAGAGCTGCACAGGACTCTGGGAAGCCCAGGCTGTGCCA
>SJYG01000537.1:206308-217621 GCA_006410535.1 Litocranius walleri | reverse complement strand
TTCCAGAAAAACATCTATTTCTGCTTTACTGACTATGCCAAAGCCTTTGACTGTGTGGATCACAATAAACTGTGGAAAATTCTGAGAGAGATGGGAATACCAGACCACCTGACCTGCCTCTTGAGAAATCTGTATGCAGGTCAAGAAGCAACAGTTAGAACTGGACATGGAACAACAGACTGGTTCCAAATAGGAAAAGGAGTGCGTCAAGGCTGTATATTGTCACCCTGCTTATTTAACTTATATGCAGAGTACATCATGAGACACGCTGGACTGGAAGAAGCACAAGCTGGAATCAAGATTGCCGGGAGAAATATCAATAACCTCAGATATGCAGATGACACCACCCTTATGGCAGAAAGTGAAGAGGAACTAAAGAGCCTCTTGATGAAAGTGAAAGAGGAGAGTGAAAAAGTTGGCTTAAAGCTGAACATTCAGAAAACAAATATCATGGCATCTGGTCCCATCACTTCATGGGAAATAGATGGGGAAACAGTATCAGAGTTTATTTTTCTGGGCTCCAAAATCACTGCAGATGGTGACTGCAGCCATGAAATTAAAAGACACTTACTCCTTGGAAGAAAAGTTATGACCAACCTAGACAGTGTGTTCAAAAGCAGAGACATTACTTTGCTGACTAAGGTCCGTCTAGTCAGTTCAGTTCAGTCGCTCAGTCGTGTCCGACTCTTTGCGACTCCATGAATCGCAGCATGCCAGGCCTCCCTGTCCCTCACCATCTCCTGGAGTTCACTGGACCCACGTCCATCAAGTCCGTGATGCCATCCAGCAATCTCGTCCTCAGTCATCCCCTTCTCCTCCTGCCACCAATCCCTCCCAGCATCAGTCTTTTCCAATGAGACAACTCTTCACATGAGGTCGCCAAAGTACTGGAGTTTCAGCTTTAGCATCATTCCTTCCAAAGAAATCCCAGGGTTGATCTCCTTCAGAATGGACTGGTTTGATCTAGTCCGTTTAGTCAAGGCTATGGTTTTCCCTGTGGTCATGTATGGATGTGAGAGTTAGACTGTGAAGAAGGCTGAGTGCCGAAGAATTGATGCTTTTAAACTGTGGTGTTGGAGAAGACTCTTGAGCGTCCCTTGGACTGCAAGGAGATCCAACCAGTCCATTCGAAAGGAGATCAGCCCTGGGATTTCTTTGGAAGGAATGATGCTAAAGTTGAAACTCCAGTACTTTGGCCACCTCATGCAAAGAGTTGACTCATTGGAAAAGACTCTGATGCTAGGAGGGATTGGGGGCAGGAGGAGAAGGGGACGACAGAGGATGAGATGGCTGGATGGCATCACCGACTCGATGGACGTGAGTCTGAGTGAACTCCAGGAGTTGGTGATGGACAGGGAAGCGTGGTGTGCTGCGGTTCATGGGGTCGCAGAGAGTCGGACACGACTGAGCGACTGAACTGAACTGCACTGAGGGCTTCCCTGGTGGCTCAGTGGTAAAGTATCTGCCTGCAGTGCAGGAGATGCAGGAGACGTGGATTCGATCCCTGGGTTGGGAAGATCCCCTGGGGAAGGAAACGGCAGCTGACTGCAGTATTCGTGCCTGGGAGATGCTATGGGCAGAGGAGCCTTGAGGGTTGCAGTCCATGGGGTTGCAAACGTCTCAGGCACAACTTAGCGGCTAAACAACATTGTTTTTTAGATATAACAAAACCTCACACTTGATAGACCACCATATAGTGGAAGCATAACTTTTATATGCACTAGGAAATAAAAAAAATTCATCATCTGTTTTACTACAATGGTCTGGAGCTGAATCTCAGTGTCTCCTAAGGGGCCTATATGGAAAAATGTGTGTGTGCAGACATGTTACACATATATTCTGCTACAGCCAAGACCCTAAGTTCTCAAGGCTATTGCTGACTTTTTCCTCTTTCAGATGAGCTTCAGAAGCAGTTCGTTACATTCCTATTTATAAAATTGATTACAATCACAACCACTGAGACTAATTTTGGGAGAACTCGAATCCCAAGGCCAACCTTCCATCCAGGAACACCCAATTATGCAATTTTCCGTGTTCTTCCAGAAGGTTCTGCTATCTTTGTTTTGATCTCTCACATTTATTGCTAGGCTGCATTAAAGTTCTTATTAATTTTCTGAACAAAGCCACCCACCCTCTGACTCTGACACGCTGGTCCTACCAGTGGAAAAGGGGTCTCAGCACCTCGAGGAGCTGAGTCACGCGTGTGCGCCCGAGAATCACTGCATGCCCAGCTCACGTCCCCGTCTCCTGACTGCTGGGGCCGGGGCCTCCTAAATCACGGTGAGTGACAGCGAGGGCTGACATTTTCTTATTCCGATGCTGATGAGACAACTGTTCCATCAGGGTGTGTGAGGACCACTGGAGGCGCCAAGTCAAGGTGTGCTAACAGAAGCCCACAGACGGGGAGGTGCGACACCACCACATTCCCAGCAGGATCACTGGGAGGGCCCCGTGATTCTCCCTTGATCCCTGACAGTGAGTGCCATAAAACAGCAAGCTCTGTCCTGGTTATTTTCACTGCAGTTTGCATGGAAGACGCCATCCCCCACTCCCCGCTGAAGACACCTGCTCTAACTTTTTCGTTCCTAAAGCATTCTGCAGTGGGTAGGGGTCACTCTGGCAATGAGCCATAGAAGGGAAGTGCCTGGCCGTCCAGCGGCTGCAAGGCGGTGCTCTCACTGCTGAGGGCGTGGGTTCAGAGCCCTTAGAAACTAAGATCCCACAAGCTGTGCAGCCAATCGGGTGAGGAGGAGAACGGTCGGGGGAGACAGAGAGCCGCTGGCGTGCGACCATCTCTGCTGTGCCTTCCTCCTGGCCCGTCTCTGTGAGGGGAGAGCAGGCCAAGGCCCAAGCCGTGAGCCCGCCGGCTCCCTTCCTCCCGGCCCTTCCCGTCAGGGGAGCCCCCAAAGCCGGGCCGCATGCCCACCTGCTCGTCGCTCCGGTGGTAATCACCGTCTTCCTCCTGCTTCTCCTCCGTTGCCTCTTTGTTCGAACTGTCATCCGCTTTGGTTTCTCCTTTTAGCAAAAACAGAAAAGACTGCATCATGATATCCAAAGTGTTAAACTGTTACTTTTCCCCGACAGAACACTCAAACGCTATGAAATCCCACGGTGACAGGAGTTTACACGCGTAAGAGTCGGAGGAGCACTGGTTGACAGGGCTTCCGTCGCAGCGCTCGCGAGGCTGCGGCGGGGGCAGGTGCGTCCGGGGGGTCCGGGGCAGGGTGCTGACAGCCGGGCACAACCAGGGTGGCACACCTCAACTCTGCCCGACAGCACGGCTCCCAGAGCTCGCGCTGGTCCCACATGGCTTTAAAAGTCAGGCCTCCAGCTCGGCAAAGACGGGATTCCTGGCTCCCGAGCTGCCTCGGGGCCTCACCCCCAGGCCCCGAGCCTGCAGGTATGCAGCCCCCACTCCTCTGGGTTGGCAGCCAAGGCCTCCCCTTCTCAGATGTTCAGAGATGCACAGAGCAGACCAAAGTGCTTAGGAACCTGTGCAGGCCATGGAGTCAAAGGTTTGAATAAACTATCACAATATGTACAGATTCAAAGCACCATTAATTTTCTGTCAAAGCCAAGGAGAAGTTGGCCTTTCTGCAAGAAAACAGGCAAACTGGGAGAAGAGCCCGGGAGACCCATCGTGCACATGTGGTCCCTGTTCACCCCACCTCCAGGCAGCGCCAGGGCCCCTGCAGGTCCCTCTATGGCCCACCACGTAAGCCCTGGGGCCAGGACCCCGCTTCTCAGTGCCCCCCACTCCTGTCCACTCTGCACAGACGCTGATGCCCACCACGCCTGTCAGAAACCTGCAGGGGCTCCTGCAGGTGAAACAGCCACTCACCGTTCCGGTGGGGGTCCAGGTGCTGCTTTGCAGAACACGTCTCCCCCTTGACGTCTCCAGGCACTTCCAGGCCTAACTTGTGGTAGAATTCCCTCTGCTTTCTCATTTCCGCTATGAAAAATTAACACATAATCCTTAATCTTAGGCAGGTGATGGATTATATTAAAATTCTGCACACAATCACATGTAAAAAGGGCAGGTTTGGATGAAAAGGTCTGAAGGCTGCTACCCATGAGAAATGCAGCTTTAGGCCATGGCCACTGAATCTCAGAGCGGCTGCCAGCTGTGCGGCTCGGGCTCGTGAGTGTAGGCGTCACTGGCTCCCTGGGACAGGCCTCCAGGTGTCCTGAGCCGCCCACCACAAGGGAGGGGTCTCTACTGGATGGAGGCGATGGAGTCGGGCAGCACACAGCCTCCTGCCCGGCGGCCTCAGACACTAGTGGGGCCGGGTGGCGAGAGGACAGGGGGCCGGGCTGGGTCCCCGCACGCCCCTGGGAAGGGCCGACTCTGTGACGCAGGAGGCTGCTGAGGGGCGGCTCCCACCAGCTAACAAGGCGGCAGGCGCTGCTCAGGGCCACTGGCAGGGGGCAAAGGGAACCTAGCCCAGACCGGCAGCCGCAGGCACACCGTGGAAAAGCCCTACGGGCCGGGGACCCAGCAAAGCTCCAGCCACTACGCGTCTCTCTCCCTGAATACCACGAGCTCTGTGAGGGCCAAGAACGTGCCCCGGCCACGTCCTAGACCAGGCGGGTGCTGCCAACACCTGACTGTGCAGGAAAAACACGAACGCACGAGGCAGCGGCTGAGATGGAAGCAGGGAGGCCTCTCGGAACCGACTGACGCGCAAGGGCCAGCACAGAGCTGGGGGGGGGGGCCGGAACCAAACACACAAACGATCTGCACCACGTTTTGGTAATACTCACACTATTCCAAACTTTCTCACTGCTACAGTATTTGCTATGGTAGCTGTGATCAGGGCACTCTGCTGTTATTATTTTAGTTTTGTCTTTCGTTTTGTGTTTTTAATTAAGAGATATACACCACTTCTTAGCCATGATGCTGCTGTACACTCAGTAGCCCACAGTATAATGTGAACATAACTTAAAAAAAAAATTTTTATTTTTACTTTATTTTGCTTTACAATACTGTATTAGTTTTGCCATACATTGACATGAATCAGCCACGGGTGCACAGGAGTTCCCAATCCTGAACCCCCCTCCCACCTCCCACCCCATATCATCTCTCTGGATCAACCCCGTGCACCAGCCCCAAGCATCCTGTATCCTGTATGGAACACAGACTGGCGATCTGTTTCTTACATGATAGTATACATGTTTCAATGCCATTCTCCCAAATCATTGCACCCTCTCCCTCTCCCACAGAGGCCAAAAGTCCCTCATACACCTGTGTCTCTTTTGCTGTCTCGCATGCAGGGTCATCGTTGCCATCTCCCTAAATTCCACACATATGTGTTCAGTTCAGCCGCTCAGTCGTGCCCGACTCTTTGCGACCCCATGAATCGCAGCACGCCAGGCCTCCCTGTCCATCACCATCTCTCGGAGTTCACTCAGACTCATGTCCATCGAGTCTGTGATGCCATCCAGCCATGTCATCCTCGGTCGTCCCCTTCTCCTCCTGCCCCCAATCCCTCCCAGCATCAGAGTCTTTTCCAATGAGTCAGCTCTTCACATGAAGTGGCCAAACTACTGGAGTTTCAGCTTCAGCATCGTTCCTTCCAAAGAAATCCCAGGGCTGATCTCCTTCAGAATGGACTGGTTGGATCTCCTTGCAGTCCAAGGGACTCTCAAGAGTCTTCTCCAACACCACAGTTCAAAAGCATCAGTTCTTCGGCGCTCAGCCTTCTTCACAGTCCAACTCTCACATCCATACATGACCACAGGAAAAACCATAGCCTTGACTAGATGGACCTTAGTCGGCAAAGTAATGTCTCTGCTTTTGAATATACTATCTAGGTTGGTCATAACTTTTCTTCCAAGGAGTAAGCATCTTCTAATTTCATGGCTGCAAGCACCATCTGCAGTGATTTTGGAGCCCAAAAAAATAAAGTCTGACACTGTTCCACTGTTTCCCCATCTATTTCCCACTAACTGATGGGACCAGATATATGTGTCAGTATATTGTATTGGTGTTTTTCTTTCTGCCTTACTTCACTCTGTATAATAGGCCCCAGTTGCGTCCACCTCATTAGAACTGATTCAAATGTATTCTTTTTAAGGGCTGAGTAATACTCCATTGTGTGTATGTGCCACAGCTTTCTTATCCACTCATCTGCTGATGGGCATCTAGGTTGTTTCCATGTCCTGGTTATTATCAACAGTGCTGCGATGAACACTGGGGTACACATGTCTCTTTCGATTCTGGCTTCCTCGGTGTGCATGCCCGGCGGTGGGACTGCTGGGTCATGAGGCAGTGAGCATAACTCTGCATGCAGTGGGAAACAGAAGACTGATGTGGCCCACCCTGTCGTGAGGCCTGCTTTATCACGATGGTCTGAAGCTTAGCCTGCGGTATCTCTGAGGCCGCCTGTACCTAGTTTTAATTCCTATTTAATTTTTACCTATCTAAGTGAAAAAGAATTGAAAATAACAATACATGATGTCAGATACACACAGGTATGGAAATGTCAATTGGGATAACTTTTCAGGAAGGTTGTTGTTCAGTAGCTAACCCGTGTCCAACTGTTTATGACCCCATGGACTGCAGCCTGCGGGCTTCCCATCCTTCACTACCTCCTGGAGCTTGCTCAAACTCATGTCCATCGAGTCGGTGATGCCATCCAACCATCTCATCCTCTGTCACCCCCTTCTCCTCCTGCCCTCAGTATTTCCCAGAATCAAGGTGACTCACATAAACTACCAGTAATGTATCCCAAGGAAATAATCAGGTAAGTGCCTAAGGTGATAAAGCCTTATTTCCAGCAATGAAGTATCAGAAACCACCTGCATGCTTAGCACCAGGTAATGTGGGCTAGGCCAATCAGAAGCGGGCCTCCTGCCAGCCTCCTCCTGTGCAGCAGACATGTCCAGATGGGACCGCAGAGCCTCAGAACCCCGCTCAACAGCACACGCGAGACAGTACCACCCCTCCCAACCGCGAGAGCACAAGAGAAATCTAACCTAATTACTGTGCTGGGACACATGCTGGGGACACACACAGGGACACACGCAGGGACACATGCCGGTGATATGCAGGGACACACGCCAGTGACACACACAGGGACACACGCAGGGACACATGCCAGTGACACACACAGGGACACACGCTAGTGACACATGCCAGGACACACTTAGGGACACACACCGGCGACACACTTAGGGACACACGCAGGGACACATGCCGGTGACACATGTAGGGACACATGCTAGTGACACATGCCAGGACACATGCCAGTGACACATTTAGGGACACACGTTGGTGACACGCAGGGACACACGCCAGTGACACACTTAGGGACACATGCCAGTGACATACGCAGGGACACACGCTGGTGACACAGGGACACGCTGGGACACACGCAGGTGACACACAGGGACACACGCCAGGGGACACACACTGGTGACACGCAGGGACACACGCCAGGGACACACGCTGGTGACACACGCAGGTGACACGCAGGGACACACGCCGGTGACACATGCAGGGGCACACGCTGGTGACACGCAGGGACACACGCCAGGGACACACTTAGGGACACACGCCAGGACACATGCAGGGACACACGCCAGTGACACACGCAGGGACACATGCCAGTGACACACTTAGGGACACATGCCGGTGACATATGCAGGGACACACGCTGGTGACACAGGGACACGCTGGGACACACGCAGGTGACACGCAGGGACACACGCCGGGGACACACACTGGTGACACGCAGGGACACACGCCAGGGACACACTTAGGGACACACGCCGGTGAAACACGCAGGACACACGCCGGTGACACATGCAGGGGCACACGCTGGTGACACATGCAGGTGACACGCAGGGACACACGCTGGTGACACACGCAGGACACACAGGGACACATGGTAACATGCAGAGAAACGCAGGGACACACACCGGGACTCAAGAGCTGCAGCTCCGTGGGACCACACCTGTGAAGTCCTGTGGACTGTCCCACCTGGGAGGGGCCTCTCCATCCCACCCACACACGGGAAACTGGGGACTGAGGGCCTGGGATCAGCCAAACAGTGAGAGACGGGACGGCCCCGCCCACGAGCTCCTAACGCTGACACGGAGTCAGCACCACTCCCCCAGCTTACAGAGGTGCTGCTTCAAGACTCCTCTCTGGGGAACAGACGGCACCATCTCTAGATGAAGCAGCAGGGAGAGGGGCCGAGCCGGCAGCCCTGGGCTCCAGGTCATAAGCACATCGGAGGCTTTATGAGGCCTTGGCATGTTTAAGACACCCTAGAATAATTTCTAACACCATCAGTGTTTTACTTTCATGTATCCTTTGCCTCTCCCCAGCACTAGAAAAGAACGTGTTAGCTGCTCAGTCACTTCCGACTCTCTGTGGCCCGCCAGGCTCCTCTGTCCATGGGACTCTCCAGGCAAGAACACTGGAGCGGGTGGCCATTCCCTTCTCCAGGGGCTCCTCCTGATCCAGGGATCGGAACTGGGTCTCCTGCACTGCGGGCCGGTTCCTTACCATCTGAGCCACCAGGGAAGCAGAAAGCCCTTCAAATATCAAGAGATGGCAATTCACTCAGAAGATTTACGTTCCCTCCCCAGTGAATCCTGTGAACAGTGGAAGAAGACTCTGATGGTATTGCTCCCTAAGTTGTGTCTTAAAAGTCAGATGTGACATCTACTGAGGTAAGAGTAAGCCTGTTCTTTAAATAATAACCTTCTGAAACACAACGGTGAGAGAACACTCCCTAATCTTGGAAAGAGAGCTCGGTTTTATCAGCTGGCACCGCCCCACCAGCCAGCACCCACTCTGAGTGGACCACCCTTCACCAAGGACAGGAGTCTCAGGGCTCAGAACTGGAGAGAACGTCCATTCCCACTCTCAGGATACTTGTACCACATAGTATTTCTTCTCAAGTCTCATAAGATCGACTTAAAGCTTGAATTTAAACCCCATTAAACTTGGCTGACACAGGGCCCCTGGCTTCACCTCTGGGCGGCACAAGCAGGAGGCGTCCCCTGCTCTGCAACCCCAGGCCTGGCCAGGGCTGCACACAGGCCGGGCACTGGGTGCCCCCCGAACGCAGAGAGATGCGTGAGCAAGGGTGGACGAGACCAGCGAGCAGATGGCAGGGAGCTCAGGGCAGGCCAAGCGAGATGTCCAAAGCCAGGACCCCCGAGTGAAAAGGCAAGGCCTTGGAGGCCCTACTGAGGACACAGGGGACCGGGGGGAGGTTCTGGCACTTACCCTCTTGGAGGCCTGGGACCAACTTGTAAACAATATCCTGCATGGTTCTGTCATGACTGGCAAAAGAACAGAGCAAGTGGGTTAGCCAGAAACGCCAGTCCTCTAATTCTCAGACCTTTTCCCATGCAACAACAACACATTCCACAGTAACAAACTGGAATTTCAGTTGAATTTTGCTTCTAGTTTGTACTTATAAAACGTCTGTGCCAGCAAGAGTGACACAGGATCCAAGTTGACACATCAGAGTGTGGACTCCAGATGCTGGTGAACATTCAGAGGACAGAGGTAAGACCTCTTGGTGACCAGTGCCCCCCACCCGCTGGGCTTCTCAAGTCCTGCAGGGGTAAGGCAGTCTCGGGCTGTGCCAAACCAGAGGGGGTTTCTCAAACGTCCCTGACCAGGACCTGTGCAAGGAGCACCTCTCACATCTGGACACTTATGTTGATGTGAACGTGTGGATCACACACACACACACACGCATCTGTGCACACAGCAGAGCCAGCCTCCAGTACCCACAACATCCTCTGTACTTTCTATTCCCCGACCCCCTGCCTCCTCCTAACGCTTTGTGGAGCCGCAAGGACATGACGGGGCGGAATGGACCCGACATGCCTCCTGTAGAGCCCCTCCAGCATGGCCCCCTGCCCTGGGGAGCCGCAAGGACAAGACGGGGCAGAATGGGCCCGACACGGCTCCTGCAGAGCCCCTCTGGCACGGCCCTTGCCCCGGGGAGCAGCAAGGACGGACGGGGCAGAATGGGCCTGACACGTCTCCTGCAGAGCCCCTGCGGCACGGCCTCCTGCCCCGGGCGCTCACCCGATGTACTGCAGGGGGTGGCTCTGGTGGATGACGATCCTGCAAGTGGGGCAGGTGTTGTTCTCCTCCAGGTACTTCACCAGGCAGCTGCGGCAGACTGCGGGGGGGCGGGCATCAGCAGCAGGCAGGGGCACGCCTCCCGCCGGCCCCCAGCCCCGGGCGCCCCGCCCACGGAGGACACAGACTGGAGGGGGAAGGTGCCCTCACGCCCATTATGGGGCGCCCGTCACAGCAGTGAACAGGTAAATTCTGCGTTAGCCTAAGAGCACCAGAACTTCTCTGCATGACCAAATGGGTAAGACTCAGTGAGTGTAACAGACAACACTGTCAGCCAATATCTAAAATACAACTACCTTTAAAATAAAATTTCTATCAAAACTGGCAAGCATCTTCTAAAGTGAGAAATACAAGATCAAAGATCCTCACTGTGAGAGGATTTGCTTAACCTTAGGAAGTGCCCTCAGCACCCTGGGCCAGCCCTCCAGGACCCAGCCTGCAGGTAAAGACTGGTGGGGTAGGGGGAGAGGGGCGGCGCTTGAAGGAGGAGGACACCCAAGTTCAGCACCAGCTGCAAGCTAAAGCCTGCAACACACCAGCGGCCGTGGTGGGCAGGGAGCACAAAGTTTAAGGGATTCATTTGCAAATGGCAAAAATAAACACTCTGGGCCACTAGAGACCAGTATTCTGTCACAGCACATGTAATGCTTTAGCTGTTACATACAAGTGACTAAGTTTTTCTTGCATTTATTTAGCTTTCTCAAGTGATACCTCTTACACTGAAATTACCCCCAGTGTTTTAACTCCAGATAGCTTTTCTCATTTATCTTCAGGGTCTCCTTTATCTCTGCTGCCGGGTCTTGCTCTGTGCTTGAGTAAGCGCTCTGGGGAAAGAAGCCCGAGGGTTAGAGGGCGGGACACTCTGCACGCACATGTGTGCAGACACTCGGTCACCGTGGTCGCGTCGATGAGGTATCCACCACAGAGGCGGCAGGTGATGTGGGCGTTTATGTCCCAGAGTTTAATCTTTCTGGTCAACATCTTTGGCTTCTGCAACAGAAAAAAGCACAATCAACCAAAGTATGGTGTAGTCTGATGTTCGGGTTCAACATAAATCTAGCTCCAGTGTGGCCAGGAGGAGCTCAGTAAGAGGAGGGCTGAGGCCAGGTCCCCCCGCCCCCGGCTCCCACCAGGCCAGGTCCCCCCGCCCCCCGCTCCCACCACGCCAGGCCCCCCACCCCAACCTGCTTCCATCA
>SJYG01000537.1:188140-206131 GCA_006410535.1 Litocranius walleri | reverse complement strand
CCACCAGGCCAGGTCCCCCCGCTCCCACCAGGCCAGGACCGCATCCTGCAACCCTGCTTCCAGCAGGAGACAGGCAGCCGCCCCCGTGAGCCACCCACTCTGGTGAGCACCAGGCTGCACCCATGCTGCTGCTCCTCCCCTCCTTCCAGGCCACCCGCCTGCTCCTCCTGCTCAGAACCTGCGAGGTCAGCTGGTGAGGTGGTGCAGGAGAGGTTTCTGGAGCCGCGGGAGGGGAGGCCAGGAAGCTGGCGGGTTGTGCTGGGCAGGACAGGGTCTGTCTGGAGCTCTGGCTCCTCCAATAAGATGAACCAGGTGAGCAGTCGGGGCCTGTGCCCCCGGCAAGGAAGCACAGCACGCAGCAGCGCCCTAAGCCCACATGTCTGTGGCCATGTCTGAGCATGGGCGCGCCGCTCCACCCCAGTGCCGCAGCGGCTCTGACCGGCTCCCCTCCCAGACCACAGGCACACGAGAGCAGAGCCTGTCATCACTGCCCTAATAGAAGGCTGCGCGGGAGAAACAGCCCTGAAGACGCTACGTCCTGTCCAAACCTGTTTGTCACCTCACAGAGCAAAAGGCTCCTGAGACGGGACACCCCCCCGGGACCCCCAGGTGACTGTGTTACCACAGGGCCCTTCTGGGGCGCAGGAGGCTCAGAGGAGATGTGGGAGAAGCCGCCTGCAGGCTGTGAGCGGGAAGGGGCTTCCAGGAGCGGGAAGGGGCTTCCAGGAGCGGGAAGGGGCTTCCAGGAGCGGGAAGGGGATTCCAGGAGCGGGAAGCTCTGAGACGAGCAGCGCCGCCCACACCTGGACTGCAGCCCTGGATGCCCAGGCGGCAGCACCAGCCCGTTTGAGACCCTGAGGCTTCACTCAGCCACCAGCTTCCAGGACACTCGCTGTGGTTCGAGCAGGACACTTATCTGGAACCTATCCTGCACAGGGTGCAAGGAGCTTCCACAGCCAGGATCACTGACAACTCTGCCCAGAGGCAGAGGCGCCCTAGGAGATGGAGGCCAAGGTCCAGGATGCCCACGGCAGCCTTGGGCACTGAGCTGGCCTGGCACAGCGAGGCCTCACCTGCAGACCAGCGCACACGGCTCCTGGCTCCCATGCAGACGTTCCCGGCTCAGCGCTGTCTGAGGACAGGCAGAGGGAAGGAGACGGCTGGGCGGGCAGATGAGGCCGCATCGGACCCCGGGGAGGCCCTTAAACCGTCACCTTACACCAAGCCCAGAAGCAACCATCGACACAGACTGAGGCACCCGGCACACGCCACCTGGAGACGCGAGGGCTGCTACCCCAGCAAGGACGCCCACGACTGTCACAGCACATAGGGCGGGAGGCTCGCAGGTGAGAGCCAGCAGGGGGTCCTCACCAGAGAGCCCTCTCCCACGGCCCCGAGTGGCTCCGAGCTGTCAGGAGAGGCGAGGGCCATTCCCACAGGGGCTCTGCGGGCCCCAGGAAGCAAACCTAAGTTTGAGGGGCAAGGCACTCGGTGGCACAGTCACCCGGTGCTGAGCGGAGCCTGCCTGACCGCTCAGACCTGCTGAGACCGGCTCCATGAAGAAGGGCCTGTGTGCCCTGTGTAGGCAGAAGAAACCGGTGGTAACGCAAGGTGGGAGGAACTCGATCTGTCGCCCAGCGAAGCGAAGCAGAGACGGGAGGGCACCGACTGAGAACTCCGCTGGACGCCGGGGCCCGGGGTGCAGTCTACCACCTGCCTGACCAAACCCAGCACAGCGCCCTGACTCACTGGGCACTGTTCACACGCCCGACAGACTCACACTTGCCCCCAGCCCAACAGCCACACAGACCACGGTCAAGGTTGGCGTGAAGTCATCTTTAGCGGCAGCAGGCAAACAGATACAGACGGGTGTGCACAAATGTGGACACGCCCACTCTACAATGTGAGTACACGAGTGTGGGCACGCAAACTTTACAGACATGTGTGCACGAGTATGGAATGCCCACTACAGACGTGTGTGCACGTGTGAACATGCCCATCCTACAGACGTGTGTGTACACGAGTGTTGGCACGCCCACTCTACAGACGTGTGTGCACAAGCATGGACACGCCCACTCTACAGACGTGTGTGCATGAGTGGACATGCCCACTTTACAGATGTGTGTGGACATGCCCACTCGCCCTCAGCTCCCCCACCCCCCTGGCCCAGGCGTGGCCTCCGCGGGGCATCCCGGCCCAGGCGTGGCAGCGGCAGGGCAGCCCTGGGCCCACAGCGCCTCTGCCACAGGAGCCAGCGCCACTGGGCGCTCCGTCGGCCCTGGGTGGGCGAGGAACTGATGGACCTGCACTGACGGCCGGGACAGCACCATCACTGCTGGCGGCCAGCGGAGTAACGCAGGCACCTACAAGGCCACGTGAACAGACAGGCAAGGAGGGCGCCCTTCCTCACAGAACGTGAGCTGGCAAATGGAGGCTGGCAGTGAGGGTCGCCACCCAAGGACAACTGCAAGAACGCTGGCTCAGAAAGCCTCAGTGGGGGTCAGCAGGGGAAGACTTCACCGAAGAAGCGAAGGTGCACGAGGCCTCCACACACTCAGCAGCCCCGAGGAGGGCAGGGCCCTCAGGAAGAAAGCCCAGTGTGTCCCCGATGGTGTGGCGGATGACACCCTGGCGAGGACCCCACTGCAGGGGCGCCCCTGGCATCAGGTCTGACAGGCCCCTACCAGAGCCTGAGCCCCACGGGGGGGCTGGCCTCCAGCTCTGCCCCTGCGGCCCCCCACGCCAGTCAGGCGTGTGACCAGCCACACTCGCAAGCAGCCAACGCCCGCTGTCGCCCCACCTCGGCCAGGACCCAGGGGCCTGCGCGGGAAGCCCGTGCCCACCTCCTCGAGGCCGTCGTCCCTCCTGCTGCCTCTGCATCGGCCGCCGCGCCTACGGGTGCGCCGCACTCACACCTTGTCCGCCGCGCCCTCCGTGCTCTGGCTCCTCACGTCTGCGCCTTCCTTGCCTCTCTTGCGGTGTTTCCATTTTCTAGCATAGAAATGGCACCTGTTGTTCAAGGTCATGTCACTTATGTGACGTACACAGCCCTGCAGGTACGTTTCCGGTAGAAGCTATGAAGAGCCCCATGTAGCAGACAGCAAAACGGAGCTGATCAGAAATATTAATCAGAAAAAACTGAGTACATGTGAGTAACTGTGTTCGAACCTGCTCTGGAGCCGTCAGAGATGACATTTTAAAGGATCTACAAGGCACTGACTTTTTCTACAGCTACAACAGAGTAAGTGGAAAACAAAGTGTAATTCGAGGTAAGTTTAATCAACTCACATGCACTGAAAGCAAAGGCTCAGAGCTCACGCAGCATTACCTGTACACAGAGCCAGGTCTTCTGCTACATTCTGAAGCCTGTGGAGACACAGGGACGGGGTGTCACCCACGCGCGCCGTTCCACGGAGCCTGGCCCCGCACAGGCAGCTTCGGCTGCTCAGGCCAACAGGTCTCTCCTTTACCTGCTCGGAACAACGAAAGGAAAGGCAAGCTTGGCTGACGGTACAGCACCTGCAGGAACCTGGACCCGAGCAGGCCCCGACAGGAGCTTGGTGGCTCGAGGCCCGGGGGCCGGCGGTGGTGGGGAGGCCGGGGACGGCTGGGGCTGCCCCACGTGGCCGGGGGGATCAGAGGAGCTCCCAGACAGGCGGTGGGCTCTGGCGACCGGGCGGGAGGCCGGGAGAGCAGCCATGTGACTCCTGGGCTGCTTTCGCAGTTCCCGCCCCAGAAGGTGTCCCCAGGGCGGCTCACCCAGGGAAGCCACATGAGGACGTCTGCAGGCTCCGCGCGGGTTCTGGGCCACCGCAGGGGACAGACATGCCAACGGGCACGTGTGTGTGCGGATGGCGGTGCCAGGCCCGTGGCCAGCGTGCACAGTGTGGGGCTGGGGCAAGCGGCAGCAGAGAAGCGGGCGACCAGGCCCCTGCAGGACTCAGCCACCGCTGGGGAGACGGAGCTGAAGGGCCAGGGCCGGAGTCGCTCCCGGAGCTCCGGGGGGGCGGGGGGGGGCCTGCACTCAGCGTCGCTCAGACGCGGCCAGTGACACAAGCGCGGACGCTGCACGTGCGACCTCAGAGGTCAGTGGCAAGGGACACAGGCCCCCAGAGCCGACATTCTCATGGAGAAGGCGGACAGTGAGCGGTGAACGCCACGAGCAGGCATGCCGTTCAGACACAGCAGGTGACACACAGGACCAACCAGAGCAGCGGAGGGGGTCGGGAGAACGGGGTCCCGAGCAGCCCCAAAGGCACCGCTGAGCAACACCAGAATGTCAGGAGTCTCTTCACGCTAACGGAGCTGGAAACACCTAAGGAATTTGACAAACTGCTTGAAAACAGCTCACCAGAACTGAGGTGAATGGAAACAGAACTGAGAGTTCTGGACCCCTAAGGACGCGGAGCCAGGCGGGTTCCGGCAAACCTGCCTGTGGCAGCCTGCCCCAGACAGACCCGCCGAGCACAGAGCGGGTGGTGCTCCCGACTGGGGGAGAGGCTGCAAGCACAGGCCAGGGCCCTGGGGGGCACAGGCCACCGGCGGCAGCAGCACCACCTGCAGAGCGCGCAGGAGGGGCGCCCTGGAACCCGAGGGGCTCCGTGTAAGAAACGAATGTCATCTGTGACAAAAGCTCAAAGGAGAGAGAGGCCAAGATCTCCCCAGAGACGCACTCTCAGAAAGTTAAGAGCAGAGGGACTTTCCCACCGCAACGAAGCTCTCCACCTAAGAGACACTGACACCCCCTGGAAGGTTCGCGTCTGACTGCAGAGCCCTCTTCCCAGCAGCCGCCTGTGGGGAGCAGCTGCAGCCGTGTGTCTCCTGGATGCAGGGGCAACCCGAGGTCAGCGCCAGTGGGACGCATGACCGGACAGGTGCTCCAAGACAGCAACTGCACCACGAAACTGGGCACTCCAGTGCAGTAACCCCCACCCGAAAAAGCGTACTTTACCAAAAAAACCCCACCAAATACAGCATCACTCCTAGTGGTGAGAGTTCTCCCTTATCCCAAGCATCTCCTGACAAGCATCTCTGAACAGCCGACTCCAGGCGGATGGAGATCAGATGTGTGAGGCACAGCACGAGCTGGGGAGGACACAGGCGCCCCGCCTGGCTGTCAGCGGCTCTGCCGTCCTGCAGGGCGGCTCCGCGCGGGCTCAGGCCCCTGCCCTACCCCGTCTTGCTGGCACCTCCTGAGTCTGCTGCGCCAGGGTGCCTTGAGTGGCAGACACAACGCCACGTGCGTGTGCTGCTGCTGCTGAGTGGCCGCGGTCGTGCCCGATGCTGTGCGACCCCACAGACGGCAGCCCACCAGGCTCCCCGCCCCGGGCTCTCCGGGCAGGAACCCTGGATGCCATCGCCTTCTCCGATGCATGTGTGCACGAGATCTTTGACTTTAGAAAGTGAAACCAAACGACAGTGCAACACTTCCGACAGTCGGTTGCCCCTCCTTGAGCCAGAGGCCCAGGGGCGCCTCCTCTGGCCCCGCGACCCTCAGCGCCATCCGCCGGGCTGTCCCGCAGAGGCAGCATGGCCCGAGCACCGACTCCTACTGCTCCCAGGCCGACGGCTGAGATTCGGGAGGGAGAGGCCAGTGGGGACGGCCGTGGCTGGCGCCTGGGAACCTGGCTGGCGACACTTTCCACCGGTGACTTAAAGCTTCCCTGAAAGCTCAGCGGGGTCCTCGGGAGCTGAGGGCCTGCCAGGCAGGTGCCTCCATGAGAGCCTGTGCGCCCTGGTCTCTGGGGCGACAGCCCTTCCCGTCGCTGAGCGCGCCCATCCTGACTCCTTGGGGAGAGGGCTCTGGGCGTGGCACCAGGTCCCCTGAGGCTCGTCCCACCTGCCGCTTCCTTCGCAGATTCTGCTGTGACCTTTGGCTGAAATAACCCACAGCCCTGTGCATGAGGAGTCCATCCGTGTGCCTGCACACCCAGGGCACACCCTTCAGCCTCTCAACGCCCCGGGCCCACCGGACACCCAGGGCACACCCCTCAGCCTCTCAACGCTCCGGGCCTGCTGGGCCTCTACCTATCTGCCCAGGCACGCCCTTCCAGGCTGGAGACGGTGACTGAGGCCTGGCTGCCCCCAGGGCCCTGATCCTGCCGTGGCCTCATCCCCTCTGCTGCTCCCCCAGGGCACAGAGGCAACTCTACCCCCTTCCCGGGGCTCCAGCCTGATCCAGGCCCCACCCTCCTGCTTCTCAAGGGCTCTGACGGTTCTCATCCGGAACCTTCCACACCTCCTTCCTGACAGAACCTGCCTCCACAGGATACCCCAGCCCATGACTCAGTAACCCCTGCCCAATCTTCTGTCCTCTACTCCACAAAGCCCCGGTGACAAGGACATCACCAGCCCCCCAAGATATAAGGCCACTGCTCACCTGCAGCCACTGACCCCTCCCATACGGCCCCTGCTGCCGGGGGAAGCGGAGGGGCCAGACCCTGGCCTCAGCCCCGGATGCTGCAAAAGGGCCAGGCCACACGCCGCACACCACTCCAGAACTCAGCGGCGTCCACTCCTGCACGAAGAGGCCCTGTTTTGCCCATGCACCTCGGACCACTGCCTTGTCCAGACCCGTCCACCCGTCTGCAAAACCCTGGATGCCACAGCCCCACATGATACACCTGTGTGACACACACATCCCCTTTCCTCCTCCAGGAGACACACCAGGCTTGCTGTGTCACTAACCACAACCTGGAATTCTTCATTGAATGCAGTCACGGAGAAAGCCCTCTTAGTCTGAACCCACAACACTCACTGCTGCTCCCTGCGTGCCAGGCACATCCCCTGGCCTCACTTCCACCAACACTGCAAACACACACACCCCCTCATCCTCACTTCCACTGACACTGCAAAATACACACTCTCATCCTCATTTCCACCAACACTGCAAATACACACAGCCTCATCCACATTCACAGGCATCCTCAGACCCTCAGTTGCTGCAAGGATGCCTCCCCACACCAGTGCCAAGAACCAAGCACAGTCCGGGCTCTCTGACTGTGGCTGTGGCCAGGTGTGACCGGGGGCTCCCATGGTTTCTCTGGGAGGCTGGAGGCTCTGGCCATAGCCAGTCCCCGCTCCCTGCCCTCAGGACCCCTGAGAAAGAACCACCTCCCCATACAAGCCCACCCTGGTCATGCTTCCTTCTATCGACATATCTTATGAGAACCTTACTGGTTTTTATTTATTTTGCAGTTAGTGCTGCTAAACTTTATTTTCCTAGGAAACCGGTCATCAAATTTGTTGTCACAGAATTGCTCAGAGTAGCCTGAAAATGTATTAAACAGCTTCCCTGGGGAACGTCTGACAAGGGACACATACTCTAAAGGGCCCCGTGGGCCCTGGTTCTGGACGCTGTGTAGACAGGGCCAGGCAGCCTCCTGAGACTCACCGAGTGGCCATGTGGGTGGGCAGCTCGCCCCTTCTGCTCTGAGTGGTGCCCCTCCCACCTCTCAGCCCCCTTGCCCACAGACAGATGCTTGTTTGTCCCTCAGGGCTGCGGGACCGAGGGTGCCGTGAGGAGCGGCGGCCACAGCTCTGTGTGACCCACTGGGGAAGTCACCTGTGCCCGCCTGCCCCGCCCGAGCCTCCACTGCCCTGGGGGGCCAGTCTTCCGCCTCGTCACTTCATCCTCACCCCAACACAAGAGCCCCCACCAGCCTCTGTGCCCATGGGCCTTCCCTGGACATCACTGTGGCTCCCAAATGGACGGCGGAGCCACCAGAACGCCCCCAACCATGTGTACCACCAATTCTTTCTCCATAGGGACGCCTGACAACCTCAGAAAAGCAACCCCGACGCCCCCGAGAAACCAATCGCAGGAGCCCGACTGCAGATGAGCCAAGCCCTCCCCACATTCCCCGTCAGTCCCCCCGGTCACGCAGCGCCTCCATCCACGTCAGGGCCCATCCGCGTCCAGCTCCGTCCCCCGTGGCCTCGCCCACCTCGCGGCTGTGTGCACGCCCGGCAGTCCACCCTCAAAGGGCCACCAGAGCAGCGAGGCTCTGGGACGGGCCACCCACGCTCGAGGCTGAGCCCGTTCGCCATCTCGTCCCCCTGCTGGCAGCTTCGCAGGGTCTGTGCCCTGTGACCCCATAGGGGTGTGTTCCTCACCACAGCACGCCACGTCCAGCAGGGAGCCCGCCCCAGAGGCGGTGTCCAGTCAGCCTGAGAGATTCCTGACGCCCTCGAAGAACTCCAGGAAACCTATCCGTTTATCTTCACGCAGAGCTGACGAAGTGCGGCCCCTGCTCCCTGCACACGCCCCTTCTCCTGACCAGCCACGCCAAGCGGAGCCCTACACTCAGCTCCCACCCCTCCGCCTGGGGGAGCGGGCCAGGCCGCCTGCACCAAGTCCCCGGCACGTGCCTGGGAAAAGCCCTGCTCTGTCGGGACCCCCAAGGCCTTCTCCCCACGGCCGGCGTGTCCATGGCGGGCCCCAGTGACCTCACTCACACAACTGTTGCGGGCATCTGCCCTGTCCTGCTCACCAGACAAACACGTGTCGGGTCATGGGACCCAAACACTGCCTGGCGGCAGCAAGGTGCCTGCAGGAGTCCCAGAGGATGGCCGGCCCGGGGCTGCGCACTCACAGCGGCCCTCTCGCCCAGGTCGTCCACGCCGGCTGCGCCCCTCAGCACGGCTCGGGGGACCTCCACTGTGAAGTCCTGAGACGCTCAGGGAGCTCCACAGCCTGCGGGCCCCTGCAGCTCCAGGGTGCTCTGCCTGCAGCCCCGCCTGGGGTCCTTGCAGGACTGCACTCTCAGCCGGAACATTCCCGCCCTGGGGCCCACCTGCCGGCCCACTCCCAGTGTCTCGAGCATCCCTCCTCAGCAAGCTCTCCGAGACCACCCTAAGGTCCACACCCACACGAAGGTCCACACCCACACGAATGACTCCGAGCCGTCCCCCTCCAACCCTTAACTGACCACTTTGTTATTACTTGCACCTAGATTACACTGTTAGGCATGTGACCGGGAACGCTGAAAATTCAACAGATAGGCTGTATGATAAAATTGAGAAAATCTGTCCGAAGGGCAGAAAAGACGGGATATAGAAGGACTGCCACGTCCAACCAACAGGTGCCCCAGAAAAAGGGAACAGACAAGAAGCTCTGACAGTCTGGAGCTGGGAGCACGCACATTCCTGGGTCATCCGCGTACTCACAGGCGACACGAGTGTGTCTCCCCAGCTGGGAGAGTCAGACGGCAAGGGCCCCAGTGCCGCCCACGTCCACGCAGGTCCCGGAACCTGAAGACATCAACGGCGTGAGGGAGAGCCCTGAAGGCGCTGGGGCGGGAGGAGCCAGGAGAAGGGATCGCTGGCACCAGCTCCTCACCTGCAGTGCCCGACTCCACAGAGTCCAAGGGAAGACACTTGGGACGCAGGACGCTACACCCAGTCAGCCACGGCTGACCCCGCCGAATGGCAGAGGCCTCAGGAGGTGCGCACAGGACGCCGTGAAGCACGGCGCGAGCCAGGCCGGCTGCTCCAGCAGGGACCGAAGAACGACGTGTGGAGAGACGTCCCCGCTCCGACCTGGGCGGGCGGTGCCGTGCAGACGGGGCAGGGGCCCCACAAGCCCACCCAGCATGAGGCCTCCAGCCGGGACCAGGGACACGGACAGAGGACCAAGGAGGGCGCAGGGCATGGGCAGGAGGGAGGTGCAGCCGGAGGGTCGACCTGACTCACAGTCTCACCCGCTGCCCACTCAGGTCCAAGTTTCGCAGGAGCACAGAAAGCACAGCTCAGGGCTGAGGCCCCAAGACCCCGCTGGCAGGTGGCTGTGCAAGCCCGGCTCAGGGGCAGACACGCGACCCCTCCACCAAAGAGACCGCCTCAGGCGGAACCAGGGACCCCGGATGGGCTCCCCACAGGGTCTGAGACCTGTGCCTCAACACAACTCCTCATCACCCCCAGCCCACATCTGAGCTACAACAGCCGGCCGGCCTACCCGCGGTGCCGGAGAGCCCCAGGGAGAACACCACCTCACTTGGTTCGCAGGTGCCCTTGGTGGGTCACACCACACAGGGGACTCAGGCGCTGAGACTCTGGGAGCCTTGGAAGGGAGGGGCAAGTGGTTTTCTCATTTGGGGAGTATGAATTTTGGGGGGCCAGAGGGGAGACTATGAAAGGCAGAATTCTGAGATGGTCGCGAGATCCTGGGCCCTACCGGACACACACCTCTGCTCTGATTATCCCACCTACTGCTAGAGCGGTTTCTGAAGATTTAATTAAGGCCTCAGATCAGCTGACCTTACAACAGGGCAAGTACCCAGAAGCCTGATCAAACTGTGCCGTCTTTCAGAGCCGAGCTTTCTCAGCTAGTGGCAGAAGAGCAGGTCACCGCAGCACGCAGCACACACTGGCGGCCCTCGGCCCCCAGGCAAAGGGCCGCGGGGTCTTGGGCCAGGGCGGGCCCTCTGGGGAGTCCCTGACAAGGGCTGCCCTGCACACCGACCTCGGCTGGGCCCTGGGCAGCGGAGTCAGCCACGCACGGCCGGACTCCTGACCTACGGAGCCGTGACGCCTAAGCGGGTGCCCCTCCAAGCCACTGAGTTTGTGGCAGTTCGTTTTCCAGCAACAAAAAATGAGACAATAGGGTCTGGAGAAGTGAAAGCTGCTAGCCTCTAGAAGAAAGGGCGAGCTTCCCACACACGTGAAAATCAAAGGAGCCACCACCTCTGGAAATGCTCTCAGCCGGCACCCATTCTCCCAGCTCCAGAGACGAGGACCAGGTCAGTAAACAAGCGGAAGAGGTGAGAGCCCCGTGGTGTGGACTGAACTGTGCCCCTCAAGCTCTTGTGTTAAAGCCCCAACCCCGTCCCCACACACGAAGCCTCTGAGAGGCTGACTCATGAGTCGGGGCTGACGGGTGAGCATCCTGCCAGGAAGGGGCTAGCCTGCTGCCAGTCTGCCTATGAGGGCGAGAAGGCCCATCCAGGCCAGGAACCAAGCCCACCGGCACCCTGAGCTTGGACCTCAGCCTCCCAGAAACACCTTGTCTGTGGGGTCTCATCCCAGCAGCAGTGCAGAGACCCCGTCTCCCAGCTCCTTCTCGGGCAGCTGCTGCGAAACAGGGAAGACAAGCCTCTCGCAGCCCATCTCCAGGGCACGGAGGAAGTTATTCCACCCAGAGAAGTGCTACTCCACAGCAGAACTCCTATCTCCCCTGACGATTTCAAAAACCTTCCACCCACTAAACCTTTCACGAAGTCTGCTAGAAGCAACACAGCTGACCTGAGTGGGACTCGCCACCGTGCGCCCGTGACGGCGACAAAACGTGCCCGGACGCCTCTGTCAGACACAGACGGGGCGGCCGAGGCAGCCCCCCGGGCACGAGCGGGTGCCGCCCCCAGGGCAGAGCTCGGCCCCGTCCACGGGCACAGGAGGGATGGCAGCGCTGAGTGCGGGACACACAGCCCGCCAGCACGGCCCGGAGTCCCCACAGCATCTCTCAACCCAGGAGGAGCCCAGCCCCCGTCCTCGGGTTGAACAGGGGACACAGACAAAGGTGGACGGCACTCTGAGTGAAGAATCAGAAAAACTCAAGTGATGGAAAAGTTTGTGCTGTGAGGAGTCTGAAAGGGTGGGCGGATTCCAGTGCCACGCGGGGAGCCACCCGCCTCCCAGATGGAAAGCGCTCAGGAAGACGTTCCTGAGCCACGCGGGGAGAGCGGAGAGTGGACAGGAAATGAGCCGGCACTCGGAACAGCGTCCACTTCTCAGCGTGACCGCGATGTCGCAGTTGTGTGGAGACCATCTTCTTACCAGCGTCCTGTGCTGAGAGTCATCTAAGGAGCGAGGCAGACGGTCTGCAGCTACTTCAGACGATTCAACAGTAACTGTTTAGAGAAACCAATAAGCACGTGTGGCAAGACATGCAGGACCGCCGGGCCTGGGGTCCGGGTGGCAGGGGCGGTGCTCAGCCGCTCAGCCGACTAGGGAGCCCGCCGGGCTCCTCTGTCCATGGGATTCTCCAGGCCGCAACACTGGAGTGGGTTGCGTGCCCTCCTCCAGGGGATCTTCCCAACCCAGGGATCAAACCCAGGTCTCCTGCACTGCACGCAGATTCTTTGCTGTCTGAGCCATCAGATGATTCAACAATAAACGTGTTTAGAGAAACTGATAAGCAAATGTGGCAAAACATACGTAACTGTTGAGCCTAGGGTTAGGGTAGAAGGGTTAGGGTAGAAGGGTGCTCACTGTCTTGTTGTTTCTCCACTGTGTTTCTTTTTTCCTCAGAAACTTTAGTAAAAACTAAAAGGGGCTTTGCTGGTGGCTCATTGTTAAAGAATCTACCTGCCACCACAGGAGACACGGGTTTGATCCTTGATCTGGGAGGATTCCACACACCCTGGAGCAGCTAAGCCTGTGTGCCACAACTGCTGCACCTGTGCTCTGGAGACGGCGGTCTGCAGCGAGAGGCCCCTGCACCGAGAAGCCCATGCCCCCCGACGGGAGATGGGAGAGAGGTCCTCAATCCCCACAACGGGAGAGAAGTTCTCAATCCCCACGACGGGCGAGCGGCCCGCACACCCCACGACGGGAGAGCAGCCCGCACGCCCCACACACCCCACGACGGGAGAGAGGCCCTCAGTCTCCACGACGGGAGAGCAGTCCCCGCGCCCCATGACGGGAGAGTGGTCCTCAATCTCCATGATGGGAGAGGGGGCCCCTCTTACAACCAGAGAGCAGCCTGCACAGCAACAAAGACCCAGCACAGCCATACGTAAATAAATAATTTTTTTAAAAGTAAAAATAATCACTTAAAAGCAGAAGAGGCTGCCCCTTCTCGGCCTCTCACCGTCTGTGACCACGCCCTGCGCCTGCGTGTTCTCACCAGGCAGCTGCAAGCGAGCAGGTCGTCCTGGGTGACCCATGGAAGGCGTTAACACACGCAACAGCTCCAGAGCAGGGCCACAGAAGGGAGCAGGCCAGCGTTTAGTTAGCTGAGCACCTTCTGCACACCAGGCCCCGCTGAGAATCAGCAAACACAGCAGCTGACAAGACCCCCGCCCCCACCACCAAACCCACTGGGCTGCCATGAGACACACAGAGGACCCACAAGTTGGCCAGGAACTTCAGGGAGGCCTGTGGACACATTCCTACTCTTTGCTTTTTCGTGTCAAACACCTGGAATTTTCTGTTAGTGTGGCAAAGTCCGCGAATACTGATGCGTTCGCAAAAAAATAATCCTGCTAGCCTCCACTCTCTAGATTCACCTAAGCATGAGAAGCTCTCTTCAAAAAAAGAAAACAGGCCTAATAACTAGTTTTTAAAGACAGTCCACTGAGTCACTTCAGTCGTGTCCGACTCTGTGAGATCCACAGACGGCAGCCCATCAGGCTTCCCCATCCCTGGGATTCTCCAGGCAAGAACACTGCAGTGGGTTGCCATTTCCTTCTCCAAAGACAGTCTAGTTACTTTTAAAATACCACACTATTTGACAACAGTGAAAAGCTATCAACTTGCAGAACGGAAGAATGGTTCCATTTCTGAAGCACAATGAATTGTGCAGCGTGTTTGCAACAGCAACAGCAAATGTCAGAAAGGCAGTAAGAAACTGTCCTCAAACCTCAACATACCGCAACAGAAAAGAAAATTAACTTTCAACTTCAAGCTCGATTCTGACCATTAACCAAATAAAACTATGAAATAACAAATCCTGTCATTCAGTAAATTAAAGAGTAATAGTATAGGCTAACGCAAACTTTGTTTATAGCCCCAATAAGCAAGTGTAATCACTGGAAAGCACCCTGCTTCGCCCCAGCAAAGTGGAAACCTAGCAGGTCCAGAGAGCGGGGTAGCAGAGAAGACACCCTCTCCACGTGGTGCCAGTCAAGGGCAGTGGCCCCACAAGGCTGCCCTCCACAGCCTTCACAGTGCTGCAGCGCTGCTCCGGCACCAGGAGGCCCAGGCTCCCAGGAGGGGAGGTGTGGGCTGAGAACCAGGCCCCAGCACACAGGCGCCTAGAGCATTCTTCCCTTCGAGGGTCAAATATGGAAGACATCTTGGACCTCACACTTCAAAAATGCCTCAGAAACATCAGTTTATGATTCCCAGAGCGAAATAACTGGCAGGAATCAAAGTTCTAGAAACAACTAAAACGCTGCACTTGAGGCTTCAAACTACATCTCTGACAGGCGTGCCTACAACTCAGCTGCGGGGCGGGGGCTCCTGGTTTGCTGTGAGCGTTCTAGGCTAACCCTGAAAGTCTCCCTATTTGTAACTTCTCTCCCATCACGTGCAAGCTCCAGCACCTCTCCACCAGTGCAATGGTGACGTCAGAGCAGCCCGCGCAGCTCCAGAGACAGCTGGCTGCTGTGCCCGCGGGCTGACCGCACTGCTCCGCACAGTTCCGCTCCTTCAGCCTGCAGGGCACTTCTCAGGAGCTAACACCTAATGGAGGCCAGGCATTAGGATGGCCCAGCGGCCCCCAGCTCCTCCCAGGAGTCACCTGTGGCGTTCCTCCTGCTCAGGCATGGGCAGGGCCTGGCAACCAAGAAACACAGAACGTGGGAACAAGGAACAGGGCAGAAGGGACGGGACATCCCAGCCAAGACTAGGCCATGAGCACTGTGGCCTCCCAGTCAGTCACTGGCTGCCCCAAGCTGCCCTACCGACGTCTCCAGCAAGCAGCCTGGAAGCAGACACCCCCGGCTGAGCCTACCGACAGACACCACAGCCCCAGCCAGCAGCCTGTCCTCAGCCTTGTGAGCCTCTTGAGGCTGGGGATGCAGCTAAGCTGTTCCTAGACCCCTGACCTCAGACAGTGAGAGAACGGGTGTGGCTTTAAGCCACTACATTTGGGGGTAACTTGCAGGACAGTACTATATAAATAATACAACCATGCAGTGCTATCACACCTTCAAAAATCAAAAAATGAGAAAATAAAGAGCCTAATCAAACTTGAATGCCCAGTTTCACAAGCCTTTTCCAAAACTTCAAAGAAAATTAAGTTTTTTAAAAAATAAAGTGTATGTTTAAACAAACGAACAAAATCAGAAGCAAGCACTGAGCAAGAAGGTCCCAAGCATGGTTGCTGCTGCGCTAAGTCACTTCAGTTGTGTCCGACTCCGTTGACCCCACAGACGGCAGCCCACCAGGCTCCCCCGTCCCTGGGATTCTCCAGGCAAGAACACTGGAGTGGGTTGCCATTTCCTTCTCCAATTGACAAATAAAACTTTCTAGGCTGGACTATTCATGGACTCCATTTAAGATTGGTGGTGGTGGTGAAGTCGCTCAGTCGTGTCCGACTCTTTGTGACCCCATGGACTGTAGCCTCCCAGGCTCCTCCATCCATGGGATTCTCCAGGCAAGAATACTGGAGTGGGTTGCCATTTCCCTCTCCAGGGGATCTTCCCGACCCAGGGATCGAACCCAGGTCTCCCGCATTGGAGGCAGCCGCTTTAACCTCTGAGCCACCAAGGAAGCCCATTTAAGATTAGGTCCTATGAAATGTTACACTGAAAACGCAAAGGGGGTTTCTCCTAAGTAACCAAGAAGAGAAGCTGTGGCACAAAATGAAACAGTGAGCTGATCATTCAAGCGCCTCCCTTGGGTCTCAGAGTCACGCCCCACGCTAACACAGGGCAACCTCTCTGAAGGTGCTCCTGCCTCTCGTCCATACAGTGAGTGCGCTGCACTCTGGCCCCATGCCAGGCAGACAGTGCCCACCTGGGCAGCCTCATGCACTGGACACTCTGCAGCCTTCCCTGGCCCAAAGGCAGCACGTCTCCATCCCTACTTTCAAAGGAAAGGGCACTGCAGGCAAGGTCTGGGTAAGGTCAGGTGGTGAGGTTTTGGAGAAGCAGAGCCCCCACCCCTGGGCCTCTTCCTGGAGTGGAAAAAGGCGCCTGATGGCCCACCTGACACACACTGGAACAAAGGTCCGCAAACCCTCCCCGCGACCCACACGGCCGCCTGGGTCCTATCCCTCCTGGAAGCTCCTGGACACTGAAAACACCTCCAGACCTTGAGAATGGGGCACTTCTGTGACACCACCGGAGGGCGGGGAGGGCAGAAATGACTGAAGATGACTGACACTGGCCAGAGCCCAGGTGAGGAAATGGCAGCCCTGGAACAGAGACTGGGAGAGTAGGGTAGGGGGCAGCCTCCTCGGTCTAGGGAGGGGCACCCTGCTGGCTCGGGGCACGAGCAGTGTGGAGCAGGAGCTCCATCAGTCTCAACCCTGCCTACCCCCGGGGGCCAGTCCAGGCAGCAACTGCTGAAGATCAGAAGGTCTGTGGGGCCCAGGCACTCAGGGGCCTCACAGAGAGGGCTGGTTTGCACCTGTGGGGCTTACGTACCCAGGATCCATGATGCTCCAGACCTTTACAGCAGCTGGGGTCCAGCCGAGTGAGCTGAGTGGATCTCAGGCACTCTGGAAACTGCCCCAGGGCCCAGGCCCCTGGGGGTCCAGCCTGGGGTCCCAGCACTCCTCAGAGACCACCCTTGAGGCCCGGGTGCTTCATTCAAGAGCCACAGCCTTCCCGGGGGCCTGTCTCCAAGTTTCAGCTGTCATTGCAGTCCCGGTCCTGTCTGAGAGCCAGCCTTCTCCAGGACTGCCCAGCGTCCAACTCTTCTTCACGACCTACCTGGGTCATCCCTGCAGCCTGTCACAAGACAGGGCCCTCCACGTGGCACAGCCCAGGGTCCTGGCTCCTGGGAAGGACGGGCTGGCTGGCCCAGGGTCCCAGAAGTGCTCACAGGCCAGTTTCGAAATCCTGGCCCTACTGGAGAGCAGTCCTGAGGTCTCAGTTCTCTCCAGTGGGGTTACTCAGGTCCTGATCTTTCCACGGGCCAGTCCTGGGGTACAGACCGCCCCCAGGTGACCACCCTAAGGTCCACGGCTCCTCAGTGCCTTGTCCTAGTCCCAGCTGTTCCTAAGTCCTGGCCATCCTCGGTGACCTGCCTCGGGGTCCAGCTGATTCTTGCTGAGTCTTAAGGTCCCAGCCCTCCTCCATGACCCATATCGGGTTTGGGCTCTCTTACAAGAGATCTGTCTCGGCATCCAGTACTTCCTAGTCTTTTCTCGGTGGGTCCTAAGGTCCAGTCCTCCCTGATGACCTATCCTGGGGTTAGACACTCTCTGGCCCCTCTGCAGTGGCCCGTCCAGGGGTCCGGTCCTCCCTAGTCCCTCCCTGGTGACCCGTCCTGGGGTCTGGTCCTCCCTCGACCCTCTGCAGTGGCCCGTCCAGGAGTCCGGTCCTCCCCGGTCCCTCCCCGGCGACCTGTCCAAGGGTCTGGTCCCCCCCAGTGGCCGGTCCTGGGATCCAGTCATCCCCGGTCGCTCCCCGAAGACCCGTCCCGAGGTCGGGCCCTGCCCTAGGTCTGGCCCCCGTGGGTCCGGCCCGGGCCTGGGCCTGCCGAGCGGAGTCGCGGCGCCGCAGGCCGGGCCGTCGAGGGTGCAGGGGCGCCGGCCGGGGTTCGGAGCCTTCCGGGCCCGGACACGGGCCGAGGCCGCGGCCTGTGGAGCGGGCGCCACGGGCCAGGCCAGGCGGGGCGCGGACTCACTGACCTGCCGTCTCAGCTGCGGGCGAGCTGGGCGCACGCGGGGGCAGCGCGGGCAGGGGGAGGGGGCGCCGCTCCCTCCGGGTCCCCCCCAAGAGCAGGAGAAAAAAACCCGTCCGGAGTTTAAAACAAAGAGGCGGAAATGCCCGAGCGGAGCCGACCGCAGAGTCGGGGGCGCCGCGCCTGGAGCATGCGCATTGTGCGGCCCGGCTCCCACCCGGCGGCCGGGGCAGGGGCGGGGCCTGGAGGGGGCGGTATGGGGCGTGGCAAGGGCGGGGCCAGAGGGCGCAGGCGCGTCCGGGCTGGGGCGGCTCTGGGGCCTGAAGAGGCGAGAGTAGCCGGCCGCGGAACCCAGGACGGGGGCGTGGTGAGAGGTTGTGGGTGTGGACCGAGGGCGGGGTCAGAGGGAGCCTCGGGGCCGGGCTCCGTGCAGAGACTAAGCCGGGTCGTGAGACGCTTGAGGGGCTGGGGAGG
>SJYG01000537.1:141712-187709 GCA_006410535.1 Litocranius walleri | reverse complement strand
GGGGCCAGAGATGGGGCGTGGCCTTGTGGGGCGTGGGGCGGGGCGTGGGCGGGGCGGGGCCAGGCATGGGGCGGGGCCTTGCGGGCGTGGGGCGGGGCCGGCCCGGGGGCCGGGCCGAGGGCGGGACGGGGCCGGCAGGCGCAGCGCGGGGCGGAGGCGCGGCTTGCGGAACTTCGGGTCCTACAGGCAGCCGGCGTTAGGACCCCGCCCCCAGACCTAGGGTTTCCTCCGAGGGAGGCAGGCTTGTTCTTGCATTCCTGTTTTCCTGGGAATCAGCATCAGGCAGGAACGGGGGCGCCGCGGACAGACAGAAACCCGGCCTCTGGGCTCCCAAACAGTAGGCAGCAAGGCTGACCCCGCCACCCTTCCGTGGGTCCGCCTTTCTGCAGGCCCTGCCCTGGAGCTGTAAAGCAGTGATCATAACGTCCACGCCCTCGTGGGGTCCACACTGCAGTGGGGGGAGAGAATCACAAAGGACAGCGTAAATGTGGTGTCCTGTGGGAAACAAGCCGATTGGGGCAGGCAGCGGGTGTCCGGAGATGGTTATCTTAGAGTGAACCGCCACGGAAGGGTCCTGAGGTGCAGCGAGCCCTGCAAGTCACCGGTTGGGGGCGCCTCGCCAGTCGAGAGTCCAGCCAACCTCAGGCCTCGGGGCGGGAGGGAGTGTGGAGAATGCTTTCCAGAGACCAGGCGAAAGCTAGAGGGCACAGAGAGTTTGGAGATCAGGTCAGATGGAGAGGTTTCTGGAGTGTCTGAGCAGAGAGCTGTCTACCTGGGCTTGGCCTCCCGCTGCCCTGTGTCTGTGGGGGCGGGGCTGGGGTGAGAGGCAGAGCAAGGGAGAGCCAGGGTGCTGCAGCAGGTGGGGCGCTGTAGGGTGGGTGGGGCTGCTGGGGTAGCTGGCATGAGAGGAGGCAGGGAGGGACAGCTGCTGACCATCTGGGGAGGGTGATGTCACTTGCCCCCCAACTTGGACTGCCCTGAGACTGGGGGCTGCAGGAGTGCAGCGGGAGCTTGCAGCGTCTGGAGATGATGAGCTGGTTAAGGGAGTGCGTGAGAACGAGGGACCAAGCCCCTGCAGCCCTCCCGGTGAGACGCCAGGGAGTCCAGGAGGAGCCAGTGAGGAAGAACCCTACTTGGGGATCTGGCAGACTGAGGAGGAGGCCCCCACAAGTGGGTGTTGTGATTTGGCTGGTGGAGGCGTGAGGGTGGTGAGGCACCTCTGGGGCCGTGGCCAGCGCATGTGGACACACTGTTGGGGAAAGCTTTGCTCGACGGAAGAGGGCAAAGACAAATTTTCAAGGCTGTGGACTGAAGCCACACATGGAGTTTGGGCGCCAGAAGGAAAAGAGTTTTTCCTACCTCAGTGGTAGTGACTGGGTACAAGAGGATCGTGACCACAGTGTGTGGGAAGACGGTGTGGTACCTCAGTGGTGGTGACTGGATAGAGGGGAGAGTGACGTGCTCTATGAGCCCCAGTCCCCACCTAGGACTGGGGACTATGTGGGAGCATTTGGCAGCCCTTCACATGGGGGTGGCCCACACCCTGCCCCAATGCATGGTGTATTCCAGATGCTTCTGCTTTCCAAAAAATGGGAGCTCAGTTGACACAGGTTGGAAGAGGAGGCCCAGGCGACAGCAGACTGGGATCAGCCCTGGACTTAGGGGAGGTGACTCCAAGCCATCTGACAGCCCTCTGACACTGTGGAGAGCCAGTAACAGGCGTGTGAGGCACAGCAACGGTTCCAAATTTGTTCCAGGCCTGGGGTCTCTTGCTGAAGGTACCGCCCAGACATCTGGGCTGCCCACCTGTTCTCCAGGGTAACCTCCTTGATGACAACAGCCCAGACCTTGACCTGAACCCTGGCTCCTGTGTCTAGATGCCCAGCCGCATCTCTGCTGCAGTACCTGAGAAGCTCAGGCTCTAATGGCAGAAGGTCCACACCTGACCTTCCCACAGCCCCATCGCAGGTGGGTTCCTTCCTGCCACCGACACATGCTGCCAGTGGGCCCCTCAGAATCCGCTGCGGCTCCCCCACCCCACCCTGGTCCAAGGCCATCAACTTCGCCAGTTGGTGTATCACCTCAGGACTGGCCTTCTGCTTCTTTCTTTGGGCCCCAAATCTATTCTCAACACGAAATGGTAACTCTCATAACACATTAGCTGCAGAATGTCCCTCCTCTGCCCAGAACCATCCAGGGGCGTCACTCAGAGCCAAAGCACAAGAGCAGAGGTCATGGGGCCTGAGGACACCTAGAGTGAACGCCCTGTGTGCTGTGTTTATGGTGGTGATGAGCTCCTGAGTGCGCACATAGGTCAGAGCTCACCAGCATGTGTGGGCCACACTGTGTGGTTACTTCAACAGGGCAGAACAGAAAGAAGGGACCAGAAGCCAGGACACAAGCTGGGAGAGGAGACCCCCCCCCACCTTGCCCACGCCTCCTCTTTGCCCAGAGGTGAGCGGTCCCCTCTCCTCTGCCTCCTGGCCACCCCCAGAGACACCCATCCTCCACACCCCGCCCGGGCTCCCCCTGGCCCGCTCCCTTCCTTTTGAATGTCCTCCTCTTCCCTGATGGACCATTCCAGTGAGGCTGTCTGTCTGAACAACAGAAGAGGACAGAATGAAATGGGCTCTCTTGATGTGTGCTTCTCTGCTTTCTTCGTAACACAACTCCTCAGGAGAACTGTCTACACTGGCCCACCCAATTTCCCTTCCTGTTTGGTCTCTTAACCCTGCAGCCTTCTGCCTTCCCCCAGAAAAACACTCTGGCCCAGGTCACCCCGGTTTCTGTGAGCTGCGTCTGCCAGCACCTCTGACCCGCCACGCCGCTCTCTGCTCCTGGAAGCTCAGCCCCTCGGCTGGCTGCCCTCTAACTGGCACCTTCTCGGACCCTGGCCATCCTTGTCTCCTCTCTCTGCGGCCACACTGGCCAGTGCTTTCACTCTGCCCCGTGCTCTTGGGCTCTGTCCCGATGCAAGTGACCCGCTGGGCCTGTGCACCATCATGCCCCTCGGTGGCTGCAGGTGGCAAGCTTCCCCATCTTGGCCGGCAGGGCTCCATCTTTTCTGCGGCTGGCGCACAGGCACCTGGGTTTATACCTGACCCCTCCACTGCTGACTCCCCACATCTGGCTCATGAGGGGGCCTCTCGGCTCTGTCTGCACATGTGCCTGATGCGGCCGTGGCTCTCAGCCTCCGCAGCTCCTGGCCGGGGCCCACCTGTCCCGTCTAGGTGGCTGCCATACCCCACTACCCCTGGTCTCTCTTGGACAGAACAGCTGATGAGCTGACCCTCAGCGTCCAGGTCAGAGTGCGCCAGGCTTCTCCTCCGCCCCAGCCACTGCTCCAGTTCCCAGAGGTCCTGCCTTGGGCCTGGGTCCTGCCCTGACTCTGGCCTGGCCCCCTTGGCCCTCCGGGACACTCTGGGCTCTCACACCTCAAGGCCATGGGTGAGCTGCTCGCAGGCCTGAGTGGCACTGTGCCCCAGACCTGTGCTCGCATATCTCCTGAGGCCTCTCTTGACCAATCTGGCAACAGAAACGCAGCACCTGACAACTTATCTTGTTGGCAAGACTCTCTCTCAGGTATTGTTGGTGGCAACAAAGAGAGGATGGGCAATATTGAGCACAACAATGTGGGCATCACCTTCTGGCTCAGAGTCCCCAGGTAGGAAAATACCCTAAAAAGACACTGTGTATGTGCGTGCTCAGGCACTTCAGTGGTGTCCGACTCTTTGTGACCCCATGTACTGTATGCTCCGGGCTTCTCTTTCCATGGGGTTTCCCAGGGAAAAATACTGGAGTGGGTTTCCTTATCCTTCTTTAGGGAACCTTCCCGATTCAGAGACTGAATCTGTGTCTCCTGCATTGCAGTGGGATTCTTTACCCACTGAGCCACCTGGGGTACAAAGTACAAAAGATACAACGGGGCTGCTACCTGCAGCATAATTTATAACAGAAACGCTGGAACAGTCCGTAGGCATGGATGCAAGTGCTCAGTAGAGCACTGGCCCTCTACACAGGGCTCTCGCACCTGCAGTAAGGGTGCAGACACCTGTGCCTGCTGCCACGGGGTTGCCTCCAGGATGATGCCAGGGCACAGCATTAAGGTGGCCAAGCAGGAGAAAAGGGTACCCAGACTGTGGGGGTTACTGCCTGCTCCACGCATGTGTCTGGGCTAGAAATCTGTGCAGATGGTGGTGGCAGCGGGACTTCAGTCTCCCTGGACCCCTCATAAAACAGGATGGTGCAGCAGCCCAGAAACAGTCAGGTGGCCAACACCAACCCTGAGGCCCCATGACAAGCAGGTAGAGACAACCTCCCGCCTTGCTTCCTAAGGCCAGCATGTGTGTGGAGGGACTGAGGCCACCCTCCCACCAGAGACAACAGGAAACTGGGCCGTGCCAGGCAGTGCAGGCCGTGACCCTAGAAATGGACAAATGGGGCAAGCCACGGTTTGGAGGACAGGGTGCCGAGGCTGCAGGGAAGGCACAGGAGAGGAGGGCCTTGCAGATGGGCTCTCCAGAACTGGGTGGAGAGCCTGAGTCCTGGGCTGGGCCCTGATAAGGATGCACATCTGGAAGGGAGCTGTCTGGCACTGCACAGAAGCTCTGAGAGGCTCCGAGATGTGTTCTGGGAGGCCATGATGGGGGCGTGTCCCACCAGCCCAGGAGCCCTCGTGGGCCAGGCCCCAGGCCAGACAACCTAACCTTCAGCAGGAAGGCAGCCGCCACCAGCCTGCAGTGCAGATGTGTGGAGGGAGCAACAGGGTGCTCAGAGCCTGGCCTGCCCAGGACAAAGCACAGGGGGACGCGCTCCACAAGGGCAGTGCCCTGGGTCGGGCCCGCAGACTCGCCAGTGAACAGAGGAGAGCGCTGGTCCCCGGGCCAGCGCACAGCTAATGCCAGCGCCAGAACCAGAAGACAGACTCTACAGCGGGCTTTATACCCCATCCACGCGGTCAAAGGCAGGGAGGTGGCTGGGCACTCGGGCATGGATCAGGGGATGAAGGGGGCCAGAAAGCACAGGCGTGGCTCAGACCCCTGTGGACAGGAGCCAGGAGCCACATGTGGGCCACTGAGCATCGAAAAGAGTAATAGCAGCAACGGGTTACAGAAGCTGAACTATGAATACAAGATGCTGCCTAAAAACCCAGCGCGGCAGCAGCGCAAGGCCCTGATGGGAGAAAATCAGTTATCTTCCCTGCCTTGCATACAAACTGCGTCTCAAGGTAACCAAACCCCTGATGAGGGATCAGTTTTCTTTATTAATATCCCAGCTGATAAATGAAGAAGTACAGAGTTAAAATACTGTCATTTCAAAGCCCTTATGGGAATGCCACCACAAACTACCATACAGCTAACTGCATTCATCTCACATGCTAGCAAAGTGATGCTCAAGAGCCTTCAGGACTGCCTTGACAGTATGTGAACTGAGAACTTCTAGATGTAAAAGCTGGACTTAGAAGAGGCAGAGGAACCAGCAATCAAATTGCCAAAATCTGTCATATCACAGAAAAAGCAAGGGAATTCTAGAAAAATATATACTTCTGCTCCATTGACTGCCATGCTAAGTCACTTCAGTCGCGTGCGACCTTATGAACTGTAGCCCGCCAGGCTGCTCTATCCATGGGATTCTCCAGGCAAGAATACCAGAGTGGATTGCCATTCCCTTCTCCAGGGGATCTTCCTGACCCAGGGCTCGAACCAATGTGTTTTAACATCTAACCTGCAGTACAGGAGACAGAGATTCTATCTCTGAGTAGGGAAGATTCCCTGGTGAAGGATAGGGAAACCCACTCCAGTATTTTTGCCTGGGAAAGCCCATGGAGAGAGAAGCCTGGTGGGCTACAGTCCGTAGGGTCACAAAGTTATGACCAAGCTAGACAGCGTATTAAAAAGCAGAGACGTCACTTTGCCAACAAAGGTCCATGTAGTCAAACCTATGGTTTTTCCAATAGTCATGTTTGGATGTGAGAGTTAGACCATAAAGAAAGCTGAGCACCGAAGAATTGATGGTTTTGAACTGTGGTGTTGGAGAAGACTCTTGAGAGTCCCTTGGACTGCAAGGAGATCCAACCAGCCCATTCTAAAGGAAGTCAGTCCTGAATATTCGTTGGAAGGACTGATGCTGAAGCTGAAGCTCCAATACTTTGGCCACCTGATGCAAAGAACTGACTCTTTGGAAAAGACTCTGATGCTGGGAAAGATTGAGGGCAGGAGGAGAAGGGGAAGACAGAGGGTGAGATGATTAGATAGCATCAGACATGAGTTTGAGCAAGCTCTGGGAGTTGGTGATAGACAGGAAATCCTGGCGTGCTGCAGTGCGTGGGGTCATAGAGTGAGAGATGACTGAGTGACTGAACTGAACTGAATACAGTCAAAGGTTGTGGGCTTCCCAGGTAGCACTAGTGGTAAAGAAGCCATCTCCCAATGCTGTTCAGCTCAGTTCAATTGCTCAGTCAGGTCTGACTCTTTGTGACCCCATGGACTGCAGCATACCAGGCCTCCTTGTCCATCACCAACTCCCGGAGTTCACTCAAACTCATGTCCATCGTGCCAGTGATGCCACCTAACCATCCCATCCTCTGTTGTCCCCTTCTCCTCCTGCCCTCAATCTTTCCCAGCATCAGGGTCTTTTCAAATGAGTCAGCTCTTCGCATCAGGTGGCCAAAGTATTGGAGCTTCAGCTTGAGCATCAGTCCTTCCAATGAGCATTCAGGACTGATCTCCTTTAGGACTGACTGGTTTGATCTTGCAGTCCAAGGGACTCTCAAGAGTCTTTTAGAACTACAGTTCATGAGCATCAGTTCTTCAGTGCTCAGCTTTCTTTATAGTCCACCTCTCACATCCATACATGACTACTGGAAAAACCATAGCTTTGACTAGACGGACCTTTGTTGGCAACGCAATGTCTCTACTTTTTAATATGCTGTCTAGGTTGGTCATAGCTTTTCTTCCAAGGAGCAAGCGTCTTTTCATTTCATGGCTGCAGTCACCATCTGCAGCAATTTTGGAGCCTAGAAAAATAAAGTCTGTCACTGTTTCCAGTGTTTCCCCATCTATTTGCCATGAAGTGATGGGACCAGATGCCATGATCTTAGTTTTCTGAATGTTGAGTTTTAAGCCAGCTTTTTCACTCTCCTATTTCACTATCATCAAGAAGCTCTTTAGTTCTTCTTCACTTTCTGCCATTAGGGTGATGTCATCTGCATGTCTGAGGTTATTGATATTTCTCCTGGCAATCTTGATTCCAGCTTGGGCTTCATCCAGCCCCGCATTTTGCATGATGGACTCTGCATAGAAGTTAAACAAGCAGGGTGATGATATACAGCCTTGACGTACTCCTTTCCCAACTTGAAACCGGTCCATTGTTCCATGTCTGGATCACAACACACTGTGGACAATTCTTAAAGAAATGAGAGTACTAGACCACCTTACCTGCCTCCTGAGAAACTTGTATGCAGTTCAGGAAGTGACAGTTAGAACCAGATGGATGATACCACTCTAATGGCCGAAAGTGAGGAGGAACTAAAGAGCCTCTTGATGAGGGTGAAAGAGGAAAGTGAAAAAGCTGGTTTAAAACTCAACATTCAGTGAACTAATATCATGGCATCTGGTCCTATTGCTTCACGGCAAATAGATGGAAGAAAAAGTGGAAACAGTAACAGATTTTATGTTTGTGTACTCCAAAACAAACAGTGATTGGAAGCACAAAATTAAAGGGTGCTTGCTCCTTGTAAGAAGAGCTATGACAAACCTAGACAGCTTATTAAAAATCAGAGACATCACTGTGCCAACAAAGATCCATACAGTCAAAGCTATGGTTTTTCCAGTGGTCATGTATGGATGTGAGAGCTGGACCATAAAGAAGGCTGAGCACCAAAGAATTGATGCAATTGAACTGTGGTGTTGGAGAAGACTCTTGAGAGTCCCTTGGACTGCCACTTGATCAAAGTAGTCAATCCTAAAGGAAATCAGTCCTGAATATTCATTGGAATTACTGATGCTGAAGCCGAAGCACCAATACTTTGGCCACATTATGTGAATAACTGACTCATTGGAAAAAACCCTGATGCTGGAAAAGACTGAGGACAGGAGGAGAAGGGGATGACAGAGGATGAGATGGTTGAATGACATCATTGATTCATGGACATGAGTTTGAGCAAGCTCCAGGAGATGGTGGAGGACAGGGAAGCCTGGCGTGCTGCAGCCCATGGGGCCACAGAAAGTCTGACATGACTTAGTGATTGGACAACAGCAGTGGGAATGCCAGCCTAAAAGAGAGATGCCCAGACATCCATGCTTCCTGATCCAAGGCAGTGCCACCTAAAAACCCAAGCTTAATCCAGCCGCAGCAGGCCCTCCGGGCCTCAGCCCACGCCTGTGTGTCCACTGCTGGCCACCCCTGTGGGCACCCTCAAGTGGGCAGCACAGCCTGCCCAGCCTCTGCCCCAGGTTGTCTCCAGCAAGGGGAAGAGGAGCCCCCGTGAGCCCCTGAGAGGGAGCCAGGCCCCCAGTGATGGGGCCGCAGCGGGGCTATACCTCTGGGAGCCGAAGCTGGAAATGGGCAAGAGGCCTGAACGAACACCTCACCAGGTGACTCACCGACGGCAAACAAGCATGAGAAAAGGAAGACCATGCCATAAGTCGCCAGGGAAACGTGGAGCCAAGCAACATTCTGGCACCATTGCACACCTGACCGAACAGCCAAGACCCGGAACGCCGATGACATCGATGCTGGTGAGCGCATGGCCAGCAGGAGCTCTCACCACGCCTGGCAGGGATGCAGAATGGAGCAGTCATGTTGGAAGACAGCGCAGCGGTTTCTTAGAAAATAAAGGTTTTCTTACCATTCAGTCCAGTAGTCGTGCTCCTTGGCATTTATCCAAAGGATTGAAACTCACACAGAGATATTTACAGCAGTTTTAACGACAGTTGCCCAAACTGGACGCCAGCAAAATATCCTCAGTAAATGGATAAAGTGTTATCTACCCAGAGAGTGGAATATTACTCAGCATTAAAAAGAAACAAGTTCAAGCCATAAAAAGACATGCAGATTCCTTACCCTCTGAGCCACCCTGAAAAGACATGGAGAAACTGTGAATGTGTGTTTCTAAGTGAACGATGCCAGCGGGAAAGGCTACATACTGTGCAATGACAACTCTATGCCATTCTGGGAAAGGCAAAGCTTCGGAGATGAAGAAAGGATGGGTGGCTGCCAGGGGTCCGGGTGGAGAGGGGTGTGGAGCACAGATGCCTTCAGGGCAGTGAGACACCTTTGTGTGAGACTCTGATGGTAGACACACGTCATCACACATTTGTCAGACCCACAGAATGTAAGCTGTGTCAACTACGAACTTTGTGTAGTATCAATACATACCAGTAAACACTAATGTATCGATATTGGTTCAGCAATATTGGTTCAACAAACATACCGATGTTAATAATAGGGGCCGTAATGTGTGGGGGCTGGAAGACAGGGGACATGTGGGAACTCTGTATTTTGTGACCAATTTTTCTATAAACCTAAGTCTGCTCTAAAAAGTATAGTGTGTTAATTAAAAAACAAATTACTAATCAATGTAATTAAAGAGTATGATACTTATATTCCAAAAGCTAGGAAACATTTTGAAGGAAATTGAAGAAGACTTGAATGAATGGGGAGACAGTTAAGGTTCAGAGACAAAGTTGTTAAGATGCGAATGTTCTCACAGCTCATCTATCAAACCCATATCAAAACCCAGATGGCTTCCTCACAGATATTGATTATGTTATCCTAAAATGCATGTGGAAATTCACAAGACCCAGAATAGCCATAACAATCTTGAAAAAGAACAAAGTTGGAGTACTCCCATTTCCTGATTTCAAAATTTACTACAAAGCTACAGTAATCAAGACAGTTAGTACTGGTGTAAGGACAGAAATCCAGATTAATGGACTAGAACTGAGAGTCCAAAAATGAGCCCTCATATTTATGGTCAACTGGTTTTCAAAAAGGGTGCCAAGACAAGTCAATGGAGAAAGCAGAGTCTTAGGAAATGGCACTGGGAAAACTGAATATTCACATGCAAAAGAATGAAATTGGACTGCCACCACATATGTGTGTAAAAAAGGCCTGAATGTGAGAGCTCAGACTTTTAAACTCCTAGAAAAAGCATGGGTATAAATCCTGGATTAGGCAATGGTTTCTTAGACAGGATACAGGCACAGACAGCGCAAGGAAGAATGGACAAGCTGAATATCATCAAAATGAAAGATGTGCATTTCAAAGAACACCATCAGGAGAGTGAAGAAAAACTCAGATTTTTGCAAATCATAAGTTGATCAGAGATTTGTGCCTAGAACACATAAACAGTATGTAGGAGGGCTTCCCAGGCGGTTAGTGGGTGAGAATCTGCCTGCCAGTGCAGGGGACACAGGCGGATGCCTGGTCTGGGGAGACCCCCCCACATGCCGTGGGAGTTAATCCCGTATCCCACAACCACTGGGCCGACCTGTCGCCACTACTAAAGCCTATTAGCTCTTATGTTTCCTTCCTGAGTTCCGTGACAAGAAAAGCCGCCACTATGAGAAGCCCCCATACCACGATGAAGAGTAGGCCCTGCTTCCTGCAACTATAGAAAGCCTGCACGTAGCAACGAAGGCCCAGCACAACGAAAAATGAAGAAATAAATATCAGAAAGTCTTCCTCAAAAAAGAATATGTAAGAACACAAGCAATGCATGAACACTTATAACTCAACAACAAAAAGACAGTCAGTCAAAAAAGCGAACAAATTATCTGAATAGACACTTCTCTAAAGAAGACACGCAACTGGCCAATAAGCACATGTAAAGATGCTCAACGTCATCAGCCTGTAGCGAAATGCAAGCCGGAACCACAGGCGCCACTTCTCGGCTGCTAGAACGGCCAGAGTCAGAGGGGCAGGCAAGGGAAAAACTTGGTGGTCTGGTGGTTAAGACTCTATGCTTCCACTGCAGGAAGGGGAGAGGTTCGATCCCTAGTCAGAGACTAAGATCCCACATGCTGCGTGGTGAGGCCAAAAAGAGAAAGGCAAAAACAAGTGTTGCCGAGGATGTAAAGAAATTGGAATCCTCAGGCACTGTTGATGGGGATGTAAAATGGTGCAGCCACTTTGGAAAACAGTCTGGCAGTTCCTCAAAAAAATTAAATGTGAAGTTAGCATATGACCCAGCAGTTTCACACCTAGGTACAGACCCAAGAGAAATGAAAACAAATGTCCGCTGAAACTGACATATAAGTGTCTATTATTGATAAAAGTCTCAAGGTGGGAACAGTCCAATTCCATCAGCTGATGAATGGATAATGTGGTAAGTCCATATAATGAATGAAATATTTGGCAATAAAAAGAAAGGAAGAACTAACATGCAGAAACATAGATGAGCCTTGAAAGCATTACTCTCGGTGAGGAGGGCAGTCACAGAAGACACTCGTAGTTGGTGCTCAGCTGCTAAGTCCTGTCCCACTCTTTGTGACCCCACGGACTGCAGCACACCAGGCTTCCCTGTCATCCACCATCTCCTGGAGTTCACTCAAACTCGTGTCCATTGAGTTGATGATTCTATCCAACCATCTCTGCCTCTGTCGTCCCCTTCTCCTGCCTTCAATCTTTCCCAGCATCAGGGTCTTTTCCAATGAGTCAGTTCTTTGCATCAGGTGGCCAAAGTATTGGAGCTTTGACTTCAGCATCAGTGCCGGGGGCCAGTGTGAGGAACTCCGCCCATGGCAAAGGTCATGAGGAAGGAGGCTTAGGCATACGCAAAGGCGTGATCAAGCCTCAGGAAACCCCCTGCTCCCGAGCATCTACCCCAAAACCAGAGTCTGTTTTTTCCTCTCACCTACACCTCTGATTTTACGGGGGGCTCTCCCCCATTACCGTTTCTCTCGGAGGAGTAGCTCCAAGGCAATAAAAATTCTTGGGCGTGCCAAGAGTGTTTTGACTTACGAATTCCTCTGAAGGTTATCTAGCCCACCTGTATAGGTTCATCCGGCCACATGTGATTGTTTACAGCCTCTCAACTGTGAGAGGTTTTAGACTTACTAAAGGCAAATTCTTGTGGGAAGTTAGAAATTATTAGTATAGTGGGTGGGTTGGAAATTATATTGGTGAAGGGTTTTTTCATTTGTTGTGTCAACAATTGCTGCTAATTCCCTGCCCTGGGTGGGACAAAGGCATCTCAGGTCAAACCTCTCTGCTGACACATGATTATTTACTACCTCTCAACCATAAGCAGCACAGAGAGTTTTGGAGTATTTTGAGAGTCTTAATTAGCATAGGGATTTTCTCCTTATTGAGTCAATGATTGCTGCCAGGCCTCCATATCCTTGGGAATATATTAATCAATGTATTTGGAATATAGAAAAGGAAATATAGTAGTTTTTAAGGTTAGCAATACTAGACTTTTTGAGTTAATGAATTTTCTCTTTTGTAATAGATCACTGTACTTTGTTATAAATCGCTGTGTCCTTGCTATGTAAAAATGTAACTTTATCACTATCTTAAGACTAAATAGATTTTAAGGGGAGCATTGGTGAAAGGATTTTCATTTGTTGGGCTGATGTTTGCTGCTAAATCTCCATATTCCCTGCCCTTATAATGAATATAACTAGCATATAGGAGAAATAAGTATTAACCTTTAAGCATATAGGAGAAATAAGAATTAACCTTGAAGATTAATCATGTTAACCTTGGGTTAAATAAATTCCTTTCTTGATTGTAACTCATACACCCTCACCCTATAGGAATGCAACTTTATTTGGAGGGTGGTGCCTGGTTTAAGAAAAAAAAAACATCCTTGGGATAAATAAGTATTTTGGTTATCAGAAAGAAAGGATCATAAAATGTCAGCAGGTCTCATGGCCAGAAGATGATGTAAAATCCCTAAGACCTTTTTATGTGAAGCACCTGATTTTGATAAAGGTCAGGACTGCTGACCCCTGCATGACTCTGAATTCATCCCTATATGTAACAAAAGGTATATAAGCAAACCCCAAAATAAAGAAACCGGATCAGTTCCGGAAAGACTGATTCCCTCATGTCGTTCTTTTCTGCTCCCCGTTTTTCTGGCTGAATTCCCATCTGGAGCGTGGGTGCCCGCCACGTCTGCTTACTTGCCCCCGTTTTCAAGCCCACTCGAGAAGGAGCCCAAGGAGGGGCACCTTCCGATACTCAAGCGGCACGGTGGCCCAACGCAGACGGTGCAAGTTCCTTGTCCGGAATTTCATTGGTACCCCACGCAAACCGAGTTATCCAGCCTCTTGTTCTCTCCTACTATTTTCTGGCCAAATTCCCATCTGGTGCATGGGTACCCACCAAGCCTATCAATTTTGCCTGGGCTTCTAAGATCAGACGGGGGGGGCCCTCAGTGCCTCCTCTCCTTCGGGAGAACAGGAAGACGCGTGCGGCCTACTTAGGTAGTGATTGGTATTCCATGTGAACCAAGTTATTCGGCCTCTTTTTCTCTGCTAATTTTCTAATCCCTCTCTATCTGTAATGAAATAAGTTATTTCCAAGGACGCCGACTCCGTCCCCACCTTCGAATTCCCTGGATCCACTGGGGCTGGACCCCGGCACGTCAGTCCTTCCAATGAGTACTCAGGGTTGATTTCCTTTAGGATGGACTGGTTGGATCTCCTTACAGTCCAAGAGATCTTAAGAGTCTTCTCAGCACTACAGTTTAAAAGCATCAATTCTTTGGCACTCAGCTTTCTTTATGGTCCAGCTCTTACATCTATACATGACTACTGGCAAAAACGGCTTTGACTATATGGAAAAATAGCTATGACATATATTGACTATATGACAAGTCAGCAAAGTGTTGTCACTGCTCTTTAATATGCTGTCTAGGTTGGTCATAGCTTTCCTTCCAAGAAGCAGGCGTCCTTTAATTTTGTGGCTGCAGTTACCATCCACAGTGTTTTTGGAGCCAAAGAAAAGAAAATCTATCACTGTCTCCACTTTCCCTGCATCTATTTGCCATGGAGCAATGGGACCGGATGCCATGATATTAGCTCTTTGAATGTTGTGTTGTAAGTCAGCTTTTTCACTCTCCTCTTTCACCTTCATCAAGAGGCTCTTGAGAAGTTCCTCCTCACTTTCTGCCATTAGAGTAGTATCATCTGTATATCTGAGGTTGTTGACATTTCTTCTGGCAATCTGGATTCCAGTTTGTGACTCATCCAGCCTGGGGTATTTTGCATGATGTACTCTGCATGTAATTTAAATAAGCAGGGTGACAATACACAGCCTTGTCTTACTCCCTTTCCAATTTTGAACCAGTCAGTTGTTCCAAGTCTGGTTCTAACTGTTGCTTCTTTACCTGAATACAGGTTTCTCAGAAGGCAGGTAAGGTGGTCTGGTATTCCCATCTCTTTAAGAATTTTCTACAGTTTGTTGTGATACACACAGTCAAAGTCTTTAGCACAATCAATGAAGCAGAAATAGATGTTTTTCTGGAATTCCCTTGCTTTCTCTTTGATCCAACAAATGTTGGCAATTTGACCTCTGGTTCCTCTGCCTTTTCTAAATCCAGCTTATATATCTGGAAGTTCTTGATTCAAGTACTGCTGACGCTTGGCTTGAAAGATTTGGGACATGACCTTGCTTATCTGGAAGTTCTTGAGTCAAGCACTGCTGATGCCTGGCTTGAGAGATCTGGGATGCAGCCTCGCCAGCGTGTAAGACGAGCACCACTGGGCAGTGGTTTGAACATCCTTTGGCATTGCCCTCTTTGGTGTTGTAATGGAAACCGGCCTTTTCCAGTCCTGTGGCCACTGCTGAGTTCTCCAAATTTGTTGACATACTGAACGCAGCACTTTAACAGCATCATCTTTAGAATTTGAAACAACTCAGCCAGAATTTCATTGCCTCCTCTAGCTTTGCTTGTAGTAGTGCTTGCTAAGGCTCACTTGTTTTCATATTACAGGGCGTCTGGCTCTAGATGAGTGACCACAACATTGTGGTTATTCAGGTCATTAAGACTTTTCTTGTATAATTCTTCTGTACAAGAAGAACTTGCCACCTCTTTTTAACCTTTTCTGCTTCTTTTAGGTCCTTACCATTTTTGTCCTTTATTGTGCCCATCCTTGCTTGGAATGTTCCCTTGATATCTCCAGTTTTCTTGAATAGCTCTCTAGTCTTTCCCATTTTATTATTTTCCTCTATTTCTTTCCAGTGTTCATTTAAGAAGGTCTTCTTATGTCTCCTTGCTATTTTCTGGAGCTCTGCATTCAGCTAGGGGTGTCTTTACCTTTCCCCCTTGCTTTTCACTCCTCTTGTCTCCTCGACTATTTGTCAAACCTCCTCAGACAACCACTCTGCCTTCTTGCATCTCCTTCTCTCTGTGATGGTTTTGTCCACTCCCTCCTGCACAACATTAACAAACCTCCGTCCGTAGTTCTTCCAGTGCTTTGCCTGCGAGACCTAATCCCTTGAATCTATTCGTCATCTCCACCGTATAATCATAAGGGATTTGATTTAGGTCATACCTGAATGGCCTAGTGGTTCTCCCAGCTTTCTTGCATTTAAGTCTGAGTTTTGCAATAAGGAGCTCATGATCTGAGCCACAGTCAGCTCCAGGTCTTGTTTCTGCTGACTGTATAGCGCTTCTCCATCTTCAGCTGCAAAGAACGTGATCAGTCTGGTTCAGTGTTGGCCATCTGGTGATATCTGTATGAGGCTCTCTCGTGTTGCTGGAAGGTGTTTGCTGTGACCAGTGCGTTCTCTTGACCTTTGCCCTGCTTTGTTTTGTACTTCAAGGATAAACTTGCCTGTTACTCCAGGTATCTCTTGACTTCCTACTATTTGTATTCCAATCCCCTGTGACGAAAAGGACACCTTTTTTCGGTGTTAATTCTAGGAGGTGTTGCAGAGCTTCACAGAAGTGGTCGCCTTCAGCTTCTCCGGCACTAGTGGTCGGACTGTAGACGGGCCCCTGTGCCGTCGGGTGGTCTGCCCCGGAGATGAGCTGAGATCGCTCTGCCATTTCTGATGCCGCACCAGCTGCTGCATTTCAGACTCTCGCTGACTGCGAGGTGAAGAAGAGCTGAAGAGCGTCTTCATGAGAGTGAAAGAGGAGAGTCAAAAAGCTGGCTTAAAGCTCGACATTCAGAAAACTAAGAGCATGGCATCCGGTCCCATCACTTCATGGGAAATAGAAGGGCAAACAGTGGAAACAGTGGCTGACTATTTTTCTGGGCTCCAAAGTCATTGCAGATAGTGACTGCAGCCATGAAATTAAAAGATGCTTACTCCTTGGAAAGAAAGTTATGACCAACCTAGGCAGCCTATTAAAAAGCAGAGACATTACTTTGCCAACAAAAGTCCATCTAGTCAAGGCTATGGTTTTTCCAGTGGTCATGTATGGGTTTGAGAGTTGGACTATAAAGAAAGCTGAAGGCCGAAGAATTGATGCTTTTGAACTGCGGTATTGGAGAAGACTCTTGAGAGTCCCTTGGACTGCAAGGAGATCTAGCCAGTCCATCCTAAAGGAGATAGTCCTGGGTGTTCCTTGGAAGACCTGATGTTGAAGCTGAAACTCCAATACTTTGGCCACCTGATTCGACGAGCTGACTCATTGGAAAAGACCCTGATGCTGGGAAAGATTGGGGTCAAGAGGAGAAGAGGATAACAGGATGAGATGGCTGGATGGCATCACCGACTCAATGGACATGGGTTTGGGTGGCCTCCGGGAGTTGGTGATGGACAGGGAGGTGTGGTGTGCCACAGTCCATGGGGTTGCATGGGGTAGGACATGACTGAGCGACTGAACTGAACTGTTGACTGTGAGGGCCACTCCATTTCTTCTAGGGGATACTTGCCCACAGTAGTAGATATAATGGTCATCTGAATTAGCCTATTCCCATCCATTTCAGTTAACTGACTCCTAAGATGTTGGTGTTCACTTTTGCCCTTTCCTTCTTGCCCAGTTTACCTTGACTGATGGGCCTAACGTTCCAGGTTCCTATGTAATATTGTTCTTTACAGCATTGGACTGTACTTTCACCACCAGACACATCCACAGCTGAGCGTCATTTCCACTTTGGCCCAGCTTCTCCCTTCTTTCTGCAGCTATTTGTAGTTGCCCTCTGCTCTTCTCCAGTAGCATATTGGGTGCCTTTTGGCCTGGGGTGCTCATCTTTTCATGTCGTACCTTTTTGCCTTTGCATGCTTCTCCTGGGTCTCTGACGGCAAGAATACTGGAGTGGTTTGTCATTCCCTCCTCCAGTGGACCACGTTTTGTCAGAACTCTCCACCATGACCCGTCCATCTCTGGGGGCCCTAGACGACACGGCTCAGAGCTTCATTCAGTTACACAAGCCTGTTCACCATGACATGGCTGTGATCCATGACGGGAGTATTGACATGGGGATTTTGTCTCAATACAGCTGTTATTTAAAAAAAGAGGATTACAAAAGAAAATACTAAATATTTAGAATTGATAGAAATTAAAGTGCTACATGTTTATCTCCATGGCAAAAATATTAAATTAGATAACACACCACAAATATGCACACAGATTCACATAAATGACCATCTCACACAATACACAAAACAGTTATGCATCCATCTCAGAGACACATATGAGAGGCTAGGCACCCGCTCCCACCACGTATATAAAAAATGAGACCTGTATTTCATGTGAGTGAGTGTTAGTCACTCAGTCGTGTCCGACTCTTTGCAACCCCATGGACTGTAGCCTGCCAGGCTCCTCTGCCCATGGGATTTTCCAGGCAAGAATTCTGGAGTGGGTTGCCAGTTCCTTCTCCATCTTTATTTCATATTGAAAGGGAGACTGGGCAAGGTAGAGGTTAAAGTTGTACTAGGGCCTCAAAAAAAAAACAAAAACAGGCCCACCTGTTAATCTTAAAGCAAACCTTCATCTCAAGGTCTCGGGAAAAACAAGCCCTCCTGTTAATCTTAAGACAGACCTTCATCTCAAAAATGTGTAGGGGACTCGTATCTTAGAAATGCAGCCCCCAGGAAGTTTTCTGGGAGATGTTTACCGCAAACCGTTCCAGGAAACTAATTTTCTGGAAAAACAAGTTAGCAGAAAGAAATTAAAACTCAGACAGACATGTCGACCCGATAACAAATGCACCAATCAGATTGTTCCACCCCAGCGGTACCTGTTTGTGGCTTTTGTGTTTGAAGACTGCTTTGTAACAAATGTGGGGTGGGTTCGTTCTTCCCTGGTGGTGATCGAACCCCGGCGCGCCTGCCTAATAAATCCTCTTGCTGTTTGCATCGATTCCGTGTCTTGGAGATTCCTTGGGCGACGGACCCCTAGAAGGAGGCCTTGAGGCCTAACAATATCATATACAAAATATTCAATTACAGCACACACTCAAAAAGATACCATTTCCAATGTACCAGAAAATTTGATAACTGTCTCATACCATACACAAAGCATCATGCCATACAATGGCATAAATTTCAGTCATATAGAGAAAAAAGTTAGACATCTACTTCACACTTTAAGCAAATAAATTAGTCAATCACACACACATACCCATACTTTTCCAACTCAGAACACCATGCTAAAATATTCATCACGCTATATCCACAGTAAAAAAATTAGATCTCCATCTACAAGTATTTTTTAAAAACAGATCCTAGCAGCTCTCCACGAAAATCTCGTTTCTGTTCCCGTGTGGTCCAGGCACGCCGAGCAAGGCCATTTATAGCTGAGTCAGGAAGGTCCCTCTCAGAGACATTCCAGGGCAGACAGGAACGTCCCCTCCAGGGGAAGATCTGCTTACATTCCAGAGTCAAGGAACACTTCTCTCTGTCTGGAAGGCAGGACGGGAGGTCCCCAAGCCATCCCATATGCGATCAGACTTGCTGATTTCCAGGTTCTTCTGAAACACACACCTCTGCATGCCAGTGGGGAGGAGCTGGAGGAGCTGGTCTGGGCGTTGCTGCTGCTGCAAGGAACTAGCGCTCTGCCTCTGGCCCGGGTGTGGCCCCCAGATGGGAGGCTGCTGGGTGACCCCGTCAGCTGCAGGGAGAGCTGTCTCAGACCCTTCACTGTTTCTGATTTAACTGTTCATTTTACATCAAAGAATGAGGTGCACGTTGTTTCCATTCAGGCAGAAAAACTAAGTAACCTTTTTACGTACTATACACACACAGAAGACAAAGCCCATCTCACACCTCGCACACCTTAGCAGCCGCTAACCATGCAGCCTTACATGACACAGCGTGCACACACACTGGATCACACCAGACACACGGCAGAGACGGACATCCGGCCACGCATGGCATCCCTCGCCTACTTCCCTCCCTCCCCCTCCCTCTGCTCACTGCAACACCATGCGTACACAGAAGGTTGCCCATCTTGTACAGACACATACAAAAGTGAGAAAACCAGCTCCTATTTCTTCAACAGGCTGAATGGTTCTGAGAAGCACAGATTGGGGGCCCCAGGGTCCTCTGTGGGAAAGGCTGGCAAGCTGGGTCCCAGGTGCTTTGCCAGGACTTTGAGGTGTATGTGACCCTGTGCTGACCTCCCCCAGCCACACTGGAGAGGGACCAGGGGTTGATTTGGGGTGGCCCCTGAGGGCTTCTTTCTGGGCAGTCAGAGCCTTTCTGCATTTAAGTCCGTAAGCTGATGTTCCAGGGCAGTTCTGTAGACCCTGCTCGGCCTCCCACACGGAAGTCGCTGTCTTTTGGAGGAGCTGGCGAATCCGGAATCTGATTGGCTCACTCAGTCCCTGCCAGGTGGTGTGTAGGTGTGTGCAGCAGGGGCTCAGACTCCAGGAGAGGGCATGCTGTGCTTCGGGACCAGATGGTCTGGCGGGTCCTGCCCCATCGGTGAGCTCGTGGGCCCCCAGGCAGGCTAGGGCCTGGAGACGCAGGGGCTGCTGGTGGGGAACACAGGGAGAAATGCACCCCCCTCTGTGTTCTCAGTCACAGCCACCCGCCGGCTCCATCCCCTCCAGGGCTTTGGGTGTGGACAGACTGGTTCTTGCCCTCATATAGCTGGCAGTCTCCTGAGGGGAGGAGATAAAAGCCAAGTAAACACCAAACAAACAAGATGGGGCAACTCATCGAGTAACACGAGGTCTCATGCCTGATAGTATTATGCTGCCTTTGCTCCAGTCTGGCAGAGACCCCTTTCAGTTGCCTAATTATGAGCAAGAGACAGTTTAAGAACGACACGTTGGCCTGGAGAAGCTTCAGTGAATGGCTGTGTGGGATGCTGATAGGAGTCTGTCTTTGATTCAGAAAAAAAGAAATGGAAACTCAGTTTTGGTGATAATTCTGTGTGTTGAATGTTATTTTAAATAAGCATTTCTAGATAATTTTCAGAAGCAGCATGCAAGGTGGGTTTGTGTGGAGATCAAAGGGTGTGTATTTCTGAGATGTGACGTCTCCAGAGCTGTGCACTGGGATTCCAGGCACAGAGAGACACGCGTGTGCACGCTGGTGCAGTGTGAGCCAGACCTGAACAGCGGAGGTGCTCACCCTAAGAAACTCGTCCAGAATTTAAACAGACTCTCTCATTAAATGTGAGTAGAGAAAGTCACTGTTTCCAAATGAATGCACTCCCCACATTATGTGAGCTTTTGAAGCTGAGCTTCTTATTTTGAGGTCATTGCAGGCTCGAGCGCAGCCGCAGAAAGGCACCAGGGCTCCTCGCGCACTCTGCCCAGTCTGCCCCAATCTCAGTTCGGTGAGTTCAGTTCAGTGGCTCAGTCGTGTCCGACTCTTTGCGGCCCCACGAATCGCAGCGCGCCAGGATGCCCACAGTCACAGCCATAACGCAGATATGAATGCGACCCATGACCCTTTTCTCCCGCCTCACTCGCATTCACTATGTGCGTGTGTGCCTGACACGAGTGTGTCCACGCCACAGTCAAGATGCGTCTGTCCTTTTATGTCTTTTGTCCACATTCTAACTGCACTTTTTTTTTTCTGCTGAGTTTTGAAGACTCTTTATATATTCCAGATACCAGTCCTTTGTTGGGTACATGGCTTGCAAATATTTTCTCCCCATCTATGTCTACAAAAATACCTTGGATGGGAATTGCATTAAGCCTACAGATCAATCTGAAAACATTTGACATATTTACTATGCTGAGTCCTCTCATCCACAAACATAGTAATACCTCCATTTTTTCAGATCTTCATTGGTTTCTTTCTTTACTGTTGCACAATTTTTAGCATATAGATTCTCTGTACACTTTGCTAAGCTTACACCCAAGTATTTACTTTTCTTTGATGTAACTGCAGTGAGCGGTGGCTGTGTGGTGCTGAAGTGGCGAGCAGCCGAGAAGAAATATCCCACGTCCAAGGTCAGGAACAGCGGCTGCGCTTTGCTTGAGCAGCCGTGAAGAGATATCCCACGTCCAAGGTAAGAGAAACCCCAGTAAGACAGTAGGCGCTGAGAGAGGGCATCAGAGGGCAGACACACTGAAACCATAATCACAGAAAACTAGCCAATCTGATCACAAGGACCACAGGCTTGTCTAAACCAGTGAAACTAAGCCATGCTGTGAGGGGCCACCCAAGACAGACGGGTCATGGAGAGTTCTGACAAAATGTGGTCCACTGGAGAAGGGAATGGTAAACCACTTCAGTATTCTTGCCTTGAGAACCCTCATGAACAGTATGAAAAGGCAAAAAGATAGGACACTGAAAGATGAACTCCCCAGGTTGGCAAGTGCCCAATATGCTACAGGAGATCAGTGGAAAAGTAACTCCAGAAAGAATGAAAGGATGGAGCCAAAGCAAAAACAACACCCAGCTGTGGATGTGACTGGTGATGGAAGCAAGGTCTGATGCTGTAAAGAGCAATACTGCATAGGAACCTGGAATGTTAAGTCCATGAATCAAGGACCCAACATCAAGGAATGTTAGGTCCAGCAAACTAAAATGGACTGGAATGAGTTAATTTAACTCAGATGACCATTATATCTACTACTGTGGGCAAGAATCCCTTAGAAGAAATGGAGCAACAATCATGGTCAACAAAAGAGTCCAAAATGCAGTACTTGGATGCAGTCTCATAAATGACATAATGATCTCTGTTCATCTCCAAGGCAAACCATTCAATATCACAGTTATCCAAGTCTATACCTGTCCCGACCAGTAATGCTGAAGAAGCTGAGGTTGAATGGTTCTATGACCTACAAGACCTTTTAGAACTAACACCCAAAAAAGATGTCCTTTTCATTATAGGGGACTGGAATGCAAAAGTAGGAAGTCAAGAAACACCTGGAGCAACAGGCAAATTTGGCCTTGGAGTACGGAATGAAGCAGGGCAAAGACTAATAGAGTTTTGCCAAGAAAATGCACTGGTCATAGCAAACACCCTCTTCCAACAACACAGGAGAAGACTCTACACATGGACATCACCAGATGGTCAACACCAAAATCAGATTGATTATATTCTTTGCAGCCAAAGATGGAGAAGGTCTATACAGTCAGCAAAAACAAGACCAGGAGCTGACTGGCAGGCTCAGATAATGAACTCCTTATTACCAAATTCAGACTGAAATTGAAGAAAGGGGAAAAACCACTAGACCATTCAGGTATGACCTAAATCAAATCCTTTACGATTATACAGTGGAAGTGAGAAATAGATTTAAGGGGCTAGATCTGATAGACAGAGTGCCTGATGAACTATGGACGGAGGTTTGTGACATTGTACAGGAGACAGGGATCAAGACCATCCCTAAGAAGAAGAAATGCAAAAAGGCAAAATGGCTGCCTGAGGAGGCCTTGCTGTCAAAAGAAGAGAAGCTAAAAGGAAAGGAGAAAAGGAAAGATATACCAATTTGAATGCAGAGTACCAAAGAATAGCAGGGAGAGACAAGAAAGCCTTCCTCAGTGATCAGTGTAAAGAAATAGAGGAAAACAATAGAATGGGAAAGACTAGAGATCTCTTCAAGAAAATTAGAAATACCAAGGGAACATTTCATGAAAAGATGGGCTCAATAAAGGATAGAAATGGTATGGACCTAACAGAGGCAGAAGATATTAAGAAGAGGTGGCAAGAATACACAGAAGAACTGTACAAAAAAGATCTTCATGATCCAGATAACCACGATGGTGTGATCACTGACCTAGAGCCAGACATCCTGGAATATGAAATCAAGTGGGCCTTAGGAAGCATCACCATGAACAAAGCTAGTGGAGGTGATGGAATTCCAGTTGAGCTATTTCAAATCCTGAAAGATGATGCTGTGAAAGTTCTGCACTCAATATGCCAGCAAATTTGGAAAACTCAGCAGTGGCCATAGGACCAGAAAAGGTCATTTTTCATCCAATCCCAAAGAAAGGCAATGCCAAAGAATGCTCCAACTACCACACATTTGCACTCATCTCACACACTAGTAAAGTAATGCTCAAAATTCTCCAAGCCAGGCTTCAGCAATACGTGAACCATGAACTTCCAGATGTTCAAGCTGGTTTTAGAAAAGGCAGAGGAACCAGAGATCAAATTGCCCAACATCTGCTGGATCATTGAAAAAGCAAGAGAGTTCCAGAAAAACATCTATTTCTGCTTTATTGACTATGCCAAAGCCTTTGACTGCGTGGATCACAATAAACTGTGGAAAATTCTGAAAGAGATGAGAATACCAGACCACCTGACCTGCCTTTTGAGAAATCTGTATGCAGGTCAGGAAGCAACAGTTAGAACTGGACATGGAACAACAGACTGGTTCCAAATAGGAAAAGGAGTGCGTCAAGGCTGAATATTGTCACCCTGCTTATTTAACTTATATGCAGAGTACATTATGCAAAATGCTGGGCTGGATGAAGCACAGGCTGGAATCAAGATTGCTGGGAGAAATATCAATAACTTAGATATGCAGATGACAACACTCTTATGGCAGAAAGTGAAGAGGAACTGAAGAGTCTCCTGATGAAAGTGAAAGAGGAGAGTGAAAATGTTGGCTTAAAGCTGAACATTCAGAAAACGAAGATCATGGCATCCGGTCCCATCACTTCATGGCAAATAGATGGGGAAACAGTGGAAACAGTGTCAGACTTTATTTTTTGGGCTCCAAAATCACTGCAGATGGTGACTGCAGCCATGAAATTAAGAGACACTTACTCCTTGGAAGGAAAGTTATGACCAATCTAGACAGCATATTCAAAAGCAGAGACATTACTTTGCCAACAAAGGTCCGTCTAGTCAAGGCTATGATTTTTCCAGTAGTCATGTATGGATATGAGAGTTGGACCATAAAGAAGGCTGAGTGCTGAAAAACTGAAGCTTTCGAACTGTGGTGTAGGAGAAGATCTTGAGAGTCCCTTGGACTGCAAAGAGATCCAACCAGTCCATCCTAAAGGTGATCAGCCAGAGTGTTCATTGGAAGGACTGATGTTGAAGCTGAAACTCCAATATTTTGCTTTTTGGCAACTGATTCAATGAGCTGACTCATTGGAAAAGACCCTGATGCTGGGAAAGACTGAGGGCAGGAGGAGAAGGGGACGACAGAGGATGAGATGGTTGGATGGCATCATGGACTCAATGGACATGAGTTTGAGCAAGCTCTGGGAGTTGGTGACGGACAGGGAGGCCTGGTGCGCTGCAGGCCATGGGGTCACAATGAGTTGGACATGATCGAATGACTAAATCGAACTGATGTAACCACAAAGCATGCGTGTCTGATTTTGGTTCCACAGGTTTAAAGTTGGTGTGTAGAAAGGTGACTGACGGTTCTGTGCTGCCCACTCCACCAGAGCCCTCTGGAGAGGGAGGAGACCCCTGCGGCAGTGCCGGGGGAGGAGGCGAGGAGGGAGAGCGCAAGCCAGCCTCCTGCCTGCAGGGGCCCTCAGGAGGAGGGCTGCAGGGAGCCAGGAGAGGTGTGGCCCTCAGGGGAGGAAGGAAGCTGGACAGGAGACTGCCCGCCCATAGGAGAGCGCTAGTGGGAGAGAGGAGGTGGCCCTTCTCTGCTTCCGGCCTTCAGTTCAGCTCAGTCGCTCAGTCGTGTCTGACTCTTTGCAGTCCCATGCGCTGCAGCACGCCAGGCCTCCCTGTCCATCACCAACTCCCGGAGCTTGCTCAAACTCATGTCCATTGAGTCGGTGATGCCATCCAACCATCTCATCCTCTATTGTCCCCTTCTCCTCCTGTCTCCAATCTTTCTCAGCATCAGGGTCTTTTCAAATGAGTCAGCTCTTCACGTCAGGTGGCCACAGTATTAGCACTTCAGCTTCAGTACCAGTCCTTCCAATGATTATTCAGGGCTGATCTCCTTTAAGATTGACTTGTTTTATCTCCTTGCAGTCTAAGGGACTCTCAAGAGTCTCCTCCAACACCACAGTTCGAAAGCTTCAATTTTTCAGCACTCAGCCTTCTTTATGGTCCAACTCTCACATCCATACATGACTATAGGAAAACCCATAGCTTTGACTATACAGACACTTGTCAGCAAAGTGATGTCTCTGCTTTATAATATGCTGTCTAGGTTGTTCATAGCTTTTCTTCCAAGGAGCAATTGTCTTTAAATTTCATGGCAGTCACCATCTGTAGTGATTTTTGGAGTCCAAGAAAATAAAATCTGTCACTGTTTCCATTGTTTAACCATCTGTTTGTCATGAAGTAATGGAACTGGATACCATGATCTTAGTTTCTTTAAGACTGAGTTTTAAGCCAGCTTTTTCACTTTCCTCTTTCACCTTCATCAAGAGCGTCTTTAGCTCTTCACTTTCTGCCATTAGGGTGGTGTCATCTGCATATCTGAGGTTATTGATATTTCTCCCAGCAATCTTGATTCCAGCTCGTGTTTCATGTAGCCTGGCATTTTATATGAGGTACTCTGCATATAAGTTAAATAAGCAGGGTGACCATATACAGCCTTGATGTAGCCCTTTTCCAATTTTGAACAACCAGTTGTTCCATGTTCAGTTCTAACTGTGGCTTCTGGATCTGAACATGTTTCTCAGAAGGCAGGTAAAGTGGTTTGGTATTCCCATCTCTAATAATTTTCTACAGTTTGTTTTTCTACATTTTATTCCACACAGTCAAAGGCTTTAGTGTTATGCCCGAAGTCCGAGTCCCCAAAACTGAGAGAATAAGACCTCTACAGCAATGCAAAAGCATAAAGAGGTTTTATTTCTAGTTCGAACTAGGGCTCCCATCTCATCCAGCACAATGGAGTCTTGACGAGAGCCCCGAGCCCTGGATTACAGTATTATTTATAGATTTAAGACAAAGACAGGGAGTTGGTAAGGGCGGATTGGTTGCAAGGGTTTTTTGGCATCTGCTAATTGGCTAGATTTTCGCGCGCGCGCGGGCTTTTTTAGGGGATTTCCGTCCTCGTCCCTATTGGCTCAGGTCTGGCGTGGGCGGGGGCTACGGGGATTTTTTCTGATTGGTCAAGCTACACTGCCTGCGGGAGTTCCCAGCGCCTCAGCTTTTCTAGAGACTAAACCTCAGACCTAGCCTGCCTCTTAGAGCGTCCTGTCTCGTTAGCCTAACATTTAGCACATTCAGTGAAGCAGAAATAGATGTTTTCCTGGAATTCCCTTGCTTTTTCTATGATCCAACGGATGTTGGCAATTCGATCTCTGGTTTATCTACCTTTTCTAAATCCAGCTTGAACATCTGGAAGTTCATGGTTCACATACTGTTGAAGCCCATGTTGAAGGATTTTGAGCATCACCTTGCTAGCATGTGAAATGAGTGCAATTTCAGTACTTTCAACATTCTTTGGCATTGCCTTTCTTTGGGATGGAATGAAAAGTGAACTTTTCCAGTCCTGCATCCACTGTTGAGTTTTCCAAATTTGCTGGCATACTGAGTGCAGTACTTTCACAGCATCATCATTCAGGATTTGAAGTAGCTCAGCTGGAATTCCATTATCTCCAGTAGCTTTGTTCATGGTGATGCTTCCTCAGGCCCACGTGACTTCACACTCCAGGATGTCTGGCTCTGGGTGAGTGGTCGCACCGCTGTGCACACACAGAGCACTCACACTTTTTGAACAGCTCCTCTCTGCACATTTGCCACTTCCCTGCAGCTACTAGGTTCTTACCGTTTTTGTCCTTTATTTGCCCATCTTTGCTTGAAATGTTCCCTTGGGATCCCTGTGTGCAAGCCCACAGAAATCTATGTCTCGCGTTTTCTCAGCTGCAAACTGCAGATTCCCAGGTAGGGGGAGGTCACCTGCTCCTCCCTGGCCCACGGTCCCGTGCTCTGGCACAGCCCTTTCCCTGAGTATGAGGACAGGCTAGCCTCCCCCTCCCCCTCTGCCAGCATCCTCTCTGCCCGTCCTCCCTCAGTCCTGCTTCTCTGCAGGGCTGGCTCGAGCGGAGTCTAGAGCACTGATTGGAGGCGCTTTGCAAACTGACTCCAGCCTCCTCCTCCAGGTTGGCCTCCAGCTGTTACTTGTTTGGGCCTCAGGAAATTGGTGGGTGGGGGTGGCGGAGGGGTTCTTTCCACAACCCCTTTCAGGAAGTGCGGCATTTCCGCGAGGCAGTGACTTCCCGAGCCGCTCCTGACCCACGTGCGTGAGCGCGTGGTCCCTTTTCAGCCCGACCAGTGGTAACCCCTGCCTGCGGGGCGGGTTCTGACCCGACCCCACCTCCGAGGGCGGTCCCGGCCCGTCAGCGCGGCTGCGAAAGCCGGCGGCCCGGGTGCAGCGGCCATGGCGGGGCCGACGGGGGACTGGGCGGAGGCCGCCCCGGCGACCTCGGCCCGGAGCGTGCTGGGGGGCTACCGCGCCTACGCCCGCCGGTGGGTCTTCCTGCTGGTGGTCAGCCTGCTCAGCTGCTCCAACGCCACGGTAGGGGCTGGGCCGGGGCCGGGCCGGCGGGGCGAGGCTGCGGGCCGGGCCGGGACGTTGCCGAGCCCGGCCCGTCGACGTCCGGTGCGCGCCGAGCGCCGCGCCCCGCTGGAGCATCGGCCGCTGAGAACTCGCTCAGCCGGTCCCGGGGCGCAGCCCTCCCGTCTCGCGACGCGGCACCGCGGGGGAGGGCGGGCCGGGCGGAGAGCCCCTTCCTTGGCCGAGGCTGCGCAGGGAGAGCGGGTGCCCTGTGTGTCCTCGCGGGGCCTGAGCCCAGGTCCTGGACTCGCTGTGGTTTCGACAGGATGCGCTCCTGCCGCCGAAAGTCACTGTCCGCAGCCGCGGAGGGCCCCTCCCGCGGTCTCCCGTCTCTGCCGAGCGCGCGCCCACCGCAGCCTGGGCACCCGCTCTGCCCCCCTACCTGCCTCTCTTCCCTGGGCCCTGGCCGCCCTCCCAGGGTTTCTGGCTCACTTCCAAGGTCCCTCACCAGAGGCCGTTCTTGCCCGCCCACTCAGTCCCTTTCTTCACAGCCACCCAGCTGGGGTCAGCAGGGAGCCTTCATCTGTTCTAGAGCTGACCCACTGCTGGCAGGGACAGTGCTCATCAGCACAGCCCCTGAGACCAGAGAAGCCCCCGCGAGAGCCGGGTCTGCTGGTTCCAGGGCCCCAACTCTCCCAGCCTGCTGCTCCCCCAGACTCGCCCCTTGAGGGTCTAAACCCTCTGCCGGCCCAGCACGGGCCACGGCCCAGCCAGCAGACCTCTCTCTGCTCCTCCAGCCCCGGGCCGTGGCATCCTGCGTGCCCTGGACTGCATGCTCTTCCAAGCCTGAGGCCAGGGGTTGCCTGCTGAGCGGTCAGGCCGCAGAGCTACGGGCCCGTGGGTCTCCTCCTGTAAGCTGCCTGAAAGAGCACCGTTCAGCCTCACACCGGACCTCAGGGAGTTGGGCAGTTGAGGTGCGGCCACAATCATGAAACGCAAAGTGGTGGGGGGCAGTGGGGCCTGAAGCTCAGGGAGGCCCTGGGTGGCAGAGAGAGGTCAGATGCAGAGACCGTGAGGAGGAGGGGCTGGCAGGTGAGGGCAGCCCTGGAAGGTACCACCTTGGAGAGGTTCTTGGGCGACAGCCCCTCTTGGACGTCACTGCAAACTCTTTGGGGCCTCTTTCCTCCTCTCCTTGTTGGCTAGCCCTGTGCTGGGACAAGTGGCATGCCCAGCCTGGGACTTCAGAGATGTTTTTCTGTGCAGCAGTTTCTGGTCTGCGTCTGAAAACTGTGAAGCCAGGACTGAGTTTGGGTTCAGTGGTTTGAGAACGCAGAGCGGGAGTCTCTCTCAGCCCTCCAGCTGCTTCAGTGTCTGGGGGTGGATGTTGGAGGCCGAGGCTGTGCCCCCACACTTGTCTTGTCCACAAATCGTCATGGAGCAGACAGGAATCACACCAGGACTTGTCACGGTCCCCGTGGGGTCACAGCAGGGAGCTCGGGTCAAGAGATGCACCCTCGCTTACTCCTGTGGCCAGATGCACAGGGCCCTCGGTCCCGGGAGGGGTGGGCAGCGTGAAGGGCATGTGGGTGGCGCTTGCAATGAGGCCTCAGTGGCCCTGGAGTGGTCTGGGTGAGGGCCAGCGTGGAGGACAGGCGCCCACGTTCTCAAAGGATGCACAGGGCCTCCCGGCAGGCTGGGAACATGTGGGGGAAGTCTGCGCCATGGGCACCCAGTTGCCCCCACGTTGCTGTGTGCGTTTCAGACCTGCCTCTGCCCCGCTGGCCACAGGTTCTGGGGAGGGCCGAGGGGCGAGGCTGGTGAAGGTAGGCTGCGAGCAGAAGGCGTGGCAGCCAGAGCCAGGGTTTCTTGCTGCTGGGTCAGCTGGGCAGGAAGCAGGTGGCCTGCACCAAGTTCTTCCTGAACCTAGAAACTGTCCTGAGAAAAGGGAAGAAAAGGCAGCTGTTGCCCAAGGTCGCTGTCACGTGGGGCTCTGTGGCCAGAGCTCTGTTTGGGTTAGGAAGGCTGGATCCTGCGGCCTCCGCCGTGGGGGCAGGGTGTGAGGCCTGGGTGAGCTCCCGCCTTGCTGTGCCCTCTCAGAGGTGGAGTTGATGGGCTTTGATTTGTGACACCTTCATTTCTGGACCAGGCCAGGATGCCTCCCCACTCCCTCCTGCAGTAAGCCCTGGTGCACTGAGGTGTCCTCCACGGGCACCGAGTGTCCACGGAGTTGCCCCCACAATGTGCTCCTCGGCCTGTCCTGTCTGGGCAAACTCCACGTCCACGTGGCAGGGGGCCGGGGCCTCTCCCGCCTCCCGGCACTGCCGCTGTGGCCAGCACCAGTCTAGGCGCCCCCCACCCTGCATGGTGGCCACCTCTTCTGCTGTCAGCCCCAGGCCTCCTCCTCAGAGAGCCGGTGCTGGGGGCCTCGCTGTCCTACAGGGTCCAGCCAGGTTGTCCGCCTCCTCCTGCCCCGGGACCATGTCTGCAAGGATGGTTCCGGTTCTCTGTCCCGACATGCTGTCTGAGCCCCCAGCTGGTGCCTCCCCTCTGGCGTGACCAAGTGAAGACCCCAGCCCCGACGGGACGCCTGGACCCTTTCTTTCCCTCAGACCAGCCGGCCATGCCCAGGGCAGCCGGCAGCCGCGGTGTCTGCGGTGCCTGCCCCGAGCTGATTTCAGCCTGTGTCTTGCAGCTGTGGCTCAGCTTCGCGCCCGTGGCTGACATGATCGCTGGGCACTTCCTCCTCTCCACCGAGCAGATCAACTGGCTGTCACTGGTCTACCTCGTGGTGTCCATCCCGTCCGGTGTGGTGGCCATCTGGGTTCTGGACTCCATTGGACTCCTCTGGGCGGTGAGTCAGGCCACACGCCAGGGCCTGCTCTGGGACAGGCGGGTCCCCAAGCGTGGGATTGAGAGCCATCCCCTCCTCCCAGATCCGAGTCCTCAGGCAGAGCCACTGGGTGGCGAGTGAAGGCTGGGGCGCTGGGGGCGTCCCGGCTGCTGGGCAGCTCTTCTGACCCCACCTTGCAGACCACGCTCGGCGCGCTCCTGAACTTCACAGGGAGCGTGGTCCGCTCCGTGCCCAGCATGGTTGTCAGCACTCAGGACCCGTTTGTCTTCCTCCTGGGTGGGCAGAGCATCTGTGCCCTGGCCCAGACCCTGGTCATCTTCTCTCCAGCCAAGCTGGCCGCCTTGTGGTTCCCTGAGCACCAGCGAGCCACAGCCAACATGATCGGCACCATGTGTGAGTCTTGGTGAGGCCAGCGTCCCCTCTGCTTAGCGTGTGGCCGGGTGCCTCCGTGCACTCCCCCTACTCTGGAGGGCGAGGGCTCCTCCGTGGATGGGGGCCCAGCCTGCCTTCCTGAGCTGACACACATCCCTGTCCATCCAGCAAATCCCCTGGGTATTCTGGTGGCCAACCTGCTATCTCCCATCCTGGTGAAGACGGAGGAGGACATCCCCTGGATGGTGAGGGAGCTCACAGGTGCACGCGTGTGTGCACCTCCGTGTGCGGTGTAGAGTGTGTGGCTGTTCTTGAGTGGCTGTGTGTGTTTGCATGTGTGTGTGTGCACGTTTCTGGGCTGTGTGTGCTAGTGCATGTGTGCACGTGTGGGGAGTGGTGGGCTTGTGCACCCACACTGTCCGTGCGAGTGTGTACTTGCACCTTCTGTGAACACAGGAGTGAGTGCACCCTGTGTACATGGGCTTTCTCCATTGCAAGTACTGGGCACCTTCTGAGCGTCAGGCACAACCCCAGGCACTGGGATGCTGGGTGTTTTCCTTGGAGGGGAGAGAGCACCAGGGTGGCGAGAGGCTGGCTGCAGCAGGATGAGGCATTGCTGGGGAGTGGGGAGGAGGATGAGGGACCAGAGAGAAAGGCGCTGAGGTGAAGGCGAGGCTGAGGGGTGCGGCTGCAGCCAGAAGTGTGTGTCTGCTGAGCAAGGGGAGGGCTGAGGGAAGCATCAATCCAGGTGGCAGGCGGTTGGCTTGATGTGATGGGTAGCCTGCGGGCATCTGAAGGGGGAGTGATTCCACCTGGTCCAGAACAGCTTGGGGAACGAAAGGTGTGCCTGGAGTGTCCAGCGAGAGAGCCTGGGGTTTGATTCAGCTGGGGAGTGGGGTGCACTGATGAGTGAGGGGCTTCTAGCTGGGGGATGGTTGGGGTCACTCACAGAGGTGGGAGAGAGGGTCCAGGTGACAGTTGGATAGAGCTCCCAGAGACGGTCGAGCTCAGGCCATCACTGTTGGAGTCATCCTTGGGTGAAATTTTGAAAGCCAGGCTTCTGAATGCAGCAAAGCAGAGGAGGCCCCGAACGGGCCCTGAGCTTGCTGGCGTCCACCTGGAACAACAGGTGGGACGGGCAGTGAGGAGGCAGCGGCTCGTCTGGAGCCTGGGGAGCAGACTTGAAGCACCTGTGTACATGTGTGTACATCCATGGGAACCTGTGTGCGTGCACTCACGCCCGTGTGCATGTGTGTGCATCCACGGGGACCTGTGTGAGTGCACTCATGCCCGTGTGCGTGCATCCATGGGGACCTGTGTGAGTGGACTCACGCCCGTGTGCGTGTATCCACGGGGACCTGTGTGAGTGGACTCACGCCCATGTACGTGTATCCATGGGGACCTGTGTGAGTGGACCCACGCCTGTGTGCGTGTATCCACGGGGACCTGTGTGAGTGGACTCATGCCCGTGTGCATGTGCGTGCATCCACGGGGACCTGTGTGAGTGGACTCACGCCCATGTGCGTGTATCCACGGGGACCTGTGTGAGTGCACTCACGCCCGTGTGCATGTGCGTGCATCCACGGGGACCTGTGTGAGTGCACTCACGCCCATGTGCGTGTATCCACGGGGACCTGTGTGAGTGCACTCACGCCCATGTGCGTGTATCCACGGGGACCTGTGTGAGAGCACTTACGCCCGTGTGCGTGCATCCATGGGGACCTGTGTGAGTGGACTCACGCCCGTGTGCGTGCATCCATGGGGACCTGTGTGAGTGCACTCACGCCCGTGTGCGTGCATCCATGGGGACCTGTGTGAGTGCACTCACGCCCGTGTGCATGTGTGTGCATCCATAGGGACCTGTGTGCATGCACTCATGCACACTCTCCCCACAGCTAGGCGCCTACATCCTCCCTGCTGGCCTTACATTCTTGCTAGCCAGTGCATGCCTCTGGGAGAGTGTGCCCCCCACTCCGCCCTCCGTGGGGGCTGCCCAGTCCACCTCGCTGTCGTTCCTAGCCGGGCTGAAGCTGGTCAGTGCTGCGTGTGCTGTGGGCCCCGGGGGTTGAGGGGGGCGAAGAGGGGGAGGGGCAGCCCACCCCTGGAGTCCTTGCCTGTGCTGCTGAGGCTCTGGACTGAGCGACCCCTCCCCTTTAGCTCACAAGGAACAGGGCCTACGTCATCCTGGCCGTGTGCTTCGGGGGCGGCATTGGCGTCTTCTCCAGCTTCTCAGCCCTCCTGGAGCAGGTCCTCTGCGTGAACGGCTACTCTAGCGTGAGTGCTGTCCCCGACCTGGGGGACCCCACCCGGACACAGCCTTGGGGCCCTGTGACCTGCTGGTGGCTGTGGAGTGGCCCGCGAACTTCCCAAGTGCTGTCTCCACACCTGGACGGGGTGACCTCCTGTTAGGGTGCTCCTGAGACAGTGGGTGGCAGCCATGGGCCGGGGTGCTGGCAGAGCCCGCCTGCCCCCACGGCCCTCCGCCAGGCCTGTGAGTCCTTCTGGGGTCAGACTCACAGCATCTCTGCTGTGCCTGCTGTGGTCTGGCTTCAGCGCTGGGTGTGGGGTTCAGGCCCCGAGTGTTCCCAGTTTCTCAGAGGTGACAGGCATCAAGGGCATCTGCAGAAGCCAGGCCCTTTCTCTAGGACTCGTCCAGTTCCTGGGTGGAGGTGAGACAAGACCGTGGCACCTCCAGGGAGGACTCCTCCCGCCCCCGAGACTTCTACGCGGTCCTCCCTGGGCCTTGGGCGCTGCTCGGTGACCCTGCCATGGGTTCCCTGGTGGTGGGGTAAGGAGGAGTGCCACCTCCTGGGCTCAGATGATGGACAAGGTGCCCCCTATCCTCCAGGAATTTGCGGGCCTCTGCGGGGCTCTCTTCATCGTGTTTGGAGTCTTGGGGGCAGTGGCTCTGGGCTTGTACGTGGACAGGACCAAGCACTTCACTGAGGCCATCAAGATCGGCCTCTGCCTGACGTCTCTGGCCTGTGTGGCCTTTGCTGTGGTAAGAGTCCTCTTGAGCTGAGACCACCTTGCAGAGAGTGAGAGTGGGGTGCCCCAGGGGTGGGGCAGCTGGCAGGTTGGCCATAACAGACACCCAGACCCAGTCAGACCCAGATGCCCCCGCTGGGTTGTCCCTGGAGTGGTGTGGGCACCATGGCCTCCCCAGTCCTGGCACTGCCCTGCCCCCGACAGGGCCCGGCGGGGCCTGGGGCCCAGGCTGGGGCACTTCTGACTCCTGCCCTGCCGGTCTGTGCGGCTTGCTGCCCAGGTGTCCCAGCTGCAGGGACAGACCATCATGCTGGCCGCCATCTGCTCGCTGCTGGGGTTCTTTGGCTTCTCGGTGGCGCCCGTTGCCATGGAGCTGGCGGTCGAGTGCTCCTTCCCTGTGGGTGAGGGCGCAGCCGCGGGCCTGGTCTTCGTGCTGGGGTGAGTGCCCATTCCCACGGCTTTCCTAGGCACCCTTTGCCCCTCGGGGTGCCCGGGGCAGCACTGGGGCGGGGCTGAGGGCTTCGTGGTTGTGCAGGCAGGCCGAGGGCGTTCTCATCATGGTGCTGCTGACTTCCCTGACCGTGCGCCATGCGGAGCCGTCTGTCTCCACCTGCCGGGATGGCCAGGGCCCGCTGGACTGGAAGGGTGAGGGCACAGGCCAGGAGGCTGACCCCACCCAGCCTTGGAGTCTCCCTTCCACTGGCCTCTTTCTCTTGGCAAACTCCACTGTCCTGGCGGGCTGGTGCAGGGCGCCAGCTGTGGGGTGAGGTGGGTTGGGGCAGACCCGAGGGCAGCAGGCGGAACCTGGAGTGCAGCCTGGCGGAAGCAGCCCTCACGGGAGCCCACCTGTGACCCCACGTGTGAGCGGTTTTGAAGTGAGATCAGAGAGCGAGAGGTGCAGAGAGACAGAGATGGAGGCAGAGAGGCCGGAGTGGGCGCGTCGCACACCCACGTCCTGGACTCGGTGGGCCGCCCTTGGGGCTCACGGCCCCTGGGCCTGCAGACCTGCCTCTTGGGGCCCGGGGCTGCTCTGGCCCCTTGCAGCTGGGCGGGGTCTGTGCCCGAGGCTGCTCTGGCCCCTTGCAGCTGGGCGGGGTCTGTGCCCGGGGCTGCTCTGGGGCCCGGCGCGTGGGGCGCCTCAGGCAGCGCTGCGCCCTGTCTCCCCAGTGCCCATGCTGCTGATGGCCGGCCTCTGTGTCCTCTTCAGCAGCCTCTTGGTGCTGCTCTTCCACACCCCGTACCGGCGCCTGCAGGCTGAGGCCGATGCCAGCCCCTCCATTCAGGAGGACGAACGCCCAGCAACCGCAGCAGCCCCGGACCATGCGCCCTACCTGGCAGCCATGCCCTGAGGCTCCACCGCAGCACCCTGGCCCCCAGCAGCCCCTCCCTGGAACTGGCGCTCCTGGCCCTGCCTCCTTCCTCCTGGGAGCCCTCCAAGACACCTCAGGGGTCCTTGAGAGAGCCAGGGGCTGGAGAGCAGGTGACATGAGGCAAAGAGGACCTGGGGATGTGGGGGGGGCAGGGGCGTGGGCTCCGGTCCCTTTGGCTGGACCTGTCACGACTGAGGCTGGGACGACGTTGGCATCCTGGGGAGATCCAGCGTCGTGGCGGGGGCCCCAGGGGATTCTCTGTGGCCATAGCAAGAAGAGCTGCTGCTGTGCAGACAAGAGGCCACTGACCAGGGGAACCCCAGTGGCCAGACCAGGCCCAGGGTGGCTACTGCAGGGGCTGGCCTGGCACTGGGGGCCCAGGGTGAGGGGGAACTGAGTGGGTGTGGGATTCCGAGGGCCCCGGCATGGCTGAGTGTGGAGTGGACAGGTGCGAGGAAGGCCTTCCTTGAAGGAGCCTGTACCGGAGCCACCTCTGCTGACCACTGAATGACCAGCCCTCCAGCCTGGTGCCAGCATAGATGGGCAGAGCAGGTGGGGCCAGGCTGGGCAGGAGGCAGAGGGTGGGCCCCAGGCAGACGCTGCTACTCCCTGAAGACCCTCCTGCCCCTAGAGGGTTACCCCCACCCCAGACCTTCTCTACCCCACAGACACTCCCACCCCCAGGAGGACACCTCTGCCCAACAGAGACACTGTTTGTGGGCAGGAAGGTTTGAGGGTTCACATTTATTCAACTGGCTACATCCCCGTGGGGTAGGGTGCCTTTCATTCCTCTTCCCATGGGCAAACAGGTGGGTTAGTCTTATAGCCCAGGCTGCCTGCAGTATTGCTGGTGCAGAACTGAAACATCTGGTCGACCTGCAAGTTTGGTGAGGGGTGTCAGGCCCAGGCCGGCATGGAGGGAGTGGAGGGTCCCCAAGGCTGCAGCCAGCAGGTGAATTATAGGAACTGGACTCCAGGCTCTGTCTTGTTTCTGCGCATGGGGGGAAGGAAGCTGGGGGAGACCCTGCAGGGCAAGGAGTGGGGCCGGGGCTGGTGTCTCCCTTCCTGGACACTGGGCATCCCAGCCTCCCGATGCTGCAGCTTCTAGGGGCTGAGGCACATCCCCCTGGAGCCCCGAGCGCCATGCTTGGGCCTCACAGAGGGCCTTGGGGAAGGACGTAGGGTGCCAGGGGCCAAGCCTCTTCAGCAGTCATGTTGTTGGCCTGGGACACGAGCTGCCGCTTGCTGCTGAGGACAGCAGGGAGGGGCCAGATTTCTGGGGAAGGCACTGAGGAGAAGGCAGTGGCACCCACTCCAGTACTCTTGTCCGGAAAATCCCATGGATGGAGGAGCCTGGTGGGCTGCAGTCCATGGGGTTGCTGAGGGTTGGACATGACTGAGCGACTCAGCAGCAGCAGCAGCAGGGAAGGCGCTGGCCCTGAGCTGGAGGGGTGGCCTGGGGGCCCTGCGAAGGGTCCTCATGGGGGGCAGGTCTGCCCCCTTCAATCCCACCTGCTCACGGGGCAGGTGCCTCTTGAGAGCCTGGCCCTGGGTGAGTCCTGGGCACTAGAGGGGCCGCAGGGAACCATCCCTGACTCCCACATCCCTGGGGCAACAGCCTGGCACACTGAATAGTCATGTTCATGACGCTGAAGTAGCCCCCAGAGGGGCTAAAAACCCAGTGATGGTCTGAATGGCAGTGACCACTGGCCCCACGTGGGTATGGCCGATCCTGCCCTGGGTTACCCTGAGAGACTCGGGATCCTGGGAAGGCTTTTCAAGGCCTGAAAGCTGGGGCAGGTGGGGTGGAGGCTGGGGGTGGGCCTGGCTTCCTCCCATCCTGGTGGTGCCCAGGTGCCCAGGGTCATGCTCACTAGTCCTTTTTGGCACTGCCCTTGCCATCTGGGTTCAGCATCTTCAATGTGCTGAGGACAGTCTCCTCGGCGTCCATGCCTGCCCAGAGGAGGCCTCGAGCCTTGGGCTTCTCAGGCACTAGTCCTGCCCCTCGCCACCCAGGGCTCTACGTCCTTGCCCACTTGATGCACTCAGTGGCCTTCCCACTCTGAGCGCCTGAGAGACCCTCAGCTCCCACCCCAGGGTACTGTTCTTGGAGTCCGCTTGATCCTGCCAGGCCCAGAGGTGGGCGATTTCTCAGTGAGGGATAGAGGCCCCCACCAGCTGGTGGAGGAGAGGTGGGCCTGGGCTGGGGGCGGACAGGGCCCCCAGACGTGGGTCCCAGAATGCCAGGTCCTAGAGACTTTAAAGAGGTCTGCAAATCTGGGTTTTATGTGAGGTGTGCAAATGTTAGGAGTTGAGTAAGCCTGGTGCTCACCCTCAGCTCCCCAACACGTTCAGGAACACAGTGAGGTCGATGGGCCCCGAGGCCTCCTTGAATGTGGCATCCAGCTTGTCATTCTTGACTTTGATCTTGCCTGTTGCAGGAATGGGGGGATGGGGTGGGGGGTCAGGGGGCTTTGTGGTTGGTACAGGCGCCACGGGGCTGCCCCCTCCGTCATTCTCCAGGTGTTCCCAACCCCTGTTGCCATGGGAACTGTGTATAAGCACAGCAGGTTCAGCTGGGAGGCTGGCCACCACTGCCCACCTCTGGGCAGCCTCTCTGCACACCTGGGCTGGGTCAGCTTTGTCTTCCTTTGGGCTGACCACAGAGCTGGGGGACAGAATACCCCACCAGTGTGACCCCTGCTTCCCTGGCAGAAGACAACAGAAATGAGCGTGAGGGCCTCTCTGACGTGGACCTTGAAACTTGGGGCTTCAAGGTCCCGAGGGCTGGAGACGGGAGACCGAGGGAGGAAGCTCTGCCGGGCTGGCCTTCTCGGGAGGACCTGTGCCCCTTTCTGCTGGGGATGCTCCAGGGGCGAGGAAACCCTACCTCTGCCAGGGGGCTGGGAATGGGGCCAGTGGTGGGCAGAGGGGCACCCACGGCTGTGCCGCCCCAGGAAGGGGCTTGGGCCACACGGTCGACCTGGCCTGTGAGTCCAGAGAGGCCGGACATGGCCACCCCCTCTGCTGGGAGCCAGCCTGCACTCAGGCTACACTTTGTACCGGACCCTGGATTGCCTGTCCAAGCCTTGAGCCCCTTCCCAGTTTGTCCTGGGACTGGTGTGGGGGGACCTCGGCCTGGACAGGCCTGGGTGTGGCTGCGGCCGCACTGGAGCCACGGGAGGGGCGAGACAGGCAGGAGAGAGCTCGGTTTTTCACTTTGTATAGATGACACCACCCTTATGGCAGAAAGTGAAGAGGAACTAAAAAGCCTCTTGATGAAAGTGAAAGAAGAAAGTGAAAAAGTTGGCTTAAAGCTCAACATTCAGAAAACGAAGATCATGGTATCCCGTCCCATCACTTCATGGGAAATAGATGGGCAAACAGTGGAAACAGTGTCAGACTTTATCTTTTTGGGCTCCAAAATCACTGCAGATGGTGACTGCAGCCATGAAATTAAGACGCTTACTCCTTGGAAGAAAAGTTATGACCAACCTAGATAGCATATTCAAAAGCAGAGACATTACTTTGCTGACTAAGGTCCATCTAGTCAAGGCTATGGTTTTTCCTGTGGTCATGTATGGATGTGAGAGTTGGACTGTGAAGAAGGCTGAGCGCCGAAGAATTGATGCTTTTGAACTGTGGTGTTGGAGAAGACTCTTGAGAGTCCCTTGGACTGCAAGGAGATCCAACCAGTCCATTCTGAAGATCAGCCCTGGGATTTCTTTGGAAGGAATGATGCTGAAGCTGAAACTCCAGTACTTTGGCCACCTCATGGGAAGAGTTGACTCATTGGGAAAGACTCTGATGCTGGGAGGGATTGGGGGCAGGAGGAGAAGGGGACGACCGAGGATGAGATGGCTGGATGGCATCACTGACTCGATGGACGTGAGTCTGAGTGAACTCCGGGAGATGGTGGTGGACAGGGAGGCCTGGCGTGCTGCGATTCATGGGGTCGCAAAGAGTCGGACACGACTGTGCGACTGAACTGAACTGACAGTGGACTCACACTTTTTCAAATATTTGTACCCGAGGTGTGCGGGCCTCGATTGTGCTCAACATGGTTCGATAACGTCAGGGGACAGGAGGGTCGCACCTGCTGCAGGGAACGCGAACTCGCTGCTTGGCCACTGCGCATGCGGAAGCCGCCGCGCGCCGCGCCCGATGACGTCACCCGGCGTGCGCGCGGGCCGCGCGCCCTCCGGCCGCCAGGGGCCGGCGCTCGGTGTTCTCGCGCTGTGGGCGGCGCGTGCGCACGGCCGCGCCTCTGCGTCTGCGGCTCCGCGGTGTTCAGGGCCTTGCGGCGTCCTCTTCGGTCCGAATTGTGCTTCCGGCGCGAGGGTCACGGACAAGATGGTTCCGCCCGTGCAGGTCTCTCCGCTCATCAAGGTGAACCAGGCTCCGCAGCCGCCGCCGCTGATCGGCTCTGCGTGGGCACAGCGCGTGAGCGCCTCGGCGGGGCTCGAGGCCCCGGCCCGGCGCCCCCGACTCTCAGCACCCTCTGCCCTGGCCCGGAGGCTGCGACCCCTCATCGGGCCGCGACGCCGCGGGTGTGATCCCCGCTTCCCCCAGCCCTCTCTCAGCGCCCGGGACCCCGCCCTGACCCCAACCCTGTGGGCTGAGACCCCCGCATCGGGCCCCGACGCCGCGGGTGTGACCTCCCCCCCTCCCCTCTCTCAGCGCCCCGGACCCCGACCCTGTGGGCTGAGCCCCTCCAGGCGCGGTCCCCCCTGCCGCCCCTGACCGCTTTTCCCCGCAGCTTGGCCGTTACTCCGCCCTGTTCCTCGGCATGGCCTACGGCGCCAAGCGCTACAGTGAGTGTCCGCAGCACCCCCGGCCGGAGCGGGAGAGGGGCCCCCGACCTGAGACCCGAGAGGGCCGGACCCCCGCGCGCGGCCGGTTGGAGGTTGGCTGGGCAGCACCTTGGAGCACAGAGGACTGAGTGCGGGGCGGCTGGGTGCCTGGGGTGGCCGCGGGGGTCCTGTAGCTGCCCTCAGGGTCGGGCTCTCCGTTAGGAGGTGGCGCCCCTGACACTCAGTGTACCTGAGGATGGCTTTGCCTGTGAACTGAATTCCTGTTAGAGCTTCAATGAAAACGTTCACTGGACACCCCCGCCCCCGCCTCCCCTTTGACAGATTACCTGAAACCTCGGGCAGAAGAGGAGAGGAGGCTTGCAGCCGAGGAGAAGAAGAAGCGGGATGAGCAGAAGCGCATCGAGCGGGAGCTGGCGGAAGGTGCTCAGGCGGCTGTCCCCCGCCCCGCGTTGGGTTTTCAGAAACAGCTGCTGCTTCACAGGGAGCAGCAAGTGGAGAGGAAAGGCCACCGCCTTTTCCATTTCCCCGGGCCCCTGGGCCGCCCTCTGCGGAGTGGGGTGGGGGTGGGGAAGGAGAGCCGTTGTCGGGGGTGGGTGCTAACCTGCCTTTAGTGAGGCTCAGCCCCTGGGCCTTAGAGGTGGACTGTCTCAGCCTTAGAGCCAGGCTCCACCCTCCCTGACTGCGGGGGCAGGTCCCAGAGAGGACCCGCAGGTCAAGGAAGGCTGAGGATACAGTGGAAACAGAGCATAGCCAAGCTCCATGAGATGAGACGCTGGATGGTTTAACCCCAAAAATCTAAGATGGCCCTTTTGGGTGGCGGGCCTGTGTAATGGTGTGTTTTCCTTCTAACTTTCCAGCCCAAGAGGATACCATATTGAAGTGAGCCTGCCCTTCTCGAGAGCAGTGTGGATAAATAAAGCTTTCTGTGCTCTGTGAGTCTCTGACTTTCCTTTATTGTCTCCAGTAGTTTGGTTTCTGGACTCACACTCAGTTGTATGCCAGCCTTCTCAGATTATGTGCAGTGTGAATGGAGACGGATTCCAGAAACACTAATCAGTGATTCAGTGATTGGTTCATAAACAGGGTGGAACACAGAGAAACTTGATCGCTTGCTCTGGGGGCTGGGGGGTGGGAATGAAGACAGGAGCCCCTCAGGATGCGGTTTGCGACAGAGGCGCAGCTCTTCCAAGCATCATGGGTGCCGCTGAGCTTCTCCGCTCGGCCCTGGCTCAGACCCTTGGATGGGCAGGAGAGGGGGCAGGCTTTGCCAAGTGGGAGGGGTGGGGGTGTCCTGATGCCCTTCGAGTTAGAACTTGGATTTCTTTTCTCCTTTTTGCACGTCCTCCTCTTGACCCCAGGTAGGGGATGTGGCCTCCTGAGGGTTTACCTGGGGTGCAGCTAGCTCTTCAGCGGGCTTGGGCCTTTGTGCCTGAGCAGACAGCAGAGTCTGCCCCTGCTGGCTGTGCCTCTTCAAGCCCAGGGCATGCATGCCAAGTTGCTTCAGTCATGTCCAGCTCTGTGTGACCCTATGGCCTGCAGCCTGCCAGGTTCCTCTGTCCATGGGATTCTCCAGGAAAAGAACACCAGAGTGGATTGCTGTGCCCTCCCCCGAGGGATCTTCCCAACCCAGGGAATGAACCCTTGTCTCTTAGATCTTCTGCATTGGCAGGAGAGTTCTTTAACCCTGACACCACCTGGAAGGCCCATAAATGGTATATATATGATATGTGTGCATGAGGAGGCCTGGTGTCAAAAGTGGCTATCCCAGCTTTGTGCCTGGAGTGGACTTCCTAGGCTTCGAGCCCCAGGTCATTTGTTTTCCCTGTTTTCAGTAAAGGTGAGGCTGGCGTGCACACCCCCTGGAGATCCTGAGGTTGGTGGGTGGTGGGCACTGGGTCTCTCTGGGAACCAGGGGTCATTGTGAGCTGAAGGTTGTGTGGGACCCGTGCGTCCCCTGCCCGCTGCTGCCGGGAGTGCTGGGAGAACGCGGCATCTGAACCAGCCTTAACCCAAGTGCCCCTGCAGCGCTGTTCATGGCTGTAGCCAAGAGGTTCCAGTGTCTGGAAACAATTGCTTTAAAGCTAACATTACAAGTTAAAGTCCTTTATTTCTATCAGATATTTAGCACCCATTTCAAGTGTGAGTTGTGTTTTCGATCTGGATCTGACTTGGCTTTTCTTCCCAGCTCAGAACCATTTGGTTCTTGGAGGTGTGTGGTTGCTTCCATGAAGGAAATCTCAGGGCTGCAGGAGGACTTGGGCAGGCCACAGGTGCGGGTCTGTCAGCAAGGTTCAGACCAGCTCCCCGGGCAGCAGTTATTAACAGATTATTTCTGGACAGATCACTCAGCTCTGATCACTGGTCTGACAACCTGGACCTTTCTGGCGGGATTTCTGGTTGGTCACAAATGAATGTCCTCTGCCACATAAAACAGAGCAGCGTGTCTCCTCCTGATTTTATTCTGCATCTGTTCATGTGCTCGCTCCTAGGCCAGATGAGGACTGGCGTCTGTGCGCCCACTCCTCCACCTTGCACAGACACAGATGCACGTGCAGCTGCGAATATGCTCACCCAGCATTTTCAGACGCACAGCCCACAGACCCTTTTTGAAGATCTCTTGGTTGTATGATTACGTATCCAAAAGTTGGATGAGGGTAAGGTAGGCTATACTGTTCAGATCATTCATCGTTGGCTTTAGTTCATAAAAACACAAACCTTAAAAAAGTTCAAAGTATCCAAAATGGTCTTCAGTCATTTTTTCAGGCTCCCTAACCTCTTGTACCAGTGGTTAGAGGCGGAGTCCCAGGGTGGGGGTTGGGTGTGGGGCAGGGGATCCGCCGACTGCCTCAGAGGATGTGGCAGGTAGAAGACCGGGGTGCCAGGCCGCCGTTGCAGATTTCTGTGCCCGCTGCAAGAGAAGGCAAGACGGTGAGTGAGGACCACGAGTGGCCCGGCGCCTCCACTAGCCCTGCAGGGGGAAGGGGCAGGGCAGGGGCTGGTCTGCCTAAGCTGATTAGCCCGGCCGACCCTGATTTAGTTCCTGGCGCTCCAGCAGTGGCCTCGGAGCGGGCTGGCTTCTGCTGGTTCTCTCCCCTGCAGAAGCTTCAGAGAACGGTGGTGAGCTGCAGAGCACAAGCAGGCCTCGAGGGTTCTGATTTGGGGGCGCCAGCTGGTGACAGTGGAGCCGTGCTCCCACAGCGCTGGGGGTGGGGCGGGCAAGTGAGCAAGCTCTGCACCCGGCACGGGAACACCATGTGTGCTGACCCCTAGCCTGTTGCTTAGGTTCCATGGGTCTGCTGTTTCAGCTCTGAGGCTGGCGTGGGAGCACAGAGTTTATGAGCTACTTAAGAGGGAACTGCTGACTGATGATGGGAACAGAGGAGCTGAGTTGGCTTTCCTCCCCTTTATAATGGTGACTTCCCTCCAGAATCCCTGACTCGGACCCCGAGTAGGCCCTTTCAGACCGGGCTCATCAGCCGCCCTGAGTCAACCAGCCTGTTCCTAGGGGATGGGCCTCCCTCTGGGAGGGTGGCCGTCTGTGCAGCCCGGAGTCCAGGCACACTGACCACAGGGCTGCCTGAAGCCTGCCTTGTCCAGACGAGTGTCGCCTCACACCCGCCCCCTGCAGGCCAGGGCCGGGCTGCACGGCCTTGGCTGAGGCCGGAGTGGAGCCCAGACCTTTCTTGGCTGTCGTCTCCTCCTTCTGGTCCTCCAGGGCCTTCACCTTCGCTTCGTACTCATCAGCCAAGGCCTTCCACTCCTTCCTGTTGTTCTGCAGCCGGTCAAACATGGGCAGGATCTCCTCATGGAAGCGGGAGAACTCCTGGAAAGGAAACAGAAGTCAGACCACATCCCCAGCGGCTCCTGGTGGGCTGGGCCAGAGGTGGGGTGGCTAGAGATGCCACATCCCCAGCAAAGACTTAAAAAGGGAGGAGGCCTTGTGGTTTGTGTCCCTGAAGTTGGATCAGGAGCTACGAGGTGAGGTCCTGAAGAATAGAAAACATCCAAGCAGAAAGGACATTCCCTAGCAAGGGGGCTGAGACGGCAGATGTGCAGGTCCTGGGGCTCCTTCACCCTCATACAGACACTCATGTCACACAGTGTTGGGGGCCAGCATAAGGAACTCCACCCTTGGCAAAGGTCATGAGGAAGGGGGCTTTGGCATAAGCAAAGGCGTGATCAAACCTCAGGAAATCCCCTGCTCCCGAGCATCTACCCCAAAACCAGAGTACTTTATGGGGAGCTCTCCCCCATAACCACTTCTCTCGGAGAAGGAGTTAACTTGCAGCCCCAGTTAATAAAAATTCCTGGGCGTGACAAGAGTGTTTCAACTTACAAACTCTGAAGGTTCTCTGGCCTGCCTGATCAGGGTGTCCAGCCGCATGTGATTGTTTACAGCCTCCCAGCTGTGAGAGGCATGGGATGCTTTAAAACTTTCTAAATACAGACTCTTTTGAGAAGTTAGAAGATTATTAGTATAGTATTAGTGGGTTGATTAGGAATTATATTGGTGAAGGGTTTTTTTCATTTGTCATGCCAATAATTACTGCTAATTCCCTGCCTTGGGTACAACAAGGGTGTCTCAGGTCAAACCTCTCTGCGGACACATGATTGTTTACTACCTCAACCATAAACAGCACAGAGAGTTTTGGAGTATTTTGAGAGTCTTAATTAACATAGGGCTTTTTCTTGTTGTTGAGTCAGTGATTGCCACCAGGCCTCCATATCCTTAGGTACCTGGGAATATATTAATCAATGTATTTGGAATATAGAAAAGGAAATATAGTAGTTTTTAAGGTTAGCAATACTAGACTTTTTGAGTTAATGAACTTTCTCTTTTTTAATAGATCACTATACTTTGTTATAAATCATTGTGTCCTTGCTACGTAAAAATGTAACTTTTTCACTATCTTAAGACTAAGTAGATCTTAAGGGGAACATTGGTGAAAGGATTTTTATTTGTTGGGCTGATGTTTGCTGCTAACTCTCCATATTCCCTGCCCTTATAATGAATATAACTAGCATATAGGAGAATAAGTATTAACCTTTAAGCATATAGGAGAAATAAGTATTAACCTTTAAGATTAATCATGTTAACCTTGGGTTAAATAAATTCCTTTCTTGATTGTAACTCACTACACCCTCACTCTATAGGAATGCAACTTTATTTGGAGGGTGGTGCCTGGTTTAAGAAAAAACACACTTGGAAAAAATAAGTATTTGGTTATCAGAAAGAAAGGGTTGTAAATGTCAGCAGGCAGAAATGGCTTGAAGATGATGTAAAACCCCTAAGACCTTTTTTTTTATGTAAAGCACCTGATTTTGATAAAGGTCAGGACTGCTGACCCCCGCGTGACTCTGTATTCATCCTTATGTGTAACAAAAGGTATACAAACAAACCTGAAAAATAAAGAAATGGGATCAGTTCCGGAAAGACTGATTCCCTCATGTCATTCCTTTCTGCTCTCCATTTTTCTGGCTGAGTTCCCACTTGGAGCATGGGTGCCCGCCATGTCTGCTTATTTGCCCCGGTTTTCAAGCCCACACGTGGCACCAGTGGCCCAACGCAGATGGTGCAAGTTCCTTGTCCGGAATTTTATTGGTACCCCACGTAAACCAGGTTGTTCAGCCTCTTTCTCTCTCTTTCCTACTATTTTCTGGCCGAATTCCCATCTGGTGCATAGGACCCACCAAGCCTATTAATTTTGCCTGGGCTTCTAAGATCGGACGGGGGAGGTCTCAGTGCCTCCTCTGCTTCAGGAGAACGGAAAGACACCTGTGGCCTATGTAGGTGGTGACTTGTATTCCATGCAAATCAAGTTATTCAGCATCTTTTTCTCCACTAATTTTCCTACTACA
>SJYG01000537.1:112467-130979 GCA_006410535.1 Litocranius walleri | reverse complement strand
GTATCGGGCCTCCCTGGAGACTCCGCCTGCGGGCTGGCCAGGTGAACCAAGATGAGACCCTAAGAGCCTCAAAGGACAGTCGCTGCTGACAGGGCCACCTGGACAGCCCCGCTGAGCTTTGAGTCCACATCAGTGTTCGTGCGACCCCAGGCATTGCCTCCCGGACCACTGAGCCAGTCTCCCTCCGCACTCTGTCCTGCCTCACCCCGCGGCGCAGGGAGCGTCAAAGGGTGTGGGGCAAGCCAGGGACCGCGCATGCTGCTGTGAGGGGCCCTCGGGCAGCACTTCTCAGAGCCCTGGCACTTACGGGATGACCTTGATATCTTCCTTGCCGTGGAGGATGTAGTCGATGACTTTGTAGAAGAGGATTTCCTGAGAAGCAGACCGCAGCAGGCATGAGGGGCTCCTCGATGGGAACCCCACCACACACACCCCACACACCACACCCACACACATGACACACCACATAAGCCCACATAATAACACGCAGGTACACATGTGAACTGTGCACACGCGTGGACCATCACTGACTGTCCTGGGACACACGTTTGTCTTCCCTCCAGCCACGTCCCCCCTACACACACTGGCCTGTATCCGTCACACAAGTGGGTGCAGCTGAGCCACGCCTGTGTGTCTTTCTCTCTCACACACATGCCTGTCTCTCTCATATAACTGGGACAAGCTGTGGTCACAGCAGGCCTTTGTGCAGGGATGTACTTGGCACACAGAACCCTTGGAGTCCCTGAGACAGCCTGTTGTCCCCTCTTGACAGGAGGGGGGACTGGGTCGCGGCTCTGACGTGTGACCCCGGTTGGATGCGCAGCATGTGGCTGCGGTGTCTGCGCACGTCCCTGCCCCACTCACACCCCAATGCGGCCCTGCTCGGGCAGATGCTAGAGCGATTTAAGAACAGGGCAGGAGCTCTGCTCAGCCAGAGCAGATGCTGGTCAGTGAACCGGGCTGACAGCCCTCATCAGGACCAGGCCCGGCCCTTGGCCCCAGAGCACTGCAGGGGGCTGGCGCTGGGGAACTGTCCTTGGGGGCCTGCCCTCTGGAGCGGTCAGAGAGCCAGGCAGCCCTCCACCCTGTCCTCGCCTCGCCACAGCCTCCCGAGCCTTCCCCGCCGCCCGGCTCAGCTGGGGCGACTCCTCCCCATGGTGGAGCTGGGCCAGGAAGCCGAGTGCACGGCAGGCCTGTCGCCCTGCCTGTGACTTACTCGGCCGTCAGGTGTGCGGGGGCCTGAGTACGCCTGGGCCTCTCCCATCAGCACGGGCCACACGTCAAAGAATTCCTGGAAGAGAAGACAAGGGAGCGGGGCACCAACTCAGCGGTGCAGCAGGACGAGGCGGGCCAGGAACCTGTGGGCGCTGGGCCCTCACCTTCTCCTTGGTCATGTCCAGGAGGCCCACCGAGTACCGGTCACAGTTCAGATAGGCCCGTACAGTGTAGAAGGCCTTGTGAAACTGCCTCTCGATGTCTGTCAGCTCCTCAAACACCTTGTTGGCCGACCACAGCAGCACCTGGGGGGTGACACACCGCTGTGTCCATGGCCACACCCCCCCGTCGGCACAGCAGCACCTGGGTGAGGGCAGCCACACTCGAGATACACACTTTCACATGCGCACACGGACCCCGGGCCGCGGACAATGATGCCCTGGGGACGCGAACAGCTCCTGGCATCTCTGCAGGGTGCCAGCACCCGAGGATTGATCCAGCATGTGGCCCTCGGCTCCCTGCCTCGGGGTCCCCGGAAGCTTCCTGCAGGTAAGTTCTCCAGGCTTTGGCTACATCCCTGCCACCCACTCCTCGGTGCTGGCCTCAGGCTGTGGCAGTGAGGGAATGAAAATTTAGATCAACTGCCACGAGCTTGAAAGGCAGAGATCTGACCAGCCAGCCCTCCGTAACTAGCCTGTGAGAAGCTGGGGCTTGAGAACATGAATTTGTTGTTTTCTGGACGTCAGGCGCTTTTGTGGTCTCTGCAAAGCAAGTTGAGAGTGAGAACGCACTGACATGCTCTGGGAGGGCCTGGCCAGACCCTGCCCGGGACATCAGCCCCCACCCGGGCCGGCTGCTGTGCAAGGTCAGCCTCCCCAAGACCTCCTCAGCTGCGGCCCCGGCCCGACCCTCTAGGCCCCACCTCTTCACACACACTCACTTCCTCCCCACCTTGTGACCTGTAAGGAGGGTGGCCTGGTGCCCGGTCCCTCCTCCTCCATCACGAGGAGCCAGCCTCCTTGCCTGGCTCCCTTCCTGCCAGTTTGTGAGTGTGTGTGACAATGTGTGCCTCTGAGAGTGAGTGTGTGCACATCAGTCACCTGTGCCTCTACCCCCAGAGGCCTGCTGAGCTCCTTGGCACCAGTCCTGGCAAGAGCGGAACCCAAGTCACCGATGTCAAGGGGTGGGTGGTCGGGTGCCCAGGTATGTCATGGACAGCTGAGCTTGGGGGTGGGGGTGTCTGGGCTGCAAGCCTAATTTTTGAGTCATCTGAGTGCTTCAGTTCTCAAGCCTGTCCTCTAGGAGCGGGGTGGAGTGAGGAGGAGAGGATGTGGGCGTCACGGCGCAGCTCTAGGGGAGACCTCCCTCCAGCTCCACCTCGCCCCTCCAGGGCCAATCCCCACCCTGGATGCTGCTGCCCTGAAGCAGGCTGTATCATGGCCCCAAGGAAATGGGTGCCCAGAGGATCAGGCAGCGTGTCCCCCGTGGCTTGAAGCCAGGAGTGAGGCCCACCCCAGGCCTCTGCCTTCCCCTTCTTCCTTTTTCTCTCTGACTTGAGTCTGGGGTACCGTCTGATGGGATGAGGGCATCATAGGGAGTACCTGTAACCACTGCCATACCAGGTTTTAGAGCATTCAAGCCCCTAAGAAGGTCCTCAGCCCCCAGCGAACACCCAGATCCCTCCCGGAACTGCCCCACTGACTGCTGAGCACTCTAGAACTTCGTCCAAGTGGGCTCACGCGGTGCCTGTCCCCTGCACCCCCCCGCCTGTCCCCTGCCAGCACCCCCGCCTGTCCCACACCTGCCCCCCTAGCCTGTCCCACGGTCGCCCTCCCCACCTTCCCCCCTCCGGCCTGTCCCACGCCCGCCCCGCCCCCTGCCTGTCCCACGTCTGTCTGGGGCGGCTCTTCCCAGGCCAGTCTGCCCTCCCCACTTTGTGGGCCCTTGGACTGCTCGTCTCGACTGCTGCGGACTGTGCCATCCTGGTGGTTCCCCTGGAGCCCCTTCTCTGTCTGAGTGACCCGCAGCCTGTGGTCAGCAGGAGCTGCAGGGTTGCCCTTCACAGATTCATCAGGGGTGCTCCTCTTTAATGTTACAAGACGAGATCTGGGAGGGGCCACCTGGTGACCCTGGGAGTGAGGGGCATCCAGTTGCATCTGGGGACAGGTAATGCAGAGGCCTGCACTGCTCCTGAAGTGGGGAGGCTGGCCTGTGAGGCCTAAGCTTATGGTCATCCTATGAGGGGAGGGCAGGGAGTAGACGGGAAAGGTAACCCAGAGGCCCTGGGCAGCTTGAGCTCCCAAGGCCCTTATTTAGGGGTAAGTTCTTGAATCTTAAAGAATTTTGAGAATCAGTTGCTAAACACAGCCATTATTCAAGTTAAATAATTCTAACTTAAAAATTAAGAAAATTAGGGAACCCCTTAGCTGTCCAGTGGTTGGGACTCTGTACTGTCGAGGCTGAGGATTTGAGTTTGATCCCTGGTCAGGGAACTAAGATCCCACAAGCCACATGGCCAAAGAACGGAAAGAAAGAAAAAGAAAGAAGTAACATTAAGGCAGAAATAATGAATATGTGAATGCGCGCTTCCCCATCGTTTCACTACAGGCAACTGTTATCCGTGTGCTTATGGCTTCTGACAGTGGAAAGAAGGCTCACTCTGTGATACTTCTCCTAGCCATGTGTCCAGTGACATCAGAGTGGGAGCTTCAGGGACAAAAATCGGCCTGCACTGCCCCGCCTTGCTGCCTCCACTCGCATGTCCTGACTTCCAAACACTTCCACGTGTTCACAGATCAGGAATACGAGACAGCTTTGAGCCTGGGTGCTCTTTATGTAGCCTTGTGAACTGGGGCGCCTCCCACCTCATCCTGGGAGCGGCAGTGCACACAGCCGATGGGTTGTGGACGAAAGCATGGCCTGGGCAGCATGGAGCCAAAGTTCTGTTCCCCGGGGCCTCTCGTCCAGCTGGGGCAGCAACGTGGGCAGTGGGAACCGTAGCAACAGCTGGCCGGTCAGCCTCACGGCACACATCTGAGGGAAACTCCAACATCCCAGGGCCAAGTCTATGATTTCTTTGTTGTTTCTCTTGCCTCTGGCTAAAGTGGCCAAGACACCTTCAAAAAGGGGTTGATGGGAGCCCCTGAGGCAGAGTCCATGGGAAGAGTGACCAGGGCTGATTGACGGTGGTTCTTGACTGGGGAGGGGGCCTAGGACCCTGGAGGACTGCTAAGATCTATGCGAGGGAGGGGCAGGCCCTGTGCACATAAGCGCTTTAATTTGCAACTGGGGCTCCCCTACAGCGCGAGGAAGGAGTGGGCACCAGACTGAATCGCAGGCAATGTGGGAGCCAGGCTTTGTTCATTTCAGTCTTTTCTTTTCAAAGAGAGCTGTGAGGCAGAGCTGCGAAGTAATTAGAGTTCTTTAAAATGCTGTTCAGAGTGTAAGGTCTCAGAAGTGGCTTTCTACTGGGGTTAGGCAACATCTGTGTGGAAATCAAAGTATTTGAGACATGAACGAACGCCCGTTGTTGGAAATCCTCTTTATAACTCTCACATCTGCACATGAATGTGGCCTGAAGAGCTGGAAACACCGGGTCTCTGGATGGCCGTGCTTCCTAAGTGTCATGGAGTCGTTTGCTGGAATGATATTTACTGCCTGCCTTAGGACCAGTATAACTGGACGATAGAGCAGACAAAAGCCCCTGACTCAGATTCATTTTCTAATGTGGGGAGTGCAGGCTAGAACATAAACAAACAGAGCAGCCAGATGGCTCGTCACAGGGAGATGGGCAAATGCAGAGGGTCCAGCAGGTGGAGGTGGGGGACGCGGGGCTAGAGTGAGAGGCGCTCAGGCCAGGGGAGACCTGCCTACGAGGTGGGGGGACGCGGGGCTAGAGTGAGGAGGCGCTCAGGCCAGGGGAGACCTGTCTACAGAGGGGCCATGGGATGTGTGGGGCAGTGTTCTTGGCAGAGGGACCAGCAAGTTCATAAGCCTTTGAGAGGAGCATGGCTGGGGCAGGACGGTGGAGTAGGGAGAGGGGCAGGGGCTGCAGGAGGGGCCCTGAGGTCCCCCGGTGATAGTGCCTAAGTTTTCACAGTGTGGCTCTGATTGAGTTGAGTTGGGGTGGCTAATAAGAGAGGCAGAAGGAGCGGGGCCCTGAGACAGTACGCAGGAAGAGGAGCTGAAAAGTGAGGGCATCCAAAGCAAGGGCTTGGGGCTCAGAGCATGACAGGCAGAGAATTAGGAGCCTGGCTTCTCCTGAGATCCAGCTTCCCTGGAAGGAACTCAGCCCCTGGGTGAGATCTGCTGTGTGTGTGTGGGGGGGGGCAGAGTACTGAAGATGCTCCCAGACTTGCCTCCCAGGCCCACACCTGGGCTGTGTGGGGTGGGTTTGAATCTTGGCCTGAGGCCACTGCTTGAAGCTGCAGATAAGAATCTGGGGATATGTCCTCACAGCAGTTAGGTTAAGGGGCCTGGCTGAGAGGAAGCTGAGAGAAAGGCAGCCTCAAAGCCAGGGTAGGATGAAAGCCACTCAGAACCCCTCCCAGGGGGATGGCTAGGCCTCACCAAAGGCAGAGGAGCACACAGTGAGCATATGGGAAGAAATAAGGGCTGGAATGTAAGGAAATACTTGAATACTACCATCCAAGAGGTTCAACACACACCAAATGGGATGAATTCAAAGACACCCAGACTATAATCAAGCTGTTGAAAGATGGAGAGACTCTTGAGGACAGTGGGAGAAGAGGCGCGTCACACACAGGTGATCCTCACTGGGTTTATCAGCAGATTTCTCACCCCCTCTCACCTCAGCACAGAATCTGCTGGAACTCTGGGGACTAGAAGGCAGCGACCTGGTGTATGGTGGCTTAGTTGCTAAGTCATGTCCGACTCTTGCAACCGTGTGGACTGTAGCCTGCCAGTCTTCTCTGTCCCTGGGATTCTCACTGGAGTGGGTTGCCATTTCCTTCTCCAGGGGATCTTCCCATCCCAGAAATCGAGCCTGGGTCTCCTGCATTGCAGGCAAATTCTTTACTGATTGAGCTGTTCTTCCCAATCCAGGCATCAAACCCAGCTCTCCCATGTTGCAGGCGGATACTTTACCAACTGGGCCACCAGGGATGCCCAATCTGGTATATTCAAAGTGCTAAAATCTAAAAAAAAAACCCAAAAAACCCCCTGTCAATCAAGAATCTTGTATCTGGGAAAACTGCCCTTTAAGAGCGAGGGAGAAATTAAGACATCTCCAGAAAAACAAAAGTTGAGGAAATAAATGACCACTACAATTTCCTGGCAAAAAAATGCCCTCCAGGTAAAATGAAAGGACCTCAGAGCTAGAATTATAACAATGAAAACAATATTTCTGGAATAAATTAGAGAAGACATGAATAGTTAGAAAGACACCCTTTGCTTCTGAAGCAGGAGACTCTCTGTTGTTACGATGTCAGTACTACCCAAAGCAACCCGCAAGTTCAATGTGATCCCTATCGAAATCTCAGTGGTGCTTTTGCAGAAGTATAAAAACACATTCTGGAGTTCATATAGCAGCTCAGGGGATCTTGAATAGTTCAAACAATCTTGAGAAAGACTAAAGCTGGAGGACTCATATTACCTGATTTCAAAACATAGTCCTAACCTACATTAATCAAAACATGATACTGGCATAAAGACAGCTATATAGACCAATGGAATAGCTTACAGAGTCCAAAAATAAACCCTGGCATATATGGTCAAATTATTTTTGACAAAAAATCCAAGACCATTCAATGGGGAAAGAGTTCAGTTCAGTTCAGTTGCTCAGTCGTGTCCAGCTCTTTTCAACCCCATGAATCGCAGCACGCCAGGCCTCCCTGTCCATCACCAACTCCCAGAGTTCACCCAAACCCATATTCATCGAGTAGGTGATGTCATCCAGCCATCTCATCCTCCGTCATCCCCTTTTCCTCCTGCTCCCAATCCCTCCCAGCATCAGAGTCTTTTCCCATGAGTCAACTCTTCGCATGGCCAAAATACTGGAGTTTCAGCTTCAGCATCAGCATCATTCTTTCCAAAGAACACCCAGGACTGATCTCTTTTAGAATAGACTGATTGGATCTCCTTGTGAAAGAGTAGTCTTTTCAACAAATGGTGCCAGAAAAACTGGATATCCACATGCAAAATGATGAAGTTGGACCCTTACCTCACATGATAAGCAAAAATAAACTCAAAACAGATCAAGACCTAAATGTAAGACCTAAAACTATGAACTTGGAAGAAAATGCAGGAAAAAAGCTTCCTGACATTGGATTTGGCAGTGATTGCTTCAGTTCAGTCACCCAGTCGTGTCCGACTCTTTGCGACCCCCTGAATTATAGCATGCCAGGCCTTCCTGTCCATCACCAACTCCCAGAGTTCACCCAAACCCATGTCCATTGAGTTGGTGATGCCATCAAACCATCTCATCCTTTGTCGTCCTCTTCTCCACCTGCCCCCAATTTTTCCCAGCATCAAGGTCTTTTCAAATAAGTCAACTCTTCACCTTAGGTGGCCAAAGTATTGAGGTTTCAGCTTCCACATCAGTCCTTCCAATGAACACCCAGGACTGATCTCCTTTAGGATGGATTGGTTAGATATCCTTGCAGTCCAAGGTACTCTCAAGAGTCTTCTTGTTTATATCTGATTGCTTAGATATAACATTATGACTGACAACAAAAGAAAAAATAGACAAACTGGACTTCCTGAAAATTAAAAACTTTTGCACATTGAAAGACACCATTAACAGAGTCAAAAGGGAGGGAGAAAATATCTCCACAATGGGAGAAAATGTTTGCAGATCACACATCTGGTAAGAGATTAATACAAAGACTATGTAGAGAACTACTAAAATTCAGCAACAAAAACAACCAGATTAAAAAAGGGCAAAGAACTTGAATAGACATTTCTCTAAAGAAGAAATACAAATGGCCAATAAACATGAAAAGATGATCAATATCAGTAATCATTCAGTTCAGTTCAGTTGCTCAGTTGTGTCCGACTCGTTGCGACCCCATGAACCGCAGCACGCCAGGCCTCCCTGTCCATCACCAACTCCCGGAGTTCACTCAGACTCACATCCATCGAGTCAGTGATGCCATCCAGCCACCTCATCCTCGGTCCTCCCCTTCTTCTCCTGCCCCCAATCCCTCCCAGCATCAGAGTCTTTTCCAATGAGTCAACTCTTCTCATGAGGTGGCCAAAGTACTGGAGTTTCAGCTTTAGCATCATTCCTTCCAGAGAGATCCCAGGGCTGATCTCCTTTAGAATGGACTGGTTGGATCTCCTTGCAGTCCAAGGGACTCTCAAGAGTGTCCAACACCACAGTTCAAACGCATCAATTATTCAGCTCTCAGCCTTCTTCACAGTCCAACTCTCACATCCATACATGACCACTGGAAAAAACCATAGCCTTGACTAGATGGACCTTAGTCGGCAAAGTGATGTCTCTGCTTTTGAATATGCTATCTAGGTTGGTCATAACTTTTCTTCCAAGGAGTAAGCGTCTTTTAATTTCATGGCTGCAGTCACCATCTGCAGTGATTTTGGAGCCCCCCAAAATAAAGTCTGACACTGTTTCCACTGTTTCCCCATCTATTTCCCATGAAGTGATGGGACCGGATGCCATGATCTTTGTTTTCTGAATGTTGAGCTTTAAGCCAACTTTTTCCACTCTCCTCTTTCACTTTCATCAAGAGGCTTTTTAGTTCCTCTTCACTTTCTGCCATAAGGGTGGTGTCATCTGCATATCTGAGGTTATTGATATTTCTCCCGGCAATCTTGATTCCAGCTTGTGTTTCTTCCAGTCCAGCGTGTCTCATGATGTACTCTGCATATAAGTTAAATAAGCAGGGTGACAATATACAGCCTTGACGCACTCCTTTTCCTATTTGGAACCAGTCTGTTGTTCCATGTCCAGTTCTAACTGTTGCTTCTTGACCTGCATACAGATTTCTCAAGAGGCAGGTCAGGTGGTCTGGTATTCCCATCTCTCTCAGAATTTTCCACAGTTTATTGTGATCCACACAGTCAAAGGCTTTGGCATAGTCAGTAAAGCAGAAATAGATGTTTTTCTGGAGCTCTCTTGCTTTTTCCATGATCCAGCGGATGTTGGCAATTTGATCTCTGGTTCCTCTGCCTTTTTAGCTTGAACATCTGGAAGTTCATGGTTCACGTATTGCTGAAGCCTGGCTTGGAGAATTTTGAGCATTACTTTACTAGTATGTGAGATGAGTGCAATTGTGTGGTAGTGAGAGCATTCTTTGGCATTGCTTTTCTTTGGGATTGAAATGAAAACTGATCTTTTCCAGTCCTGTGACCACTGCTGAGTTTTCCAAATTTGCTGGCATATTGAGTGCAGCACTTTCACAGCATCATCTTTCAGGATTTGAAATAGCTCAACTGGAATTCCATCACCTCCACTAGCTTTGTTCATAGTGATGCTTTCTAAGGCCCACTTGATTTCACATTCCAGGATATCTGGCTCTAGATGAGTGATCACACCATCGTGATTATCTGGGTCATGGAGATCTTTTTTGTACAGTTCTCCTGTGTATTCTTGCCACTTCTTCTTAATATCTTCTGCTTCTGTTGGGTCCATACCATTTCTGTCCTTCATCAAGCCCATCTTTGCATGAAATGTTCCCTTGGTATCTCTAATTTTCTTGAAGAGATCTCTAGTCTTTCCCATTCTGTTCTTTTCCTCTATTTCTTTGCATTGATCGCAGAAGAAGGCTTTCTTATCTCTTCATTAGGGGAATGCAAATCAGAACTACAATCACAACTAACACCTGTTAGGGTGACTACTGTTAAAACGAAAACAGGAAATGAGTGCTGGCAAGGAAGTGGAGAAATCGGGACCCTTTTGCACTGGTGGTGGGAATGTAAAACGGCACAGACACTTTGGAAAACAATATGGAAGTTTTAAAAAAAATTATACAGAATTACCATACGATCCAACATTTCTACTCTGGTCATATACTGAACAGAATCGAAAGCTGGATTTCAAAGGGATATCTGTGCATGCACGTTCACAGCAGCACTATTCACAATAGCTAGAATCCCGGAGCAACAAAAGCGCCCACCAACAGACGAACGGAGAAGCAAAAATGTGGGTAGACATACAGTGGTATACTACAATGGTATGCTATTCAGCCCCACAAGGGATAAAGCTCTGAGCATGCTCCGGCACGGATGAACCTTGAGGACATTCTGCTCGGTGTGATAAGCCAGGCACAAAAAGACAGATCCTGTAGGGTCCCACTTACATGAGCTAAAATCATAGAGACAGAGGATGGAACGTGGCTTCCAGGGGCTGGGATGGGGGATCTGGGAGGTGGTGTTTAAAGAGGATAGAGTTCCAATTTGGGAATCTGTAAGGAGTTCTGAAGATGGATGGTGGTGGTGGTTGCCTGATATGAATGTACTTAATGCCACTGAACTATAGATTAAAAATGATTAAGACACTCACACACACTCTGCAGCCCTCACCCCAAATTTTGTCTTCCTTTTCTGGGGACTGGTGATGACTATTCTGTTAGGCCTCCTGTTTGGCCCCTGTTTCATCTCTGACAGGGTCCAGTAGTTTCAGATTAAATTGCTGTTACTATAAGGATACAGCATACAGAATTCTGATACAGAATTCAGATACAGGTACAGATTTCAGACACAGAAACCTGTGTACAGATACAGAATACCTCATCAAGTTAGATCGGGCAGAGAGGGGCTTCTGCTCTGCTAGGCAGGACTATGCCCCCCCCACAGCAGGAAGTAGTTGCAGAAGGAAGCTCCCTCCGCCCGTTCCCCAAAGTGTCTTGAGTATGAAGTCTCTCAGGGGGGAAGTGTGGAGGGGAGCACACTGACCGAAGCCGCCCACCCTGGCCAGGCACCATATTTTATGACAGGAAGTCCTGGTAATGAACACAGAACTAATAAGCCACCGACTAGAAGAGTTTGGAAAAAGTCAGAAAGAGACACCACGTGTCTGAGCACCCCTCAGAATCTTTCCTGCTGGCATTCGTCTTGGCTGAGCAATGGGTGCATTACCAGGAAGAACTCTACATCACAACGATTGGCCAAAGACAACCTGGCAACGAATCCCGTCCCCGTGGAACCCGAGGCTGAGAGCCACGTGGCGGAGCAGCCCCCTGGTCCCCTCACCCGGCCGCTGTCTGCGGGGCCCTTTCCCAACAAACTAGAGAAAAGCGTTACGAATTGGCTCCGTGCTGTCTTTACACATTAAGTGCAGACATTCAAGAAGAGCTTAGAATCGCTACGAGCGTCCTCTCTGTCACCAAGACCAGCGATGTGATTGTGAAGAAACAAACATGATGTGATCGTCATTCAAAAAAAAAAAAACAAAACAAACAAGCAAACGAAATGTGACTGAGGTAGTAATTTTTTATGTGTTATTTTATCACGAGGAAAATAATTGGGAAAAAAGTAAGAGAATGGAAAAATGTATACCATGCTAACACCAATCAAAAGAAAGCTGAGGGGGCTATGTTAAGTTTATACAAAGCAGAAGAAAAGATCTTTCTTCTTCAGAAGAAAAATCAACAGGAGTAAAGAGGGACATTACATGATGATAGAGCGGTCACTTCTCCAAGGAGACAGTACTCCTTAACGTGCATACACCTAACAGCAGAGCATCAGACTGCATAAAGTAAGCACTAATGGAACTGGAAGACACAGAGGCAAGGCCACTATTATAGCTGGAGACTTCAGTGTTCTTTTTTCAGTTAATTGATAGATCCTGCAGGCAGAAACTCAGTAAGAAAATAGTTGAACTAAACAGCAATGGCTACAATGAATATCTGTAGACAACGTCATCCAACAAGAGCAGAACCCACATTTTTCTCAAGGTCACATGGAACAGTCACCAATACAAACCATATTCTGGGCCACAAAACATGTCTTAACACATTTAAGAGAATTAAAAGCATAAGAATACATTGTCATACCACAGGTGATAAGCTAGAAATCACTAACAGAAAAGCAGTTGGAAAATTCTAAAACAGATTAAACAATACACTTCTAATTAATATATGGATCGAAGAAGAAGTCTCAAGAGAAATTTTTAAAGAAATTTTTAAATGAAAGTATAACTTATCAAAGTTTGTGGGATACCATGAAAGCAGGGCTTGGAGTGAAATTTGTGGCATTGATTGCATGTATTAGAAAAGAAAACAGTCTAAAATCAATAATTTAATACTAGGAAACTAGAAAAAAGATTATTTTAAGCCTAAAGCAAGCAGAAGGAAATGAACAACTGTATACCCTCAAATTTGATAATCTAGATTAAGTAGTTTAGAGTAAATGAATGTTTCAGTGCTTCGAAAGACAGAAACTAGCAACACCAACACAAGGAGAGCAGAATAATCTGAACAGACCTGCACGTACTAAAGATACTGGATCAATAATTAATACTCTTCCGAAAGAAAGCACCAGTCTCTGACAGTTTCACTGGTGAATTGTACAAATGTTTAGGGGTGAAATTATGCCAATTCACAGCAATCTTTTCCCGAATATAGACCCAATCTAGTCTTAGAGGCCAGCATTACCTTAATATCCAAACCAGATAAACTTTACAAGAAAGAGAACTATAGGTCAAAATCTCTCATGAACATAGGTACAAAAATTCTTAATAAAATATTAGCGAAACCAACTCAATAGCACATGAAAATAATTATGCTACACAGCTGAGGGGCCGCGTACCTCCCAGGTGTGCAAAGCTAGTCCAGCATTTGAGAATCAGTTAATGTAGCCCACCACATCATTGCGCCAGAGAGGAGGACATTAGCATGACCGCATCAATTGGTGGAGAAAAGTATGACAAAAGCCAACTCTCATTCGGAATAAAATCTCTAAGCAAAGTGTGAATAGAGGGGAAATTTGTCAACTGGAAAAAATTCTACAGAAACTCTTCAGCGAATGTTATATCTGATGGTGAGAAACTGGCTCTCTCCCTAACATCAGGAGCAAGGCAAGGATGGCCATATCCCCGCTCACGGCAGCATCGTACTGAAAGTCCTAGCAGGTACGCTAAGAGAAAGAACAACGAGAGAGATGGGGAAGGAAGGAATAAAACTGTCTTTGCTTGCAGATGACATGATCATTCATGGGAAAATACCAAGGGATCAATTTTTAAAACTTCCTGGAACTAATTATTGTCTTAAGGTTATAACAAAGTTGACATGTGACGAAAGTCGGTTGCTCCCCTTTACACGAGCAGTGAACAGCTGGCACTTTAAAAACACAGTACCACTTACATCAGCATTAAATTAAATACTTAGGTGCAAAGTAGCTCAATATGTACTGATCCGTATGCAAAACCGACAAAACTCTGAAGACATCAAGGACAGTCTAAATAAACAGATACTCTCCATTCATGCACGGGAAACTCCTTATTGTTAAGACTCCACTTCTCAGCCTACTGTGCAGATCTAATCCAGAACCAGTTAAAATGTCAGTGAACTATTTTGTGCACATGGACAAACTGATTTTAAAATTTATATGGAAAGGCAAACCCCGCAAAACAGCCAGTACAATACTGCAGGAGAAGAAAGTTGGAGAGTTGGTTTCCATCTTCAAGACTGTGAGGCTATAGTGGTCAGTGCAGCATGGAGTTGGTGGAAACCAGGAACACAGGTCACGGGAACGGAGCAGAAAGCCCAGAAATGGACGCATGCGGATCGGCCAGCGGCAGCCTGACAAAGAGACAGAGACCAGTGGGAAAGGCTGGTCTTCCCACCGGTTGTTGCTGGAACCACGGGGTGTCATATGCAAAAAACTGTGTGTAGACACAAACCTTACACCTTTCTTGAGATTAACTCGTAGACCTAAGTGTAAAATGCAAAGTATAACGCTGCTAGAAGGTGACACAGGACAAAATCTAGATGACTTAGGGTTTGCTGAGGAGTTTTAAGATGTAACACTCAACTACAATCCATCCTAGTAAATTTATTTAATATATTATGTTTATTAATGCAATTAATTATATAATTAACATTATATCCAAATAAATATTATGATTATTATTTTATCAGATATATTATATTTAATATATTATTTTATATTAAACAAATTTATTAAAATTAAAAACTTATGTTTTCAGACTCATGGACAGTGATTACCAAGGGGAAGGGGGTTGCAGAGGGGTGGAGTGGGAGAGTGGGGTTAGCAGACGTAAGTCACTATATATAGCGTAAACAGCAAGGTCTTCCTGTACAGCACAAGGAACTGTAGTCAATACTCACGATAAGCTATGATGGGAGAGAGTACCTGATAAAGAATGTGCACATATATACAACTGAATCACTTGGTTATAGAGCAGAAATTAACATGACATTGTAAACCAACTATACTTCAATTTAAAAAAAGAGAATATAAAACTTTTTTCAAAATATACTGGTAAAAGAATGAAAAGACGAGCTATACCACTGGAGAAAATATTTGCAAAATACATATCTGATAAAAGGCTTAAAACCCAATGTTACAAAAAACTCTTGAAACTAAACAATAAGAAAAAAAAATCTTATTTCAAATGGGCAAAAGATCTGAAGAGACACCTCACCAAAGGGTAGGAAATATAGCTGACAAGTAAGTATATGAAAAGATGTCCAAAGCCACTTGCCGTTCAAGCTGTGACCTAAAGCAGCAGCAAGAACGACCAGAGTCTAAAGCGCTGACAGAGACGCAGACGGGGATTTTCGCTTGCTGCTGGCGGGGATGTGAACCAGGCCAGCCACTGTGGGACAGCGTCTCACTAAGGTAAACACAATTATGTACCATGTTATCCAGCAGCCACACTCTTTGGTATTTACTCAATCAAACTGAAAACTCATGCCCACACAAAAACCTGTCTACAAATGTTTCTAGCAGTTTTATTCATGACTGCCCCAAACTGGAAGCAATCAAGATGTCCTTCCATGGGTGAGTTGAGAAATAAATTGTGATGCATCCAGGCTTTGGTATATTATTCAACGATGAAGAGAACTGGACTACCGAGCCATGAAAAGACATGCTGGAACCCTAAATGCATATTATTAAGAGAAAGAAGCCAGTCCTGAAACACTCCATACTGTACGATTCCAAGTTTATGACAGTCAGCAAAAGGCAAAACTATGGAGACGACAGTGACAATACCGCTTGTCAGGGCTGTGGTGGAGGCGGGGGTTTTTAGGGTGGAGAAATGCTTCTCTAGGCCAGCGGAACGGTAGGTACAGGCCGGCGGAACGGTAGGTACAGGCCGTGACGCACCGGTCGAGATCTGTTAAAAGCTACAGCACAAAGAATGAACTGCAATGTTTGCAAAAAAAATAAATCCCTCAGTGGATTGGAGGGTCCCAGGGAAGGAGGCAGACCGTGACGAGAGGCTGCAAGCGAGCTCCTCAGGAAGGGGCAGGGAGAGGCGCGGCCCTCGCGTTCTGGAAGTGATGGGAATGGTGGCAAGGGCAGAGGAGCGCGCGCGCTCTGGGCTCTGGGGGTGACTTGCCTCCCGCGGGGCGCGGGTTACAGCTGTGAGCCCGCTGCACACGTGCACGGAGACTGGACAGCCCACGCCAAGGGCAGAGCCGGGAGCCGGGGGAGGGCCTCACGGTGCAGGCGCAGGGGGCGACCGGAGACCGGCTCAGAGGCGCGCGCCCACAACGCTGTGCTCCGCCGACTGAGGGCCTGGAGGCCACGCCAAGGTCCCACCTGCCGCTCTGGACGTGGTTTCTAAGACTACCTCCAACAAAAGGAGCCGGTCCCCTTGAGGAATGGGTGACTCCAGGGCTGGGGGGAACATACGAAGGAGACAGGAGCACTTTGTAGAGAGTAAGGGTGCGCGAGAGTAAGGAGGTTAGGAGGGAAGCGCTAAGGGCGCGCGGAAGCCTGAAAGGAAAAGCCCGCCCAGCCGCCCAACTGAGCAAAAGCCGTCCAGAGTGATGGGATCAGTGGGCATGGCAGAGGGCACAGGAGCCACTGAGAAAATGGGCTGAGCAACATGCTCAGTCTAGTCATGCTGGGTTACAGCTTAAAGCATAAAGAATACCCCTGTGTCCAGACTAATGGACACATGATAACAGAAGGAAGGAAACAGGCACCGCAACCTCTGGTGCAGCCCCGTCCCCACAGCGTGGAGCCCCCGTCCACCCAGCGGCTCTTCTAAGAGCACTTTGCTGCTCTCAGTGGGCTCTGCTGGCCCCACGCTTGGCCTTGCTCTCAGCCCCACACTGCAGTCCAGCGCTGCTGGCCTCCAGCCCCACCTGGCTCCCTCTCACCCCACTCCTTCCCCCAAGCACAGAGGAAGGTGGGCTGGACCCCACTGAGGCCCCAAGGCCTCCTCGCTCAGGGACATAGCAGACTCCAGTCCTGGAGGCAATTTCTCTCCCGTGTGGCCGGGACAGAGTCCACCGACAGGCTTGGCAAACGAGTGCCGGGACTCTCTGCCCCTGCTGTACCTTCACGGTCCGCCCCTGCTCCTTCTAGAGAAGGCTGGAGGTGGCTTCTAAGGCCCAGTGGTGACACCACGTTTGCAGGTGGTCACAGCCCTGAGCCCGAGGGCAAGGGCCCTGGCCTCCCACAGGGTCCTGGCTTCCCTGCCCTCAGCTCCGCACAGTCACAGCTCTGACCCACAAGCACAAATCCCTGGGCCCTCTCCCTCAAGGTGCCCAGGTCCCCGTGGCACCATGTGCCTCTGTCCTGAGAGACGCCTGGGCACAGCAGTCGCCCTGGAGGGCGGGCGGGGAGCTGGCTGGGCGCCCCGGCCAGCGGCGCGTGGGGTACCTGGCCACGGCGGGTCTCGCAGCTGTGCAGGTAGCTCAAGTGGTAGATCTTCAGGTTTAATGTCCCAAAGTTCAGATATTTCAGGAAAACCTGGAACAGAGGTTGTGACAGCGGCAGTTAGAAACCCCGGCTTTCAGATGCACACCCCAGCGGCTGAGAGCAGGGACCAGGCACGCTGCACCAACCTCGCCTGTGGGCTGACTTGCCGCAAGTGAGCCCCCGGGGCCACGCGAGGAGAGTGGGCCCTAGGCACAAGCGCACATGCCCGGAGGCCCCTGACACTCACGTCTTCATCTTCGCTTGTGAAGCAGGGGCCGTCCAGCTTGTTCACAGCCATGATCACAGCCACGACGTCTTTGCCGTTCATGATGGGTGTGGCCAGGATGTTCCTCGTCACGTAGCCGGTCAGCTCGTCCGCAAAGGAGCTGAAGTGGGGGCACTACGAGACAAGAGGAGAGAAGGGAGAGGCCATGGCTCTGTGGATCCCGGAGTCCTGGTCCCCCTTGTCCCTGGGGGTCACGGCTAAGCTGCCCAGGCCAGTGCTAAGACCCAGGGGGCCATGGCCTGGACATCAGGAGGCTGGGAAGCACACGCAGACACAGCCAGTGGCCTGAGCTTGGGGTTCAGGCTCAGTCCTTATCACCCCATCTCAGAGCCAGTGACCCCCAGCTCTCAGCTGCAGGCTGCAGAGCTCGGCTGCGAGCAGGCCTAGTGCCCCTGCACCTGCTGCGGTCTGGCCCACTGGCCTCCCAGACGCCCCTTGAGTCTGTCTAGCCTACACGTCCCCAAGCTCCTCCTGGTCCAGGCTGCAGTCTCCTCCTGCCCTCATCCACTCTGAGCCTGCTCCCACACTCAGGACCTGTCTGCCAGCCCCGCAGGCCTCCTGGATCCCTGCTCCAGCAGGCATCTGCTCCATGGGGTTTCTTGCCCCCATGATGAGACCCCAGTCTTGGAGTTGCTCTTCAAGGCCTCTCCTTGGTCAGGGGCCAGTTGAAGAAAACAGCACATCTGAGCTTTGTCCTGGTCCAGTTCCCCCTTGCAACCTGGACCGCATGCCAGAAACACCTGCCCACCCGTCCCCTTTCCAAGGATCAGCATCCACACACCACCCCAGAGAAGGAGCCTGGGCCTTGTCTCTCCGTCCCTCAGACCCAGCCAAGCCCTGTGGCTTCTTTAAAGGGCCCCCAGCTCTGTGCCTACTGCCTAGGCCCGGGCCTGCCTGCCTCCTGGCCCACCTGCGCTCCGCGTGGCTTGCCCAGTCCTTCCCTCTTCCTTTGTCCAGGCCATCCTGCCTCCTGGGAGTCTCCCTGCACAGCAACTGCCCCCCATGACAGTCTAGATGCCTGAGTGATGCTGGTTCAGAGACCCTGGCATTGCCAGCCACCACCACTCTCCCCTGCATTCGAACTCCGCCCTCTGTCTCCCCACAAGCCCTTGGTTCTCAGCAGCTGCTTGGTGGCACCCCCTCCGGCCCTTGGACCAGAACCTCAGAACCAACAGCACAGGTTTGGATC
>SJYG01000537.1:85914-104807 GCA_006410535.1 Litocranius walleri | reverse complement strand
AATGTGGGGGGGAGGGGGGAGCTTCAGGGGTTCGGGCCCAGGCTGGGGTGGGCATGCACCCCTGCCCCCACCCACTGCCCGACACCAGGGCAGACTCCGGCTAGTAGGCTTCTTGCTGTGCTGCTTGGGGTGAGAAATGGAACCAGGAGGTGTGTGGCTCAGCTGTCATGCACTGGGACAGCTCCCAGGGCAAGAGAGGCGGGGACATGGGGAGAACAGAGTTCACCCTCGGGGGCCTGGAGGGAGCGGGTGCGGAGTTGGAAGAGTGGGCGGGGTGAGGGAGCCCCTCTGAGTCTGTGCTTGCCCAGGCAGTGGTGTCAGAAGCTGAAACCTCTTCCCTCCTTGCTGCCATAATCTTCAGAGCAGCATAGACTTGGGTCTTGGTGCGCTGGAGCCTGCAGCATGGAGTGGGGACCTACACCCTTCCAGGGGCGCGGCAAGAGGGCAGCGGCCTGAGCCGCGTGGTATGTGGCGGGCAGGCACAGCAGCAGGAGGCAGGATGTATTTCCTCGGGCCCCATCCTGCAGGGTCTGCAGAGCCCCCAGGGAGACTGAGGATGAGTGTGGTCCCCTGTGAGCCCACCCCCAGTGGCAGGGGCCGTGGCGGTGCCCATGGAGTGGCTGAGTCTCTGGGTGGGCCAGGGGCTGGCCTTGCAGCCTCAGTTGCCTGCTGGCTGACCGTGGCTGCAATGTGACCGCGGGCAAGACGGGCAGAAGCCCCCAGCTCAGCCCAGCCCAAATGACTGACCCACAGACCATGAGACGTGAAGATGTTTAGGCCACCAAGATTTGGGGCATCTGGTCCTGTCCCATGTGGCTGATTCGCTGAGGAGAGCCCGGGGCAAACACCTCATAGGAGACGCAGTCCTGGGGCAGCGTGCTGGGCGGAGAGCACACCCTCGTTCACCAGGAGCCAGAGACACAGCTAGCCGGGCAGCAGGTCCGACCACTCGGCCCCGGGCCCCGGCACAGCCGAGGAAGGAGGGAGGAGAGGAAAGGGGAACACGGCTGTGGCTTTCCCTCCAAGCTCCCCTCCCCACTGGCTACGGATTGCCCCATGGGGCATGGGCGCCCCAGCCCGCAGCGGTGTCCCAGCCTGCAGGGGTGGCCACTCAGAAACTCAGGTGGCCTCCTGCCCACCAGGGTGGCAGAAGTGGCAGAAGAAGCAGCCAAGGGGGACCGTGCCCACCCCCAGCGCCAGGCGGGTGGTGGTGGTGGGGGGTTGGGGGGCCTGAGGTGGGCTGGAGGCCACGGCGGGGTCTGAGGCAGTGTTCCTGTGGGTCAGCACGAACAGGAGGCAGCTCTCCAGCTGACACTGAGCATGTGAGAAGTGACATTGCTGGAGAGCCAGCAGCCGAGAATCATGCCGCCACCTCCCTGGAGGGGCTGGTGGGTCCAGCGGAGACGCAGCTGAACTCACTAGAGCCATGCCGTGCCAGGGGCTTTGCCTTGCTGCAATGCCGCTCCCTGCAGGCTGCCTCCTCTCTGCACACGTGTCCATGGCAGCGAGTCCGTGCCCAGGCCCGGGGCTCGGGCCTGCCATCACTCTTTAGGGGCTGCACAGAATTCCGTTCTGTGGAGCTTCCCTGACTTACTTATGTAGCCTCCTGTTCAAGGACACTTAGGATGTTTCTGTTTGGGTTTTGATGGGAGGTAAATGCTGCAGACAGTGACTGCAGCCATGAAACTAAAAGATGTTTGCTCCTTGGAAGAAGAGCTATGACCAACCTAGACAGCATATTAAAAAGCAGAGACATTACTTTGCCAACAAAGGTCCGTCAAGTCAAAGCTATGGTTTTTCCTGTGGTCATGTATGGATGTGAGAGTTGGACCATAAAGAAAGCTGAGCGCCGAAGAATTGATGCTTTTGAACTGGGGTGTTGGAGAAGACTCTTGAGAGTCCCTTGGACTGCAAGGAGATTCAACCAGTCCATCCTAAAGGAGATCAGTCCTGAATATTCATTGGAAGGACTGATGCTGAAGCTGAAACTCCAATACTTTGACCACCTGATGTGAAGAACTGACTCATTTGAAAAGACTCTGATGCTGGGAAAGATTGAGGGCAGGAAGAGAAGGGACAACATGGATGAGATGGTTGGATGGCATCACCAACTCAATGGACATGAGTTTGAGTAAACTCTGGAACAGACAGGGAAGCCTGGCGTGCTGCAGTCCGTGGGGTCACAGAGTCGGACACAACTGAGTGACTGAACTGAACTCATCGAAACACTGTCTGTTCTCCACCCCAGTCTTGGAACAGCAGAGAGCTCGGATGGAGGGAGCGTCACCTTTGCTGCCAGACCTCCAGAGAAGGCGTGACTTTGGATGCTGCCAGGTGGCCTTGCCAACACCGCCTGCCTCCCTGGCCAGAGCTGGGAGCTGCCCACACTCACCCAGGCCGTTACCTACATGGATCCAGGGGCAGAGGGGAGAAGAGATGTAATCCTTCAAGCTTACAGAATTTTAATAGCTTCGCTTAACTCAATCAGAAAAGGACCTGTGGCTATGACTGCAACCAAGTGGCATTCCGCCTCCATGGGGCAGGTTGAGGGGTCACAGGAGAACTTCAGGGGCAGAGAAGTAGGGCAGGCATCCCCCTGGCACCATGGGGCTTGTTCTTCTTTAAAATTGTAAAGAAGGCCTTGGTGGATCAACTTCTGCCTTTTGTTTTTTTAGCCTGGAATCTGTGAAAGGGAATCTATTTGGAAATAGTATTCACAGTGGTAATTGCTCAGTTGTGTCTGACTCTTTGTGACCCCATGAACTGTGGCCTGCCAGGCTCCTCTGTCCATAGAATTCTCCAGGCAAGAATACTGGAGTGTATTGCCATTTCCTCCTCCAGGAGATCTTCCCAACCCAGGGACTGAACCTGGGTTTCTTGCATTGGCAGCAAATTCTTTACCGTCTGAGTCATCAGCGAAGCCCCCTACAGTCTTTGCAGATGTAACCCAGTTAAGATGAGCTCTACTGGATTCAGTTCAATTCAGTTCAGTTGCTCAGTCGTGTCTGACTCTTTGCGACCCCATGGGCTGCAGCACACCAGGCCTTCCTGTCCATCAACAACTCTTGGAGTTCACTCAAACTCATGTCCATCAAGTCAGCGATGCCATCCAACCATCTCATCATTTGTCATCCGCTTCTCCTCCCACCCTCAATCTTTCCCAGCATCAGGATCTTTTCAAATGAGTCAGTTCTTCGCATCAGGTGGCCAAAGTATTGGGGTTTCAGCTTCAACATCGGTCCTTCCAATGAATATTCAGGACTGATTTCCTTTAGGATGGACTGGTTGGATCTCCTTGCAGTCCAAGGGACTCTCAAGAGTCTTCTCTAACACCAGTTGGAGTTCAAAAGCATCAATTCTTTGGTGCTCAGGTTTCTTTAGAGTCCAACTCTCACATCCATGCCTGACTACTGGAAAAACCATAGCCTTGACTAGATGGACTTTTGTTGGCAAAGTAATGTATCTGCTTTTTAATATGCTGTCTAAATTGATCATAACTTTTTTTCCAAGGAGCAAGCATCTTTTAATTTCATGGCTGCAATCACCATCTGCAGCAATTTTGTAGCACCCAAAAATAAAGTCTGACACTGTTTCCCCATCTATTTCCCATGAAGTGATGGGACCAGACACCATGATCTTAGTTTTCTGAATGTTGAGCTTTAAGCCAACATTTTCTCTCTTCTCTGTCACTTTCATCAAGAGGCTCTTTAATTCCTCTTCACTTTCTGCCATAAAGGTGGTGTCATCTACCTATCTGAGGCTATCGATATTTCTTCTGGCAATTTTGATTCCAACTTGTGCTTTGACCGGCCCAACATTTCTCATGATGTACTCTGCATAGAAGTTAAATAAGCAGGGTGACAATATACAGCCTTACTGTACTCCTTTTCTAGTGGATTAGGTGTTGTCTTTATAAGAAAAGGTACAGAGGAGAAGGACATTCATGGATGGAACTGGTCTAAACCAGCCACAGCCTCATCCTAGGGCCAGAGGCTGGCAGGGATCAGCTTGGAGCCCCTCACGGATGCCACTGGTGAGAGGGAGGCAGCTGGGCCACGCTGGTCAGTCGTGACTCCCTCCTCTCGGGCGTGCACAGTGGCTGCCTGGACCTGGCTGTCCTGGGAAAGGCAAGTGTGAGGGCAGGGTCAAGGCCACAGGAGGAAAGAGCTGAGAACGTGAATGGAACCTGGAGCCCACCCTCCTCAACAGGCTTTCGTTCAGCCCTTTGAGCACCTTTTCTGAACCTGCAGGGGATGTTCAGCTGTTATCATATGAACCAGGGCTCCCCAGAGAAACAGACCAGTAGGTTCTGGGGCCTGAGTGTGACTCTCAGAGTGGGGCCCACCATGGGAAGTGTCCGCATGAACAGAAATCAAGCTGAAAGGATGGGCCCTAACTTCAGAGGGGATGTGAGGCTGACTGAGACAGAAAACTCAGGCGATGACCACAGGCACAAGGGCCAAGAGGGCACTGAAAAGTCCTGTGGCCAAATACTCTGGCTCAGAGGGTTTGTCTGTCCAGAAGAAAATGTGGCTGCAAGTTAGAGGACATAGGAGTTGGGATAAAATGCCACTGCCATTGGGGGCATAAAGCAGTGGCTGATGGTCTGCTAAGAGGGCTAGACTTCTCAGCTCCATCGCTGCAACTGACCTCAGGCAACTGACCTGTGGCTTTGGCTAATGGAATGTGGGAGTGATACCAGGGTGCTTGGCCTTCCCCTATCAACAGAGGCCAGACAAGAAGTTCAGGCAAGGCTTTACTGTGGTCCTTGCTGCAGCAGAGGGGAGTGAAGACTAACAAGTTCTCAAGAAACAGAAATGCAAAAAATAAAAATGGCTCTCTGAGGACGCCTTACAAATAGCTGAGAAAAGAAGAGATGCTAAAGGCAAAGGAGAAAAGGAAAGATAAACCCATCTTGATGCGGAGCTCCAAAGAATAGTAAGGGGACATAAGAAAGCCTTCCTAAGTGATCAATGCAAAGAAATAGAGGAAAACAATAGAAAGGGAAAGACTAGAGATCTCTTCAGGAAAATTAGAGATACCAAGGGAACATTTTATGCAAAGATGGGCACAATAAAGGACAGAAATGGTATTGATCTAACAGAAGCAGAAGATATTAAGAAGAGGTAGCAAGAATACACAGAAGAACTGTACAAAAAAGATTTGAATGACCAGATAACCATGATGGTATGATCAGTCACCTAGAGCCAGACATTCTGGAGTCTGAAGTCAAGTGGGCCTTAGAAAGCATCACTATGAACAAAGCTAGTGGAGGTGATGGAATTCCAGTTGAGCTATTTCAAATCCTGAAAGATGATGCTGTTAAAGTGCTACATTGATAGGCCAGCAAATTTGGAAAACTCAGCAGTGGCCACAAGATTTGAAAAGGTCAGTTTTCATTCCAATCCCAAAGAAAGGCAATGCCAGCGAAGGCTCAAACTACCGCACAATCGCACTCATCTCAAATGTTAGCAAAGTAGTGATCAAAATTCTCCAAGTGAGGCTTCAACAGTACATGAACTGAGAACTTCCAGATGTTCAAGTTGGATTTAGAAAAGGCAGGGGAACCAGAGTTCAAATTGCCAACGTCCACTGGATCATGTAAAAAGCAAGAAAGTTCCAGAAAAACATCTACTTCTGCTTTATTGACTATGCCAAAGCTTTTGACTGTGTGGATCACAACAAACTGGAAAATTCTTAAAGAGACGGAAATGCCAGACCACCTGACCTGCCTCTTGAAAAATCTGTATGCAGGTCAAGAGCAACAGTTAGAACTGGACATGGAACAATGGACTTTTTCCAAATTGGGAAAAGAGTACATCAAGGCTGTATATTGTCTCCTTTCTATGCAGAGTACATCATGTGAAATGCCAGGCTTGATGAAGTAGAAGCTGGAATCAAGATTGCTGGGAGAAATATCAATAACTTCAGATATGCAGATGACACCACCCTTATGGCAGAAAGTGAAGAGGAATTAAAGAGCCTCTTGATGAACATGAAAGAGGAGAGCGAAAAATCTGGCTTAAAGCTCAACATTCGGAAAACTAAGATCATGGCATCTGGTCCCATCACTTCATGGCAAATAGATGGGGAAACAGTGGAAACAGTGTCTGACTTTATTTTTTGGGGCTCCAAAATCACTGCAGATAGTGACTGTATCCATGAAATTAAAAGACGCTTGCTCCTTGGAAGAAAAGCTATGACCAACCTAGACAGCATATTAAAAAGCAGAGACATCACTTTGTTGACAAACATCCGTCTAGTCAAAGCTGTGGTTTTTTCCAGTAGTCATGTATGGATGTGAGAGTTGGACCACAGAAAAGGCTGAGCACCAAAGCATTGATGCTTTTGAGCTGTGGTGTTGGAGAAGACTCTTGAGAGTCCCTTGGACTGCAAGGAGATCCAACCAGTCCATTCTGAAGGAGCTCAGTCCTGAATATTCACTGGAAGGAATGATGCTGAAGCTGGAGCTCTACTACTTTGGCCACCCGATGTGAAGAACTGACTCATTGGGAAAGACCCTGATGCTGGGAAAGATTGAGGGCAGGAGAAGAGGGGGACGACAGAGGATGAGATGGTTGGATTGTATCACCGACTCAATGGACATGAGTTTGAGCAAGCTCTGGGGGTTGGTGATGGACAGGGAAGCCTGGCATGCTGCAGTCCATGGGGACACAAAGAGTCAGACACAACCGAGAAACTGAAACTCATAGATTTGGCTCACTTTCTCCCTGGGGAAAGTTCCCTGGTAAGCCGGCTCCTTGTGTGAGCTGAGGGTAGTCGTGTGTCCAGGGCTGGGCCGGCGGGGGGTTGAGGTGGTTTGCCCTTTGGTGATGTTGAGTGCAGGGGGCACGTGTGCTCTGCGTTTGCTCTTGACCCTGTTTTTGCTTCTGGCTCTTTAGAAATGGCAGTTGGATTAAAAAAAATTTTTTTTTGATCTTTTGGTAACTTTTGTTCAGAATTTGGAAGGACTGACGTGGAAGCTGAAACTCCAATACTTTGACCACCTCATGCAAAGAGTTGACTCATTGGAAAAGACCCTGATGCTGGGAGGGATTGGGGGCAGGAGGAGAAGGGGATGACAGAGGATGAGATGGCTGGATGGTATCACCAACTCGATAGACATGAGTTTGGGTAAAATCTGGGAGTTGATGATGGACAGGGAGGCCTGGCATGCTGTGGTTCATGGGGTCACCAAGAGTCGGACGTGACTGTGTGCCTGAGCTGGCTGCTCAGAATCTGGCCCAGGTGAGCAGGTGTGCTGATGTTTCAGTCCCATGTCTTGTTTTTTGTATTTTGTTGCTGAAGGAGAGATGTGTGAGGTCCAAGTACAGCAGCAAAGGGGCTCAGGTCCCTGCCTGTCTCAAGAGGAAGCAAGAAAGGCCCTTCTAAACAGCCATGGGGCTCCATTGTCTTTTATCCCTCTTGCTTAACACATCGCATCCCCAAAGGGGCTATTTGGGCCCTAGAATGAAGACAGACCTGCGACTGTGATATGAGTGAGGGATACTGTGACTGTTGTTTAAGCCACACTCATCTGAATCTGATTATTACTGCAGCACAGCACAGGGAGTTAACTTCTTTTTTAACCACAGATCAGAGTTGGGCTAATCTTGTTCCCCAGTTCATGACACGTTATCACCATTGGTCCAAGTCCCTCTTGTATTTTATCGTAGCCACATGTCCTATTTATCGGCCTATCTACCCACCCACCACCCATCTGCTCCCTCAGCTCCTTTCTCCCAGTTTGAGTACTATCTTCTAGTGTCTTCCATCAGGTAGCACCTTAAAAAGTTATGGGGGCATATGAAAAAAAAAGAATTTTTTAAAATGAATTCAAGTTCAAATTAAGGGAATCAATTCACTCATTGTTGATATAAGCCACTTAGCAATGCTTAAAGGGAAACCAATGCATTAAAATATTGTATAAGGGCTCCCCCGCCCCTGGGATTCTCCAGGCAAGAACACTGGAGTGGGTTGCCATTTCCTTCTCCAATGCATGAAAGTGAAAAGTGAAAGTGAAGTCACTCAGTCACGTCTGACTCTTTGAGACCCCATGGACTGCAGCCTACCAGGCTCCTCTGTCCATGGGATTCTCTAGGCAAGAGTACCGGAATGGGGTGCCATTGCCTTCTCCGATAAGAAAATAAGAACGGTCACAAATCAGAACTAGAAAAGAAAGAGCAAACTAAAGCCAAAGTAAGCAGAAAAAAGAGGGGAAAATGAAAGAGCAGAATCAATGAAATATAAAACCGAAAATAAAGAACATAAATTAGGATGTAGTTTCTGGAAATGACCAAAAACTGACAAACCTCTAGCCAAATTGATCAAGGAAAAAAATGCACTGAAGGCTGGGCAATGGCAGTCTTGGAAGTCCCGCCTGCAGACAGACCCGAGGCCGTGGCATCCCCGAGGTCGCCTGGATCGGGGTGGAGGGCTCCGGACCCTGAGGGCGGAGCACCATGCCGGTGGCTGCATGTCAGCGCTGCAGCCAGCTTCTGAAACTGGACACTAGCTTCAAGATCCTGGACCGTGTCACCATCCAAGAGCACACAGCTCCGTTACTTGGCACAGCCCAGCTGAAACCAGGAGAGACTCAGGAGGAAGAGGCTAACTCAAGAGAAGAGCCATTTATTGAAACTTGCCAGGATGGTGTCGCTCGCAGATTCATCCCCTCAGCCAGGATGATGTCCACAGAAAGTGCCAAAAGCTTCCATCTGACTGGGGAGGCATCCGATGGTGGCACCGTGGAGAACCTCAGCTGAAGACTAAAGGTCACTGGGGACCCTTTTGACATTATGTCAGGCCAGACAGATGTGGATCACCCTCTGTGTGAGGAATGCACAGACACTCTCTTAGACCAGCTGGACACTCAGCTCAACGTCACTGAAAATGAGTGTCAGAACTACAAACGCTGTTTGGGGATCTTAGAGCAAATGAATGAAGATGGCAGCGAACAGCTTGGGTTGGAGCTAAAGGAGCTGGATTAGAGGAGGAGGGGCTGATCCAAGAGCTGGAAGGCATGGAAAAAAACCGGAAGATAGTGGCAGAAAGTCTCGAGAAGGTCCAGGCTGAGGCTGAGAGACTGGATCAGGAGGAAGCTCAGCATCAAAGTGAATACAGTGAATTTAAAAGACAACAGCTAGAACTGGACAATGAGCTGAAGAGTGTAGAAAACTAGATGTGTTATGCCCAGATGCAGCTGGACGAGCTGAAGAAAACTAATGCCTTTAATGCAACCTTCCACATTTGGCATAGTGGACAGTTTGGTACAATCAATAACTTCAGACTGGGTTGGCTGCCCAGTGTTCCTGTGGAATGGAGTGAGACTAATGCTGCTTGGGGCCAGACAGTGTTGCTGCTCCACGCCCTGGCCAATAAGATGGGTCTGAAATTTCAGAGGTGTTGACTTGTTCCCTATGGAAACCATTCATATCTGGAGTCTGACAGACAAATCTAAGGTCAGTATTCCCCGTGCTGAGCGAACTTAAAGCAGAACCAGAGTGAGCAGAATGGGAAGGACAGTGAGAACGGAAGTGGAAGAATGGAAGGATGGAACCATGGTGGGGAGGCTGAAATGGGGTAAAACCCCAGAATCTGAGGGTCAGGATGCGCCCAGCACTGCAAGCAAGACCACACTGCCTCCTGACCTCTGGAGAGAATGCTGGCTTCGATGGTGTGGGGGGTTTTCTTGGTGCAGAGCTCAAGCCTGCTCTCCAGTCTCAGAGAAGTTTTCTCTTATGTCCTTGAAAGATATAGGAATTCTTTCTTTGGTCAAATTTTGTAGGAGCCCAGAGACAGATGGGCACCTTATTTAAGAGAGTAAGGCTGAGCTGCTTCCATCAGCCCAAAACAAAGTGTTTCTTTTCTTCTGCCTTCCTCCCCTTCCCACGAGGGAGGGTGCCTAGGAAAACAGTGCAGAGTGCTGCCACCCTCGCTTACCCTCTGCTCCAGGCTTCTCCTCCCTTTGGGTGTGTCTCCTGTCCCTGTACTCTGCAATGACAATGAGGCTCTTGTGACAGCCTTCTTGATACTGGGCTTTCAAGCAAATCCAAAATACACTGCTGTTCCTTGCCAAGAGTTAATAGATAAAATGACGCAAATGGTCCCATGACCAAGTCCCTGCCTATTTGCCTGAACTGACTTGACTCGAATTTCAGCTACTAATGAGTTCTGCTGAGCTCACCTGCAGGATGGATGTGGAGAAAGGCAAGACTGAAGACACAGGAGGCAATGGTGCTCCCAGTACATTGAGACTCAGTTTAACTCTGAGGATCAGCGGACAGAAGCTCTCAGGTTCATGCTGACGAATCTTAAGTGGGGTCTTGCTTGGGTGCCCTCACAGTTTTATAACAAATGATTTTCTTTTTTCTTTAGGAGTTCGTTTGCCTTAAAGGCTTTCCATTTTGTTTTGTTTGCAAAAAAAGAAGGTGTTAGATTCAGGTACTATTAGACAGCATATGTTTACAATACCAAAAGAGAAAAAAATCCACAAAAGCCACTTTAAAATATCGTATAACAGATAGTTTCCAGAACACTACATGCCATGTATAGCATCTGGTCTTTGTCACAGTTTTGACTCTTAACCCCATGCCTTCCTTTCCCTTTGTCTCTTCAAAGCAAATAATTTAAGTTTGCTTTTTTTAAAAACTGAGTTGAATTGAGATTGATGTGTTTTCACTGGAGTTTGTCTCTCTCAGCTTCCTGCACTTGGAACGTGAGAGGACAAGAAGTGTGAGATGCGCAGTTGGGAAACACGAGAAAAGGAGCCAGGCTGTGGTCACCGTGGGATGCGATCAGAAGCTCGGCTCCAGTAGTGAATGCCTGGTCTGCTCTGTGTTAAGAGATGTGAAGTGGTGTCTGATGCTGTTTAAGAGCTTGCGGGGAGATTTAAGTATCTGCAATGAAAGATCGACTGCAGTCTGATGACTGCCCAGAAAAGAAATGCAGATTCTCAGTATTAGGAACGAAAGAGCAAATTCCACTATAGATCCTACAGACATAAAAAACAAAGAATTTTAAACCTTTTACTCTTTCAGCTTTATTGAGATATATTTTATATACAATAAAAATCACAACTTTTAAGGGAACATTGTGGACAACTTTATGCCAACAAATCTGAAAATTTTATTGTAATAGTTAAAAGACACAAATTACTAATGTTTATTCAAGAAAATTATATAACCTGAATAGCCCTACAACCACTTTTAAAAATTCAACTTAAAGTTAAAATTATCCCAGAAAGAAAACTTGAACCCCATATGGCTTCACAAGTGAATTCTACCAAACACTGAAGGAAGCAATGATACCAGTTCTACACAGATTCTTCAGAACAGAGAAGGTAAGGGAGTACTTCCCAACTCATTTAGTGAAGTTAGCATCACTTTGCCACTAGACAGGACAAAATATTACAAGGAAGCTAAAAATAATATCCCTTATTAGCCCAGCCACAAAAGTCTTCAACAAAATAACAGCAAATCAGGAGAGCCCAGTGTGAAAAGGACGGAAACATCATGACTGCTGAGAAAGGCGGTCTTCTAACCTCTGCCTTGGTGGCACAAGAGTGGGCCTCAGGAGCATCTCCTCACCAAGAAGGAAAGAGCTTCCGACTGCACTTTGCTTATTGCTTGAATATTATTCCCGCTTTCAGGCTCACAGGATGTTCCTTTTTTCTGCCTAACAGTGTGTGCCATGGGCCCCTGACCGACCCGGCGTCTCCTCCACGCTGGGGGAGGCAGGGCCCTGCTGCGGCGCGCGTGGCCTGCGCCCTGGGCCGCCTCGCAGCTGCTGGGAGGGCCCGGCCTGGGAGCCCCAGCACCGCGCAGCTGCGTCTCCCGCTGCGGCGCCCCTGCGGGAGGGAGGCTTGTTCCATCCAGTGCTTGGCTGCTTTGTGTTTTCCCTGGTGATGACTAAACCAAGGTGTAGTGAGAAGTATTTGTATTCCTGATAATAGGTGCCAGATGTTACTTGTGTGAGAAAAACCAAGTGGAATTTAGCTCAGGAATGCAATGGATGTAACCCATCACACTAACAGACTGAAGAGGGAAAGCCATGTAACGGTCTCAGCAAACACAACAAACAGCAGCAACAGCAAAAAGTGAGAAAACGCGTCACTTGTTCGTGATTAAAAAAGAAAAAAAACTCTCAGAAAGCTAGAAATAGATTTCAACCTGGTGAAAATTTTCTCCTCAGAAGCTAGAGCATACCTCATACTAAAGGATGAAAGATAAAAATGATTTCCCACTGAAATCAGGGACAATAGGAACTTCCCCGGCTGTCTAGTGATTAGGACCCCAAGCTGCCACTGGTTAGAGAACTAAGATCCCACATGCCGTGGGGCAGCTAAAAAAATCAGGAATAAGGCCAGGATTCCTACTCCTGTAACTTCTATTTGCTACTATGCATAGCAAATAGGGTCTAGCCCATACAATAAAGTAAGAAATAGAAATAAAAGGCATGCAGGTGGGGAAGGAAGCATTAAAACTGTTTCTACTTACCTGTGATATGATTGTTTATATAGAAAATGTTAAGAAATCTATAAAATAGCTGCTAGTATAAGTCAATTTAGCAAGGTTGCAGGTTTAAAAGGCAACTTAAAAGTCAAATATATCTCCATATCCTTGTAACAAACAATTGGACAACAAAAGATTATCTTAAGTAATAATTAAAGAAGGATTAAATATATAAAATACTTAAAGGTAAATTTAACAAAACATGTGCAAGTCCTTCACACTGAAAACTATAAAATATTGAGAGAAATCAATGAAGAGCTAAGTGACTATGGAGATGAACCGCATGATCCAGTGCTGCTAACATGCCACTTACGTGCAAATCAGTCTGTGGGCTCCGCACGCCAGTCAAAACCCTACGGTCAGCATCGCCAAGACTGCCGGTAACACCAAGGTTCGGTGAAGGGATGGCGTGTGGGGAACTTCCATACACGGCGCAGGGGAATGCAGGATGGTACAGCCACTGTGGAAAACAACTGGTCAGCTTCTTATAGAATTAATAGAAACTTAAGACAAAACCTAGAAACTCCACTCCAAGGAAAATTAAAACGCACCTTCACAAAAGACTTGTGCATGAATGTTAATTCATAATAACACCACATGGACAAACTGAAGTCCATCATTTTATGAATTATAAACAAATTTTGGTGGAATTCTTCTCAACAATAAAAACAAAGCATTGTCAAATGAAAGAAACCAAACATGAAAGACAATATACTTCATGACTGCAAGTATCTGAAATTTTATACCAAAACTATAGCAAGAGAAAGCAGATGAGCAGTTCTGTAGGCCCTTGAGTGGAGCAGAGCATTGCTGAAAAGGGGAACTTTGGGGAGTGTTGGGACTATTCCTGTGTCGTGCTGTGGTGGAGACTCATACCAGTGTGTACAGTTGTCTAAAGTCATTGAGTCAAACACTTAAAATCAGTGATTGTTATTGCACATAAATTGTATCTCAATAAAAATGGGCACAAAAAGCTGAGCATATATATTATATTCAGTTCAGTTCAGTTCAGGCGCCCAGTCGTGTCCGACTCTTTGCGACCCCATGAATCGCAGCACCCCAGGCCTCCCTGTCCGTCACCATCTCCCGGAGTTCACTCAGACTCATGTCCATCCAGTCAGTGATGCCATCCAGCCATCTCATCCTCGGTCGTCCCCTTCTCCTCCTGCCCCCCATCCCTCCCAGCATCAGCGTCTTTTCCAATGAGTCAACTCTTCACATGAGGTGGTCAAAGTACTGGAGTTTCAGCTTCAGCATCAGTCCTTCCAAAGAAATCCCAGGGCTCATCTTCAGAGTGGACTGGTTGGATCTCCTTGCAGTCCATGGGGCTCACAAGAGTGTCCAACACCACAGTTCAAAAGCATCAATTCTTCGGCGCTCAGCCTTCTTCACAGTACGACTCTCACATCCATACATGACTACTGTATATATTATATTACTCATGAGCAAATAAAATCCACCCTTAAGTGCATCAGTGCACAAGCATAAGAAAGTTCACAACAGCTTTATTCATAATATTCCAAACTAGAAACAATCAAATGCTCATCATCAGTAATGTGGACAAACTGGCACCTTCACACAATGGCTTGGTACCAGCTTTGACAGAGAGAAACTACAGACACAACAACGGGCATCAAGTTGGGTGAAAGAAACAAGATGTGCAACAATCAGTCTCTATGATTCCACTTGTATAAAAAAACAAAAAAAAAAACAGGCAAAGCCAAACTAAAATGTTCAGGGATGTATACTTAGGTGGCTAAAGCACAGATAAGCACGAGGAAGTGGTTCGATGAGGTCAGCAGGGCCTCTGGGGTAGGGTGAGGTGAGCCGAATCCTTGAGTCTGCAGTGTTCTGTTCCCTGATTTGATGGCGAGGACACAGATGCCCATTTATGTCATTAAACTGTTACAAGCATGTTTTACGGGTTTTTCTGTGGCTCTATTATGTTTCATAAGACAAAAACTTATAATAAGGTACATTCTGTGTCTCCAAGAATTCACAGGCTCTGCTTTTGTGAGACTTTCTTCAGATTAACCATCACCTGTGCAGAGGTGGCTGCACTTACACAGGAAGATCTATGCTGATCATTCCCTAAAGAAAGGGGCTTAGAATTAATAATGAAAGAAAAATTTGAGCACTTAGCCAGTTAAAAGGCAAAGGATGAAATATTGGAAGGTAAGGTGAAAAACGAATTAGAAAAAATAATTAGAATTCAGCCAAATTAACTGAAGTAAACACTGCAGGAAACTGGATTTTAAATGCTAATAAATATGTAAATATTAAAATGAAATTTAACGTTAATAGGACAAACACTCTTCACTTGACATGTGCTTACTGCTATAAAAACATGGCGTTTTGAAAACACTGTCCTCTCTGGTTCTGTTTTTAGAATGTGACCGTGATGTGCCCACCAGAGGCTCTGTGTTTAGAGTGTGACCGTGATGTGCCCACACAGAGGCGCCACAAGGGTCCCTGTGAACTCGCTTGGTATGTGGTAGGCTTTGTGATTCTCAAAATCTCTCCTCGGCACCAACCTCTTCCCACGTAGAGTCATTTCTCACGAGGGCGCTGCTGCTTTCTGGCATGAGCTCCCTGCCTCAGAGTTCACCACGGCCCTCAAGTCACCCCCTGGACCCCGCTGTGCCAGGGGCTGTGGTGGGGCACAAGCTTCACAGGGGAGCCTGTTGGGGGCTGGGGGAAAAGACTCGGCCAGAAAGCAGGGGAGGGCCTCTCTGGTGGCTCAGTGGTAAAGAACCCACTGGCCAGTGCAGGGGACCTGGGTTCGAGTCCTGGTCTGAGAAGATCCTACATGCCTCGGGACAACACAGCCCACGAGCCACAACTACCAAGCCTGAGCCGCAGCTGCTGAGAGCATACGCCGGGAGCCCTAGGGCCCGCGCTCTGCACCCCCAAAACCACACCTAGAGAGCAGGCCCCACTTGCCACAACTGGAGAAAGCCCACGAGCAGCAACAAAGACTCAGCACAGCCACTGAAAGAAAGCAGTGGAGTTAACTTTCGAACTGTGTATGAGCTGCGGAGGTGGGAGTGGCGCAGCTGCAGGGTCCCTGGGAGGTGTGTCCCTGTTCTTGTGGCAGGGACTGCAGGCTGCTGTCCCTTCCTCCTGCAGACACAGAGGGGAGACAGACACACTCATCAAGATAGCTGGCCATTGTCCGCGCTCCCGCAGAGCAGCCAAGAGAGGCGGCTGGCCGGCCATCTGCCAGGCGGTGGGGTGGGAGCCTGAGAGTGTGCTCTGTGAGCTCTGCGATGGGGCAGGACCCTCCACCTGCCCCGACCCCTACATGCTTCCAGCCCCCAGCCCAGTCTTCTCATGGCAGTGCGTCTAGAACACCCCACAGTGCCGGGCCTTCTAAGGTCTCCTCGCCCTCAGGATGAAGTCCAGACTTGCACAGCTCAAGGCCCTTCATGGCAGGACACCTGCTGGCCACTCTGCCTGCAGGGCTCCACACGTTCTGCTTCTGGCTCCTGGCAGGAGTGCCCTCCCTCACTGCAGCAGGGAGGTGGGTCCTCGCCGTCCCGCAGACCTGGTCTGTGTCACCTGGCCCTGTTTTCCTTGTGAGCGAAACTGGACTGACATTAGATGCTGTCACAGGACAGAGCAACCCCAGGTTGGCGGTAGTTCACACATTCATTCATCTGCTCACCTGTCCATTCCACATGGCCAGGACGAAGCCTGATGGGGGGTCCTGATGGGGAGGGGTTGGGGACAAGCTGGACATGGACCCTGCTTGCACTGAGCCCCCAGAATGGTCGGGAAGACAGACATTTAGACCACTGGGAGATCCTGCCTGTTATGGGGGAACTTAGGCCAGGAGCTGAGGGGCAGGGAGGCAGCGGGGTGAGGGAGGCAGGGGTGCAGGGGTGCAGGAAGGAGGGGTGCAGGGAGATGTGTATAAGAGACAGGCTTCAGGGGTTCGGGCCCAGGCTGGGGTGGGCATGCACCCCTGCCCCCACCCACTGCCCGACACCAGGGCAGACTCCGGCTAGTAGGCTTCTTGCTGTGCTGCTTGGGGTGAGAAATGGAACCAGGAGGTGTGTGGCTCAGCTGTCATGCACTGGGACAGCTCCCAGGGCAAGAGAGGCGGGGACATGGGGAGAACAGAGTTCACCCTCGGGGGCCTGGAGGGAGCGGGTGCGGAGTTGGAAGAGTGGGCGGGGTGAGGGAGCCCCTCTGAGTCTGTGCTTGCCCAGGCAGTGGTGTCAGAAGCTGAAACCTCTTCCCTCCTTGCTGCCATAATCTTCAGAGCAGCATAGACTTGGGTCTTGGTGCGCTGGAGCCTGCAGCATGGAGTGGGGACCTACACCCTTCCAGGGGCGCGGCAAGAGGGCAGCGGCCTGAGCCGCGTGGTATGTGGCGGGCAGGCACAGCAGCAGGAGGCAGGATGTATTTCCTCGGGCCCCATCCTGCAGGGTCTGCAGAGCCCCCAGGGAGACTGAGGATGAGTGTGGTCCCCTGTGAGCCCACCCCCAGTGGCAGGGGCCGTGGCGGTGCCCATGGAGTGGCTGAGTCTCTGGGTGGGCCAGGGGCTGGCCTTGCAGCCTCAGTTGCCTGCTGGCTGACCGTGNGTGGGGGCCAGGGAGGTGGGCAGAGTCTGGGTTTGGGTGGAAAACCTCTGTGGGGATAGCAGGGCCACCTGCCTCAGGGTTCGTTGCCAGGACTAAACAGGAAAGTCTTTGGGAGCACTCTTTCCACTGTTCAAAGGGCAGTGGGCGCCCAACAGAAGTTGGGGTGATTAAGGGAGCTGAAGCTAAGGTTTAAGGAAGGGGACAGTGGAAGCCGGGTGAGGATGTGGCCTGGGGGACATAAAGCAGAAATGAGAACAGCATATGCCAAGGGCTTGCTTTGCTAAGAGGCACCACTCATTTAAGGGACAGAGCAGTGGCCAGGGGTCGAGTGAAGGGCTGGCAGACACAGACTCTGGAGGAGAGAGGAGGCCAGATCCCGAAGAAATCCTAAACCATGAGCCTGCCTGGGTCCTCGGACTTGACAGGCTGCTGCAGGCCGCGCTTAGCGCGCCCAGGCCGACTCAGGCCTCCATCCAAGCCGTGCTCAGGACCAGCCAAAGCAGGCAGCTCACTTCCTCCCGCAAAGCCGCATCAATCTGGCTGCCGCAGCACAGCGTAGGGAATGGAGAAGCTGCTCCATCCTCCACGGAGGTGGCTGCAAACCTCGTCTCCCTGGAAACAGAAATAATCATTGGAAGTCAGCTCATGGCAACTCCGCTCACACGCGTGGGTGCCATGATTATTATACAAGCTGATTTACACACTGTCCTTTAAAACCTATACCCCATAAATGTGAAAGGAGGCTCACTATCCCTACTTTTCTGGCAAGTCGTCATGCATGCATGAGGAGGTTCAGCTGATGCTCTAAAATCTGCACTCCTGCTAAAAATACAGCGAAACCTGCTCCTTCTCCGCACAGCCACTGCCGTTCACGTCCGTCCCACGCAAATGTCCAGAGAGACGCACGAAAGGCCTTCACATATATTCACTGGGCAGATGGTTTCCGTGAAACGTGGGCGAGGGTCCCCTTGCGCGGGCTGCCTGGCGAATGTGGGTGAGGCTTCCTCCAGACGAGAGGGCCCTCTGGGGGCTGGTGCCCCTGCTCACCGGGCACCGCTGGACACTGTGCAGGAAAGGGCACGACGCTGTGAGCGCTGGGGGAGCCTCCACGGGCCAGAGCTTGCCGGGCGGCGGCAGGAACGGGGGTGTTCTCAAAGCACCCCTGCATCCCCCCGGCCCCTCCTCCCGCATCGCGTTCCCTAGCTGCCACGCCGCCCGCTTCCCCGGGATCCAGCGCGAAGTTATTTAACGCTGTAATTAGCCGGCAGGGTGAGTCATCGGTCCCCAGGCCTCGCTGCAGAAGCGGCAGAGCCGGTGTGGATAAACCGAGGGCGCTCGGCGCGGTGGGACCTCAGAGGGCTTGCCGGAGACAAGCTCCCAGGCCTCGTTTCAGCAGGCTGGGTGCCCGAGAGGCCCGGGCAAGGCCATCTCCACGCTCTGCCCGGCCCCACGCCTTCCTCTCCCACCGAGAGCGACGCGTCGGTCGGAAGGAGGCGATTTACCCTCCCCCACGCCGCACCCCCAGTCTCCCGCGTTGCTCTCAGGCCGTGAGCCGCCTTCCGATGAATTAACTCACTCGCACCCACATCTGCGGGGAAGCCCCGCATGATTCCTGAGAAGGGCTCGGACGAGACTCCTCCAGGGCTCCCGGGGGCTGCAACCCCCCACCCCCTGCCCTGGGGCCCGCGCTCCCCGGCGGCGCCCGAGGGTCCCGGCACCCGAGCGCCTCCTCCGAGCCCTCCCCTCCGCCCCGCAGCCGGACTCCCGCCCTCCTCCCGCGAGTAGCCGGCTC
>SJYG01000537.1:23546-84696 GCA_006410535.1 Litocranius walleri | reverse complement strand
CGGCGGGGCCGGCGGGGCCGGCGGGGGCGGAGGCTGCAGCCGCGGCCCAGCGAGGCTTCCATCCTGTCTCCGGAGGAGTCGGACTTCGCCGCCCCGGGGGACTGCGCGGGCTTCGCGACGCACCACGCGGTCTCCTACATCAACGTGGGCGTCTTCCACGCGTTTGACGAGGCGGGCGTGGAGGTGTGCTGCGGGGGGCACCCGTCTGTGGAGCTGCCGGGGTACGCGCCCTCGGACCCCGACCTCAACGCCTCCTACCCCTACTGCTGCCGCCCGCCCTGCGAGGCGGCGCGCCCCTGGGAGCCGGGTCGGGCCTGCTGAGCCCCTGGGCCTGTGCGGAAGGCCGTGCCCGTCTCCCTGCCCTGCCGCGGCGGCGAGGGAGGTGGGGGGCTGGCGGGGCGCAAAGCCAAGCCTCTCCGTGGCGCCGCAGCTTCAGGGCGGTCTGGCCCAGCGCCTCTGGGGGGCTGCCCGCCGCGAGACTGGTCCTCCAGTACTATTATTTCTGTGTTTGGGAGGTTTCTCTTCTTTTCTGTGTCTGCTCGTATCCGGACTCCATTTTAAAGTTTACAATAAATGTTTTGGGGTTGGCTCGCCCCCACCGCACTTCTCTTTGGCAAGTCCGTTCCCTGGGCGCCCCCGAGGCCCAGGCCCGGGTGAGAGCTCACCCAGCGAGCGGGAAGAACGCTGACCGAGAGGACTGAAAGACGGAGCGGCTGATACTGTCGGAATGGAAGACGTGAAGACGCACCCACAGCAACACTTTGTACACGGATGTGCCTGCTTTTGTTGATAACTTTCTTACTGTAAAGCTCTCCATAAACAGTGAAAATGTTTGGTAAATTTATTGCAATTTAAAATTGGTGAGTTCTTTTATTAAATTAATTGCTATGTTATTGGAGATATTCATCAAACTGGGGTTAGAAAATGTCGACAAACATCAATTTTGGGGGAAAATGAGTTTGGTCTGACAGATGTGAGTTTGAACAGTTGTATTATGCTAGCTGGTTGGCTAAATCCAACTTCTTTCTGAGGCTAAATTTCTGTCTGTATATCAGGTCCCATACATTTCTTTTTCTGGAAACTGGAGATTGGGTTTTTACGGCAAAACTGAACTTATTTTGGTTAATACATATGAACAATCCAATCCTATTTTGGAAATCACAGTCATAGTTTTTCTGGCAAAGATTATTATCCTGTTGGTTAATTCAGTAATCTGGTAATTTTGGATATTATAGCATTTCATTTGAAATATACCCCTTAAATAGCCTTAATTGATGTGAAAGTCATACTTTTAAATCATTAGGATACACATGTGTGTGCCTATTTAAACACAATGTGAAGCGTGTTCCGAACGATGGTGAAATGTGTTTCTGCCCAGTCCTGTGGTTGTGACTGGGATCCAGGTAGGCTCTGGATCTTGGGGAAAGGTGATCCAACTACCATGTGCTGGAATTGTGGTGCCAGGCAGGTGTGCTGCTAATTCTGAACGTGCTGTAAGCAGAGTCCCACTTTGGCCCAAATGGTGTGACCCTCCTGCAAAAGGAGTTGAGGATTCACCCTGTGCTCTGCTAGGGTGAGCACAATACAGGAAACTTGAAGTGAGAAAAGCGAAGGAAATAATGTGTAATCTCTCTAGAGTGTATGGTCCACTTCTAATTGTGGAAAAGCAGCCAGACTTGGTGTTGGAGATATGGTTTCCAGGTGTGGGCTCTGGGAGGAGACCAGCTGCCCTGCCCAAAGCCAGAGTTCCTCTGTACCCCAGGTGACCGAGTCTAGCATCTAACCATGAGCAGCAGGGCTGCCCAGCTGCAGCAGAGGCTGCTAGAGAGGAGAGGCCCGAAATCCACGCAGAGAAGTGGAGACTGGCCGCCATTCATGGAGGTGGCAAAGCTGTTATGCTGATGCTTGGACAGTTACTTAGAAACTTGGGGATTCTGATCAAAGGGGCCTTAGGCAGTGTCTTCTTCTCCTTGTTATGTTGATGCCATCCGAGAAAAAAGAATCATTCGGGGCCAATCTCCCAGGCCCTCATACCCAGACCTCTTTAGATAGTGGTCCACACTAGGCCTTGGGATCCAGCCAGGCTGAGGGCCCAGCCCAACTAGTTCCCCTGAAGGTCCTTATCACCTGACACCCACCCCCTGCCCCACACCACCAGCCCACTGGCCATCAACCTAAGCAGCAAAAGTGATAAGTGGCAGCAAAAGAGACTTGTGAAAAGCTTTACCTCATCTACCGAGATCAAATCAGTAAGGCAGGGCTGCTCACTGCTCATGGAGCACAGACCTCAGGGGCAGCTGCAAGGCTGACTTCTCAGAACCACACGAGGAGGCAGCCAAGCCAGGGTGCGCCCAGTGAGTGGGCACATGGTGAGCTCTTGTGGAAGGCTGCTGGGCAGGGGCTGCTGGGCAGGGACCACTGGAACGGAGCAAACTCTGGAGCAGCGCGGATATCTGATGTCAGACCTTCCTGTATCTTTCCTGTTTCCCGAGGTGGTGTTAGAGAAGACTCTTGAGCGAGGTGGTGTCTTACACAATTTGTCTTTCAAACATGCAGGCAAAATCAATGACCTCTCTCAAGTTGCAGACTTTCCTTGGGATGGGACAGAAGGCAGAATGGGATGGGGCAACAGAGGGCATCTAGGGGTACAGACAGTGGCTTCCCCCTGTCAGATGTACGTGTAACCAAGAAGCTAGATGGGATTTTTAAAGATGTGTTTCTAACTCCAGAATATGGTTAAGTCTGCTTTATAGAGGCTGATATAATGATATGGGATCCCAGGGTTTTATTTTTTTAAGTTTGCTAAAGAAATAAAATCTTCAATATCCCTTCACTCAAATTGTTCTGAAGACCAGCACTCAGGGAGGCAGTGGAGAGTCACCACCTCGCTTCCTTCTAACTGCTTGTGATGGCTCCAGAGTCCTGGGAGTTTAGCCAGCTCATTCATGCTTTTTCCCCTTTTTGAAAATTTACATTAGTTGTTTAGAATTGATTCTTATGCTCCTTGGAGAATAATGCCAGTTCTTGGAGCAGTCTTAAAATATGGGTCTTATTCTACTTTTCAGAGTAATAATAAACTCTTGGCCTGGTGGAGGCCAAACCAAGAGTTTATGTCATGGTGAAATACCAGAATTAAATAAACACGTTTTTGTGTTGTTACTTTGTTTAATGCTGTTTGTAAGTTATTTTAAACATAAAGTTTGTTTACATTTAAAGAATGACCTAATCAGCGACACATGGCACAGTCAGCAAATGAGCCTGTGTTCCCTTAATGCTGCTGAGCAAGCGCCCCCAGGGCACCAGGGCTCACACGCCTTCCTCAGGCAGAGGAGCTGCTCTTGGCCACATAAGCCTCGGCTACAAAACTGAATTTTTGACTGATAGAATTAAGCAATCATTTCATTTAAAAAGTTAGTAAATGATGCTTATGGTGGAGATCAAACTGCTGGTTATCAATGTTTTTACTCTTGGCTAGTGTCATGATGCCATGCAGGCGGGAGCCTCAAATATGTACAAATGCACACACACGCACACACACATGTGCATGCATACACGTGCACGCAGTGCACACTTGTGTACACAAAACCACATGTGCACATGTGTGCACACACGTGGGTATGAGTATATGCACACACGTATGATTGTGCATGCAGGAATACATTTGTGACACGCACACACATATGATCATGTGCACACATTACACATTACATGAGTGTCAGCACATAGGAATGCACACAAATGAACACACACACCTATGCACACATATACCTGTGTTTACACTCCCAGATATAACATGTTTGCAAACACATGCACCAGTGCGTAAACACACACACACACACACACACACACACACACACACTGCGGATATCTGATGTCAGACCTTCCTGTATCTTTCCTGTTTCCCGAGGTGGTGTTAGAGAAGACTCTTGAGCGAGGTGGTGTCTTACACAATTTGTCTTTCAAACATGCAGGCAAAATCAATGACCTCTCTCAAGTTGCAGACTTTCCTTGGGATGGGACAGAAGGCAGAATGGGATGGGGCAACAGAGGGCATCTAGGGGTACAGACAGTGGCTTCCCCCTGTCAGATGTACGTGTAACCAAGAAGCTAGATGGGATTTTTAAAGATGTGTTTCTAACTCCAGAATATGGTTAAGTCTGCTTTATAGAGGCTGATATAATGATATGGGATCCCAGGGTTTTATTTTTTTAAGTTTGCTAAAGAAATAAAATCTTCAATATCCCTTCACTCAAATTGTTCTGAAGACCAGCACTCAGGGAGGCAGTGGAGAGTCACCACCTCGCTTCCTTCTAACTGCTTGTGATGGCTCCAGAGTCCTGGGAGTTTAGCCAGCTCATTCATGCTTTTTCCCCTTTTTGAAAATTTACATTAGTTGTTTAGAATTGATTCTTATGCTCCTTGGAGAATAATGCCAGTTCTTGGAGCAGTCTTAAAATATGGGTCTTATTCTACTTTTCAGAGTAATAATAAACTCTTGGCCTGGTGGAGGCCAAACCAAGAGTTTATGTCATGGTGAAATACCAGAATTAAATAAACACGTTTTTGTGTTGTTACTTTGTTTAATGCTGTTTGTAAGTTATTTTAAACATAAAGTTTGTTTACATTTAAAGAATGACCTAATCAGCGACACATGGCACAGTCAGCAAATGAGCCTGTGTTCCCTTAATGCTGCTGAGCAAGCGCCCCCAGGGCACCAGGGCTCACACGCCTTCCTCAGGCAGAGGAGCTGCTCTTGGCCACATAAGCCTCGGCTACAAAACTGAATTTTTGACTGATAGAATTAAGCAATCATTTCATTTAAAAAGTTAGTAAATGATGCTTATGGTGGAGATCAAACTGCTGGTTATCAATGTTTTTACTCTTGGCTAGTGTCATGATGCCATGCAGGCGGGAGCCTCAAATATGTACAAATGCACACACACGCACACACACATGTGCATGCATACACGTGCACGCAGTGCACACTTGTGTACACAAAACCACATGTGCACATGTGTGCACACACGTGGGTATGAGTATATGCACACACGTATGATTGTGCATGCAGGAATACATTTGTGACACGCACACACATATGATCATGTGCACACATTACACATTACATGAGTGTCAGCACATAGGAATGCACACAAATGAACACACACACCTATGCACACATATACCTGTGTTTACACTCCCAGATATAACATGTTTGCAAACACATGCACCAGTGCGTAAACACACACACACACACACACACACACACACACACACGCACACTGCCTCCTGGCGTCTGAGGGCCAGGCCAGTGGCCTGCCTGGGACACCAGGAACTCTAGATGCAGTGTGCTGGTGGAGTGGCCCGGCTGTGGGCTGGTTCCCCTGGCTGAGGCATCACGGAGCACGCTCGTGGGGAGCACTCCTTGGAGGATTCTGTGGGTGCTGAGCTGCATGTTGGCCTGCACACTCTGTCATATCCAGGTGGGATACGCTGGTGGGACAGGTCCTCACCCAGATGCCAGCACAGCACAGCCAGCCTCACCAAGGCAGCGTTGAGGTTGGGGCCAGTGTTGGTGGGCGTGTGCAGGCCAAGTTCCCAGGCTCCCGGGCAGCAGTGTTGCAGAGCCTCCGAGTGGCTTCCGGGGAGTCAAGCTCTGGGCACAGGCCCCTTGCAAGCCCTCAGTGTTATTGCCCCAAAGCACCATTTTCTCACCAAAATATGAATGAAAATTAATAAATAAGAGACTCTAAGCAAAATGAATTCTGGCACATAAATAAGTATAAATTCTTTATATAACTGTGAACTTTTTATAGGAGAGGGAGCCAGCAGCCTAATGTTAGGTGGTTCATTTTCTTGATGATATGATATCTTTGTTTAATTTGCCACTTTTCGGCACAGTAATTACAGGAAAAAACTCACCAAAATGGAAAATAAAAATCTAACTTTGAAAAGTAGTGCCCATACACCCTTACATCCCCAGTTTGAATACTAAGGACTTCCTGGGGGTGGTGGGAGAAAGCCTGGGGGTTCCCGTCACTGTTTTTAATGGTTTTCTCAAAATCTGCACATCTGGAGGATCATCCTCATACAGCTGAGTTTTTTCTAGAGGAGCTCTGTCTCTGCGTTTTCATCTACCATCGCTCCCCTGCAGAATGCCAGCAGAAATCCTGTTCCTTTTGAATTGATGAAGTCTGTGCTAGAGCACAACACTTTCCACACAACGGTCACTTCCTCTCTGTCTCTGGGTGACTCTGGTCCTGGTCCAGCAGACTGTGTGGTCAAGCCACCTGGGCTACATCAAGGGCAGGAGCGCCAAACAGGCTGGTCAGGGATGGAGGCCACTGTGGCCCTTCCCTGTGCCACCTGTGGCTGCAGGAGGGGGCCCTTCTCCCGACACGCAAGCCCAGCTTTGACCTGTGCACCTGCTGTGTGCTCACACTATTCCTTCAACACCAGCCTGGGTCCTTTATCAGCTCCACTCCTGATAAAACTTTCTTCTAAAACGTGTGTCAGATTGTGCTGTCCTTCCCAGGAACTTTCAAGAATTACCTTTTCTGAAGAAAAAGTAAAACCTCATGGACTTGACCCAGTCTGACCTTTCAGCCTTCTCCGTGGGGCACAGGGGGCTCTTGTCTGGGGCCCAGAGAATAAGTAGGTGTGGAGACTAAAGCTGGTGTGCGCCATGGACATGTCAGGAGGAGGGTGTGCAATGGGGAGGCAAACCCACTGGTGTTGCTGAGCAGGGAAGATGATATGGAATACCAGGATGTAGGCCAGGGACATCTCAAAGGTCTAGACCTTCTCAGGGGCCTGGACCATCTCAGGGACCTGGACCATCTCAGGGACCTGGACCATCTGTCACCTGGACCATCTGAGGGGCCTGGACCATCTCAGGGGCCTGGACCATCTCAGGGATCTGGACCATCTCAGGGGCCTGGACCATCTCAGGGGCCTGGACCATCTCAGGGATCTGGACCATCTCAGGGGCCTGGACCATCTCAGAGGCTGGGACCATCTCAGAGGTCTGAACCATCTCAGGGGCCTGGACTATCTCGGTGACCTGGACCATCTCAGGGACCTGGACTATCTCAGAGACCTGGACATTGTAGGAGCTTGTCTTAGTTCCCTGGACTGCTGCCACACTACATGGATTAAAATGACAAATATATATTATCTCACAGTCTGGAGGCCAGAAGTCTAAGGTCAGGTAGTTGGCAGGGTTGGCTCCTTCTTGAAGCCCTAAAGAAGAACTCATTCTCTTCCTCCCTCCAGGCTCTGGGAGCCAGCAGTCCCAGGCATGCCTGGGCCCATGGACATACCACGTTATACCTGATCCCACTTGTGGTGTCCTCTGGCTCTGTGTGCCCTTCTCTGCTTCTTATAAGGACTTTGTTGGCTTTAGGTCCCTCTCTAGTCCACAGTGATCTGCAAAGACCCTACTTGCAGATAAGGTCATGTTCTAGGTGAATAAGAATTTGGGGGACTGCACTGAACACTTTTGAACCTGGTACAGAACTCAGGTGCGTGGTCTGTGCCTTACTTCCGGCTTGGGGCCAGCTGCTGAGGATATCCAGGGAGGGAACCCTTTCCGTGAGCCAGAGCGCAGGGGTGAAGCTGGTGGTGCCCTCGCCATCTGTCAGATGAATATTAAAAAAAAAAAAGCTGAAACAGTGAGATTAATCACCCAGGGGGGAAAAATTTCTGAACATTTGGCATATTTGCAAACGTTTGCTTATAAGAGCGCCGGTGACTGTGTTATTTCATAAATGCCGCCTGGCATGTTACTTCCTCTTCTCAGCAGCTTGGGGAGGCGGCGGTAGGCATGGCCTCTGTGTCAGAGGCTGGAGTCCTGCTGGAGACTCCACTCTCATCCAGTGAAGGGCCGAAGAGTATGTGCTCTGAAGGGGCCTCTGCCTGGGGCAGCGTGGACTCAGCAGTGGCCTCAATTTTGCTCATTTTAGGGACTTTTTCTTTACCTGCTCCTTCTCCTCCCAGCCTTGGCTCACACAGTCTCCTCAACACCTGTGTCTATCCCTGGACCCTCACACCCATCTTGTGTCCTGGCCCTGCTGGGACGTTGCCTTTGCTGGGAGCCTCTTCCAAGTGCACCTGCAGGGACGTCTGAACCATCGGCCCTGGAGGCAGCGCCCCCTGCTCCTGTGCAGCCGGCTAACCCCAGCAGCCTTTGAGTGCAGCTCAGGTTATCCTTCCTTAAAGCCAAGGCTTCAGTTCTCCTTCGTCTAACACCGTGGAGCCGCCCAGAGCTGTGAGCTCTGCCACCTCCTGCCCCCCTCACCTCTTGCCATCGCCAACCCTCCCTGGAGGCGGAGAAAAGCTCCAGGAGTTTCCTGAAACCCCACCCTCACCTGCCCAACCAATTACCTTGCTTGAGCCTGCACTCCAGCCCCAGTCCTATGCCCACCACCATCTCAGTCAGTGTGGTGTCATCTGACCAATGGCTAGTTTGTGTTGAGAGCTCTTTATGGGTCAGGCCCTGTGTGACAAGCACTTTAAGCTTGCTGCCTCCCTTAACCCTGGAAACAGCACTCAAAAGTAGGAAAACCTAAGCTTAGGGAATGGGCTGTGTGCCTGGGATGGAGCTGGTGTGAGAAAAGGGGTCTGAGCTCAGTTCTCCGCTGTGTCTGGGCCCCTCGCCTTGTTCTAGCTACAAGTGGGACCACAGTTCTTTTTTCAAGCGACATTTGTGGGAGTTTTGTGAGCCCAGGTTTGGCAGTGTAGCAACCTCCAGCTCTCTGCAGACCTCTGTGCTTTCAGCGAACAGCCTGCTCACTGCCCTCCTCAGGGTCCCTTAGGACCCTAAACTCAAGACTTTTGCCAAAACTCAGCCTCTTCTTGTTCTCCATTGAGGGTCCCCACCCCTATGCCGGTCACCAGGGCTGTCAATCCAGCTTCTGCTAATTCATCTCTGTTCATTCAATGGCTACCCCGGGGACTGGATGTCGGGAATTTCAGAGGGTGCCCCATGCTCCATCCTGTCACTTGCCCTGATGCAAATGCAAGTGCCACTCTTGGGAGGCTGGAGGGTAAAGAGATTTTTGTATATATTTTCCATACTAAGTGCAGAAATCTGGTTGTATATTACACATTAGGCACATCTCAAAGTAGACCTGCCACCATTCAAAGACTTGATAGCTGCAGTGGTGAGCTGCTGCTGACTGGTCTAACAGTGTCATGGCAGTCCAAGCTCAGGCTGGAAAAGAGTTTACAGACACAGAGCATTTCAGAAAGGAGTGAGTTTATTGAGAGCAGACAGCAGAGACAATGAGGGCCCTGGGTGCACAGCAGCCGACCTCACAGGCCAGGGAGAGCTGATGCTTTTCATGGGTTGTGAAGTGAAAAGCGCTCAGTCGTGTCCGACTCTTTGTGACCCCGTGGACTCTCCAGGCCAGAATGCTGGAGTGGGTAGACTTTCCCTTTCCCAGGGTGTCTTCCCAACCCAGGGACTGAACCCAGGTCTCCCGCGTTGCAAGTGGATTCTTTACCAGCTGAGCCACAAGGAGAGACCAAGAATACTGGAGTGGGTAGCCCAGCCCTTCTCCAGTGGATCTTCCTGACCCAGGAATCAAACTGTGGTCTCCTCCATTGCAGACAGATTTTTTACCAATGGAGTTATGAGGGAAGTCCTTTTCGTGGGTTAGTAGCCAATTTTTATAGCCTCAAAACAAAAAAAGTTCCTGCTGGAAGGGTGGCATTAGGCGATGGGCTAGGGTGTTCTATGGTGACTGCTGGACTGGGCCTCTTTTCCTATCGTGGAGTTAGGAAGCCTGTTAAGTGATGGTCGAGGGTGCTTCTGGCAATGGTTACAAAGGGTTTCAGTAAGTTCTGGAAATGGCCTTGATTCTGGGCCATGCTTCTGTGGCCTTGGTGCCAGCCAAGTGCCCCCTCACCCTCTGGGTTGCCCTCACCTCTTGCTCGTCGTGGCTCACACCTAGAGTGCTTTGGTGTGTCCACAAGTGTGTGTCTGTGCACAGTATATAGTGTTGCCTGCATGTTTTCTAAAAATTGAAATATTGTTGACTTACAACGTTGTGTTAACTTCTGCTGTACAGCAAAGTGATTCAGTTATACATATATTCTTTTCCACTACGGTTTATCACAGTATATTGAATATACTTCCCTGTGTTCTACAGTAGGGCCTTACTGTTCCTTCATCCTATATATGCGAGTTTGCATCTACTAATCTCACACCCTGTCCACCCCTCCCCCCCACCCTGCCCCCACTCGGCAACCACAAGTCTGTTCTTTTTGTCTGTGGGTCTGTTTCTGTTTCGTAAGTTCGTGTGTGTCGTATTCTAGATCCCACATGTAAGTGACGTCACAGGGCATTTGTCTTTGTCTGACTTTCGCATGTGTTGTATTCTAGATCCCACATGTAAGTGACGTCACAGGGCATTTGTCTGTCTGACTTACCTCACTTAGCATGATAATCTCTAGTTTCATCCATGTTGTTGCAAATAACATCATTTCATTCTTTTTGTAAAATGTCTGTTGTTTTAAATACTTAAAATGTTGTGCTGGTTTCTGCTATGTAATAACTTGAATCAGCCATAATTTTATATATATATATATATATATATATATATATATATATAAGTTCAATTCAGTTGCTCAGTTGTGTCTGAATCAGCTGGTCACAACCCCATGGACTGCAGCACGCCAGGCCTCCATCAACAACTCCCTGAGTTTACTCAAACTCATGTCCATTGAGTTGGTGATGCCATCCAACCATCTCATCCTCCGTTGTCCCCTTCTCCTTCTGCCTTCAATCTTTCCCAGCATCAGGGTCTTGTCCAATGAGTCAGCTCTTCGCATCAGGTGGCCAAAGTATTGGAGTTTCAGCTTCAGCATCCATCCTTCCAATGAATATTCAGGACTGATTTCCTTTAGGATGGACTGGTTGGATCTCCTTGCAGTCCAAGAGACTCTCAAGAGTCTTCTCCAACACCACAGTTCAAAAGCATCATTTCTTCGGCACTCAGCTTTCTTTATAGTCCAACTCTCACATCCATACATGACTATTGGAAAAACCACAGCCTTGACTAGATGGACCTTTGTTATAATGTCTCTGCTTTTGAATATGCTGTCTCGGTTGGTCATACCTTTCCTTCCAAGGAGTACACATCTTTTCATTTCATTGCAGCAATCACCATCTGCAGTGATTTTGGAGTCCTCAAAAATACAGTCAGCCACTGTTTCCCCATATATTTGTCATGAAGTGATGGGACCGGATGCCATGATCTTCGTTTTCTGAATGTTGAGCTTTAAGCCAACTTTTCACTCTCCTCTTTCACCAAGAGGCTCTTCAGTACTTCTTCACTTTCTGCTGTAAGGGTGGTGTCATCTGTATATTTGAGTTTGTTGATATTTCTCCCTGCAATCTTGATTCCAGCTTGTGTTGCATCCAGCCCAGCGTTTCTCATGATGTACTCTGCATATAAGTTAAATAAGCAGGGTGACAATATACAGCCTTGATGTACTCCTTTTCCTATTTGGAACGTCTGTTGTTCCAAGTGCAGTTCTAACTGCTGCTTCCTGACTTGCATACAGATTTCTCAAAAGGCAGGTCCGGTGGTCTGGTATTCCCATCTCTTTCAGAATGTTCCATAGGTTATTGTGATCCACACAGTCAAAACCTTTGGCATAGTCAATAAAGCAGAAGTAGATGTTTTTCTGGAACTCTTGCTTTTTCGATGATCCAGCGGATGTTGGTAATTTGATCTCTGGTTCATCTGCCTTTGCTAAAATCAGCTTGAACATCTGGAAGTTCACAGTTCATGTATTGCTGAAGCCTGGCTTGGAGCATTACTTTACTAGCATGTGAGATGAGTGCAACTGTGCACTAGTTTGAGCATCCTTTAGCACTGCCTTTCTTTGGGGCTGGAATGAAAGCTGACCTTTTCCAGTCCTGTGGCCGCTGCTGTGTTCCAAATTTGCTGGCATATTGAGTGCAGAACTTTCACAGCATCATCTTTTAGGATTTGAAATAGCTCAATTGGAATTCCATCACTTTCATTAGGTTTGTTAGTAGTGATGCTTCCTAAGGCCCACTTGACTTCCACATTCCAGGATGTCTGGCTCTAGGTGAGTGACCACACCATTCTGATTATCTGGGTCGTGAAGATCATTTTTGTACAGTTCTTCTGTGTATTCTTGCCACCTCTTCTTAATATCTTCTGCCTCTGTCCTTTATTGAGCCCATCTTTGCATGAAATGTTCCCTTGGTATCTCTTTCTTGAAGAGATCTCTAGTCTTTCCCATTTTGTTTTCCTCTATTTCTTTGCACTGATCACTGAGAAAGGCTTTCTTATCTCTCCTTGGTATTCTTTGGAACTCTGCATTCAAATGGGTATATCTTTCCTTTTCTCCTTTGCTTTTTGCTTCTCTTCACAGCTATTTGTAAGGCCTCCTCAGGCAGCCATTTTGCTTTTTTGCATTTCTTTTTCTTGGGGATGGTCCTGCTCCCTGTTTCCTGTACTGCTGGGAGCCAGCGTGAGGAACTCTGCCGATGGCAAAGGCCATGAGGAAGGACGCTTGGCATACGCAAAGGTGTGATCAAGTCTTAGGAAACCCCCTGTTCCCAAGCATCTACCCCCAAACCAGAGTACTTTACGGGGAGCTCTCCCCCATAACTATTTCTCTCGGAGAAGGAGTTAACTTGCAGCTCCAGTTAATAAAAATTCCTGGGCGTGACAAGAGTGTTTCAGCTTACGAACTCTGAAGTTTCTCTGGCCTGTGTGATCAGGTTCGTCTGGCCGCATGTGATTGTTTACAACCCCCCAACTGTGAGAGACACAAGATGTTTTAAAACTTTCTAAATACAGACTCTTTTGAGAAGTTAGGAGATTATTAGTATAGTATTAGTGGGTTGATTAGGAATTATATTGGTGAAGGGTTTATTTGTCATGCCAATAATTACTAATTCCCTGCCCTGGGTGTGACAAGGGTGTCTCAGGCCAAACCTCTCTGCTGACAGACTAGCTTGTGTGACAGCCTCTCAACCATAAACAGCACAGAGTTTGGAGTATTAGCATAGGGCTTTTCTCATTTGATTGCCGCCAGGCCTCCATATCCTTAGGCACCTGGGAATATATTAATCAATGTATTTGGAATATAGAAAGGAAATATAGCAGTTTTTGATGTTAGCAATATTAGACTTTTTGAGTTAATGAATTTTCTCTTTTGTAATAGATCACTGTGTCCTTGCTACATAAAAATGTAACCTTATCACTATCTTAAGACTAAATAGATCATAAAGGGAACATTGGTGAAGGGTTTTCATTTGTTGGGCTGATGTTTGCTGCTAAATCTCCATATTCCCTGCCCTTATAATGAATATAACTAGCATATAGGAGAAATAAGTATTAACCTTTAAGCATATAAGAAAAATAAGTATTAACCTTTAAGATTAATCATGTTAACCTTAGGTTAAGTAAATTCCTTTCTTGATTGTAACTCACTACACCCTCACCCTATAGGAATGCAACTTTATTTGGAGGGTGGTGCCTGATTTAAGAAAAAATCACCCCTGGAAAAATAAGTTTTCTGGTTAACTGACTGGTATCAGAAAGGGCCATAAAATGTCAGCAGACCTCATGGCCAGAAAAACCCATAAGACCTTTGTATAATTTTATATGAAGCACCCTGATTGTGACAAGGGTCAGGTCTGCTGACCCCCGCGTGACTGTATTCATCCCTATGTGTAACAAAAGGTATATAAGCAAACCCCAAAATAAATCGGATCAGTTTCTGGAAAGACTGATTCCCCCGTGTCCTTTCTTTCTTGCTCCCCATTTTCCTGGCTTAATTCCCATCTGAAATGTGGGTACTCACCAAGCCTGCTAATTCTGCCTGGGCTGCTAAGATCGGACCAGGGAGGCCCCAGTGCCTCCTCTCCTTTGGGAGAATGGAAAGACACCTGTGGCCTATGCAGGCGGTGATTAGTATTCCACATAAATCAGTTATCTAGCCTCTTTTTCTCCACTAATTTTCCTATTACACTATCCGTTTCTCATCTCTCTATGTATCTGTAATTAAACAGCTTTTTTCCTAGGACGCCTACTCCATCCCCACCTTCGAATTACCCTGGATCCACCAGGGCTGGACCCTGGCACTGTACAATGTCATGAACCTCTGTCCATAGTTCTTCAGGCACTCTGTCTACCAGATCTAATCCCTTGAATCCATGTCTTCCACTGTATAATCGTAAGGGATTTCATTTAGGTCATACCTGAATGGTCTAGTGGTTTTTCCCTACTTTCTTCAATTTAAGTCTGAATTTGGCAATCAGGAGTTCATGATCTGAGCCACACTTAGCTCCTGGTCTTGTTTTTGCTGACCGTATAGAGCTTCTCCATCTTTGGCTGAGAAGAATATAATCAATCTGATTTTGGTGTTGACCATTTGGTGACATTCATGTGTAGCGTCTTCTCTTATGTTGTTGGAAGAAGGTGTTTGCTATGACCAGTGCGTTCTCTTGGCAAAACGCTATTAGCCTTTGCCCTGCTTCATTCTGTACCCCAAGGCCAAATTTGCCTGTTTCTTCAGGTGTTTCTTGAATTCCTACTTTTGCATTCCAGTCCCCTATATAAAAAGTCTTGTAGATCTTCATAGAATTGTTCAGCTTCTTCAGCATTACTGGTTGGGACATAGACTTGGATTATCATGATACTGAATGGTTTTCCATGGAAATGAAGAGATCATTCTGTCTTTTTTGAGACTGCATCTAAGTACTGCATTTTGGACTCCTATTAACTATGATGGCTACTCCATTTCTTCTAACAGGTTCTTGCTCACAGTAGTATATATAATGGTCATCTGAGTTAAATTCACCCATTCAAGTCCATTTTAGTTTGCTGATTCCTAAAATGTTGATGTTCACTCTTGCCATCCATCTCCTGTTTGATCACTTCCAATTTGCCTTGATTCATGGACCTGACGTTCCAGGCTCCTATGCAGTATTGCTCTTTACAGCATCGGGCCTTGATCCCATCACCAGTCACATCCACAGCTGGGTGTTGCTTTTGTTTTGGCTCCATCCCTTCATTCTTTCTGGAGTCATTTCTCCACTGATCTCCAGCAGCATACTGCGCACCTACTGACCTGGGGAGTTCCTCTTTCAGTGTCCTATCTTTTTACCTTTCCATACTGTTCTCAAGGCAAGAATGCTGAAGTGGTCTGTCATTCCCTTCTCCAGTGATATATATAAATCATCTCCCTGTTGAGCCCCACTCCCCTCCCCAATCCCACCCCTCTAGGTCATCAGAGTGCCAGACTAGGCTCCCTGTGTCATAGAGCAACTTCTCACTAATGCTCAGGATAGTGTATATACATCGATGCCACTTTCTCCAATCGTCCCACTCTCTCCTTCCCCCACTGTGTCCACAAGTCCATTTCTCTATCTGCTTTTCCATTCCTTCCTGGCAAATAGGTTCACCAGTACCATTTTTCTAGATTCTGTATATATGCAGTAATATACAATATTTGTTTTTACTTTTCTGACTTACTTCACTCTGTACAAGTCTGTAGGTTCTTTCCACCTCACTGGAATGGAGTAAAATCCATTTCTTTTTATGGTTGAGTAATATTCCGTTGTGTATATGTGCCACATCCTCTTGATTCACTCATCTGTTGGTGGACATTCGGATTTCTTCTGTGTCTTGGCTACTGTGAATAGTGCTGCTACCAACATAGGGCTACACATTTTTAACCTTACTCAATGGTCTCATACTAAGAAGAGTTGCTGGACCCAGTTCCAGTGACTGTATGTGGAGGCTTCTCCTGACCAGCAGCTCTCTGTGGCAGTATGGAGTCCGAGAATCCCACTCAGTCCTGATGCTATCAACCCAGAGACAGAATCAGATCCCGCCCTCCTCTTCCAACAACACCCAACCCAGGGCCAGGTTGCTGCCTGTGCCTCTGACTGACTGTCAATCAGAGGCACCCAAGAGCCTGTCCTCTGGTCATTCCCATAAGTGGACAGAATGGCTAGCAGAGTTCAGGGAAACATTGTATTCACTCACTAGTTTAGTGAGTTACTATTTAAAAAATGAAAGGATATGAATTAAGAAGCAGATGAACAGACATACAGGGCAAAGTCCTGAACAAAGGCCGCCTTTTTTTTTTGTGGAGCTGGGGGCCCAGCACACTGGCACACGGAACCTTCCTGGTTCCCTGACTTGGGAATTCTCAAAAAGGGTAAGAAAGCACTCTCTTTTTTTTTAATGGGAGGATTCATTATATAGTCATGACTGACTAAGTCACTGGCCAATAGTGACTGACTCACCAGCAATCGGGGTGCAGGCCTGAGAGCCCCAGCTCTCTAATAACCGGGCTGGTTCTCCGTGCAACAAGCCTCCGTTCTGGTTGGTGTTCAGTCACTCAGTCATGTGACTCTTTGTGACCTCATGGACTGCAGCACGCCAAGCTTCCCTGTCCTTTACTATCTCCTGGAGTTTGCTCAAACTCAAGTCCATTGAGTCGGTGATGCCAACCAAGCTTCTCATCCTCTGTTGCCCCCTTCTCCTCCTGTCTTCAATTTTTCCCAGCATCAGGGTCTTTTCCAATGAGTCAGCAATTCAAGTCAGGTGGCCAAAGTATTGGAGCTTCAGCATCAGTCCTTCCAATGAACATTCAGCACTGATTCCTTTATTTTTCTGTAAAATGGTATATTAGCATGCAATAGGGGCTTCCCTGGTGGTTCAGATGGTAAACAATCTGCCTGAAATGTGGGAGACCCAGGTTTGATCCCTGGGTTGGTAAGAGCCCCTGGAGAAGGGAATGGCAACCCACTCCAGTATTCTTGCCTGGAGAATTCCATGGACAGAGGAGCCTGGTGGGCTACAGTACTTGGTGTTGCAAATGACTTATATCTTTATTTTTAATTGAATATATTTATTTTTAATGTCTTAGTTTTTATTTTAAATGCCATAAATGCTGACAGATATAGCCCACATAAACCCAACCTTCTGGGACCCCTGGTGGTTCCTGGATCATAAAGGCCCTGAGCTCTGCAAGGGGAGCCTGGCAGCACATGAGCCTTGTCCCACAGAATCGCTGGACACTAACAAACCTGGAAACTTTGTATTCTTCAATTTAAACACATATATTCAGGTAACTTATCCAGAGGAAATTAAAAGCTCAGAAGCTCCCGGAGTGATTGTCAACAGGGAAATATGATGCATATCCAAACCAAGTCTTTTAAACTACTTACTACTCAATCTAAATTCAAGTACAGTAATCAAAGAAATTGAAGCTATTCATTAACCTTATAGAATTCACATCTTTTTTTAAAAGAATAATCTTGCATTTAAACAGATATTCTTCATGACACAAACCCATGAAATAAACAATAGAGTTTAAAAATATGTAATTTTTCCAGTGTCTTAATAGCTCAGTCTAAGACTTTGTGTTGGTTTGGTCCATGGCTGTGAAGAATATACAGACAGCAGCTGTGACGAGTAGATGCATTCCCTCATACAGAAGTTTTGGAGAAAACACACTCCATATAAATAAGTGATAACGCAGGTATGTCACCATAATGATATATACAGAAACTGGAACAGAACAAATGAGCGCGTAGCAGAAGCAAGCATGACTCAGCGCCGAGCCGCTGTCAACAAAAAGGGAAACATGCATTAGAGCATGCCACTCTGGACCGTGCAGGTCATGAACACACACATAACCACCAGAGCGCGAGCCCTGGGGTGAGTCTTCAAGCCCAGCCTTGTGTTCCACTTGGGACCCAGTCCCTCAGGCAGGGGTTCTGGGACAGCTGGGCCCGAGGCATCACCTCCTCCCCTCCTGGAGCCTCGGCTCCAACACCCAGTGCAGGAAACTCCTGGGGATGGGCCTGGTGGACAGGACTCGGCTCCGCTGCCCTCCGCTGCCAGGGCATCTGTGCTCAGAGGAAGCCTGCCGACCTCACGGCCCTCTCGACCAGACAAGGAGGTAGGGAAACTCAGGACACTGCCTTGCTTGGGTTTCAGTGTCATGTGTGGGGAACGTGACCCGTTTTGGAAGACTCTGACTAGGTTCCGTCCATAGTGACGGCCCCAGTGAGGAGGCAGTTCCTGTAACCTCAGCATAAGATAGTTTGCAATTGAGGGGATGAACGGAGGCCCTGCAGCGAGGCTGTCTGCCCCACTGCTGAGCTCCAGAGCAGGTGCCAGCTCCTCAGCAGCGGGGCGCGGTCTGCCCGGGGCCGAGTGTTGAGCCACCAGAAATGCACTTTCAGAGCCTCCTCGGTGGCACAGTGGTTGAGGATGCAGCTTCCAATGTAGGGGGCGTGGCTCAGATCCCTGGCTGGGGCTGCAGGGCAGGAAGACCCCGCGCCTCAACTGGAGGGCCTGCCTGCAGAAAACCACAGAGCCCATGTGCCAGTCAGTGAGAAGCCCACATGCTGCAATGGAGAGCTCATGCACCTCAACTGAGACCAGACACAGCCGAAAGTGAAAAAGAATAAAAAATTTAGGAAGATCATCTCCCTCCTAAAGAAGAAAAAGTGTTAGCTGCTCAGTTGTCTCCAATTCTTTGCAACCCTATGGACAGCAGGCCCCCAGGATCCTCTGTCCCTGTGATTCTCCAGGCAAGAATACTGGAGTGGGCTGCCATTCCCTTCTCCAGGGGATCTTCTGACCCAGGAATCAAAAAAGAAAAGAAATTTTCTTTTTCTACCACTTTAGTCTGGTTATAGTTTTCTAATTTTACTGGAAAAATTAAAACAAAAACAATGAGTGAAACAACTGAAAATGAAGGAGAAAAATCTTTTCTAAAATAAAAGAGAAACATTTCTTAATTAGGGAAAAAACATCATACAACACTCCCCAACTGACTAAAATGCTTTCAACTACTTAAACACATGCTAACATCTTCCAACTCACCTAAAAAACATGCTAACATCTTTTTTTCTCCCCAATACAAGTGTAACATGTCAAATGCCAGGAAAATCAAGCCGTGATTTGAGCGCCAGAGAAGCTGCTCTTCACAGAAGACTGGACTCTCACGGCCCGGCCTTCACCTGCCCTGTCCACCTGCTCGGCTGGCCTGCAGTCACAGATGTGGTGCGTGCCGAGCCGGTACCACAGCAGGCAGCCCTCCAGGGCAGGGAGCACACCCCTCGCCTGCTCATGGCCCGGATGTGTGAAGGGACCTGCCGGTCTCCTTTCCCTACCAAGCCCACAGCACAGAATGCGAGGCGGTGGGAGCTCTGTGGAGTAAACGGGGAGGGGAAGGATGGACGGATGGGTGTGCTGGGCAGGACAGCATGGCGGGCTGCCCTGTCAGTCTGATAGGAAGGAGCCTTTGGGGCTGGTGACCGCCGGCTTCCACGGGGACAGAACAGGCTGACAGTCACAGCCCCACGGGGAGCCCCCTGGGACCGTCCAAGCTCCCCTCTCCAGCAGGGTCCTGGAGGTGAGAACTAGCTCCTGTGAGAACGAGAGAGCTCCTGCTCCTCTCTTGTCCCCAGTGGACACCCCCTCCCTGGGCCCCAACCAGGTCTCTAGCAGCTAGATGAGAAGAGAAGGGGCTTTCCATCCTGTCCAACTGGAGACCCAACTTGGTATGATCTAGAAGAAGCCAGCAGGGAGGTCTGAGCTGTCCCTTCACAGACCCGCCCCACACCCCACACGCCATGCTCCATGGACTGTTCATTCTTATTTAAGGAAAAGAAAACTGGTGAGAAAGACCTCTGAGTTACTGGGAGCAGGAGTTAACCCACCATCAGATTAAAGATGAGGAGCCTCACCTGCTGGCTTCTGAGGTCAGGAAGTTCACCAGGTGGCTGGCCCATAGCACTGGCCCCGAGTATGTCGCAAATGCTGTCAGGAACATGGCTGGGATCTCCATGTAGGCATCCAGGCCCACGAAGCCTGCTGAGATGTCCACAGTGGCGATGCTGTTGGAGTTTCCCTGGACGAGGGCAGAAGCAGTGGTGATGCGGCTGGTCCTGTACCACGGCCACGAGGGACCACGAGAGCCAGTCGCGGGGACAAGGCCCGCCTGGCTGCCCGTTCACTCCCGGCTCCGGGGTTAATCCTGGATGACGGCCCTCCACCTGCCCTCCTCGCTCCCAGGCTTGGGGAGCAAGTGGAGTGTTTTTACCTTTAAGAAACTATACAATGAAAGTCTGCTGATGGAGGTGAAGAGCCCCAAACTTCTGTCAACTTCAGGCAGACATGCCAACCTCCCTCCTCGGGGACCCTGTCTGAGGGGCTAAGGGCAGCGTTGCCACATGGCTTACAGGAGCAGCAGGACACAGCTGTCTGCAGGGAGTGTCAGGCCCAAGATCCTGGCCACTAACAGGACAGCTCATCCTACCAGGGAGGGCGGGGTTTTGAATCCAAGTGAGGGTCTCCCAAGGTTTGGCCCCCACCTTTCAGTCTTCACTGACACTGGTGGCTTTTTCTAAGACACTTGTGCTGTTTACAGGCCTGACAGCACAAATGTCTGTCCCAGCACCGTGCAGGCCCTTCCCAGGAACTTTCTACCCGATGGCCCAAGGACATGGGTCCAAGCTGGGTGAAGCCCACTGCCTCCGCCCCTGGCTGTGTGCCATTCTGGGCCATCACTGGGTGGTGGCGCCAACCCCCAGACATCTCAGGCCACGCCTACTCCCCGTGTGTTCTCCGTCCACCGCTGGCCCATCCCTTGACAACAACCTCTTCTGTGCACCTTCCCCACGACCCTCTCTTCTCACGTCCGTCTGGGCTCTCCCCGACTGTATGATTCCCTCGCTAGAGACCTCGGAGCTGCTGAGTGGGGGGAGAAGGAAGAACAAGAATCTCAAACACCATGGCGAGGAGAGCCAGGTTGATGACAGAAAAGTGGCTCTGACCCCAGGCAGTCGCTGGAGGTGCTGCCAAAGCCAACTCCGCAGTCCCGGAGGGCTGGCCTAAGGTGTGGCCTGCATGCTCTGGGGCTTCCCTTGCGTCAGGTCACTAGGTCCTCAACAGTCCGATGCTGTGTGTGTGGGTGGGGGGAGAAGGGGTGGTCTAGAGGCAGAGAGAGACTGAGGGGCCCATGGAGGGCTGTGGATGCCAACTGGGCACCATGCTCCTGACCCTGTACCATGAGGAGTTGGTGAGCTAAAGGATGGGGAAAGGGTCAGTGAGCCTGTGAGTCTCCTGCCAGGAAAGCCAACAGTGAGAAAAGGGCATCCCAAAGGCAGGGCTGTGGGAGCGGAGACGAGAGAGGCCCCGGGGGCCCACTGTGTTCCGAGGCCACACCGCCGCCCGCTCGCCCGACCTATCGTAGGGCCTCCTAAGGCCACACCGCTGCCCGCTCGCCCGACCTGCCGTAGGGCCTCCTAAGGCCACACCGTCGCCTGCTCGCCTGACCTGCCTTAGGGCCTCCTAAGGCCACACGGGCCTCCTAAGGCCACACCGCCTCCCGCTCGCCCGACCTGTCATAGGGCCTGCCGGGTGAGGGCTGACCAGTGTTGGTTTTGTTCCTTGGGGACCTGAAGCGTGTCTGACGATGCCTGCTGCAGGTGCCCGCATGGCTGTCAGACACATGTGCTCTGGCTGCCTATGGGCAGTGCCTGAGATGTGCCAATATCACAAACTGTCATGGAAGCTTCGTGTCCTGCTGTGGGATGAGGCCACATGTGCCAGAGAAGCAAACCAAATACCAGAGACTGTGACTGTCTCCTTGCTTGGGGGCGTGACCTGCAGTCAGTCTTCCTGACACCGAGGCCTCAGCGTTGGGCAGAACTGTTGAGTTCACAGGGAGCCTATGGGCACCTTCCTGATCAGGTGGCAGGGACTGCTGTGCCACCGGGGGCAAGCTGCACTCCAGGTACGGGGAACAGGTCAAGGGCAGGGCTGAACGCTGAGGTGGAACTCGGTCCCTCCAGGACCAGGAGCTGGATGCTCTGTCCACCCGTCCAGTGCTGTCCTGAGGACACAGTTGCACCCTGAGGTCTACCCTGGAGGTGGCTGGGTCTGCCTCTGTGGGCTCTCCAACACTGAAGAGGAGACGCGACAAGCATGGGTCCCGAGAGAGTGACAGCCAAGCGGGAGCCCCAGCAGCGCCCAGTGCTGAGAGCCAGGGAGCAGGGAGAGCGGCCACCAGCCAGGCGGACAGAGCCAAGCGCTTCCCGCCCCTGGCCGCCCGTGGGAAGCAGACCCGCACAGTAGCTGCACGCTGCCACCCAGCACGCCCACCTTAATAACTAGCTGCTTTATTTTATAAATATGTGCATGATTTTAGCATAATTCACCTTGCCAGGCCGACAGTTCTTTCACTAGACTTCCTGGCTTATGGTAAAATTTTCTTAAAGAAAAACTAAAAGATAAACAACATAAAAATTAATAGTCTCCTACCCATGAAAATGATGAAAACCTACCTGAAAATAGAAGAATGCTTGACCAAACCAGTAATGCATCACAGTGACCTCAGCCGCACCATGCCTCAGGGGCCTCCAGATGAACCGCGTCATGACAGTCTGGGTCGCGAGGCTCAGCACCAGGACAGGGAGGTTGTGGGGCCTGAGTAGCAGCGCTGCCAGGAGGACCAGGCCGCTGTGTATCTCCCAGAGGCCCACAGTCCTGGCTGTGAAGTCTGCAGCAATGATTTGAGACTTAAGCAAGTCTTTGGTGCCCGTGAACAGAATGCCAAGGATAAAGACATAGACAAAACGAGCCTCAGTAACACCCCTAAAGAAAGCAAAACAAGCCAGATTCATTAGCACCAGCTACAAAAAAATCAAATATGCATTTTCTCACAAAAACCATGTGTCTACTGAGCTGAGCTGACAATACAAGCTTCGGGACCCACTCACTGCGGGGGGCTCTGTGGAAGTAGGGGTGTCTGCCTGTGTACATCAGACCCCCAGGACCCCCAGAGGCCGGCAGACCTGTCCTTTATGTGTGCACTTCTCTGGCAGAGCCGGCTGGCAGGAAATCGTGCTCATGTGGCCAAGGATCACCTGGGTGAGAGATCAGAGCCATCGCGTGTGGCCGAAAGACCTGTCCACCTGCTCTGCATAGTTAATTTGAAAAGCTGTTGCAGTAGGGTAAGGTCAAGAGGGAGAAATCCGCAAAGGCCCAAGTAATCAGAGACATTTCAGGAAGAAAGGGGCTGGGACCCGTATCAAGGCGGACACTGGGCAGGCTGACAGTGAGCAGGAAGGAGAGCACCACTGATGTCTTTAAGGGTTCCCCTCTTGCCCTGACCACCCAGCTGTGCCTGGACGTCCAGAACCACTGAAACCAGGCCTTCCACCCCAGCCAGGTCTGGGCTTCAGAGTGGAGAAGAAAGCCAGGAGTTAAATGTAGAGGATTCCAGGACACCGATGGACAGCAGCACCTGCGGGCACTGAAAGGAGAGAACAGCTTTTAGGGAGATCTAGAATCGGGGCGGCTTTAGAATCACGGCTGACATAGAGCCAGGAGGGAGTCTAGAATCAGGACGGACCTGGAACCAGGGTGCATCTAGAATCAGGATAAATGGGGTGGGGAGTGGAAGCATTTCACAGGAAGAATGGGAGCAGTGCAGGCTGATGAAAGGGTGCACTGGTCTATGTTCTGGACACCAACAGGATACGTACTGTTGTCTCCATGGAAGGTAAGGAAGTGATCCATATTTTGACGCGAGTGAGGCTGAAATGAGGTGCATCTGATAGGAAAGAGGAGTACTCATGCATCACCCTTTGATTTGTAAATAAGTTCATTTGTATCATTTTTTAGATCCTACATATAAGCAACATACACTTTGAGATTTAAACAAACAGCCCTGAGTTGGATGCCCTCACATGTGACATTCAGTCTTGACATCTGCACAGAACTCTGAGGTAAACAGCCTTTAAGGGGTCTCCCCACCATGCCCACCCCACCTGACCTTCCTTACGCAGGTTAAGGCTTGCCACTGGGCTGTCACCTCAGCCAGGCCCTCAGCATCACCGCGATCCCCCACACCGGGTGACAGGCCCTGTTCCCAGGAGTGGCCCCTGTGTCTCTCAGCCACCCAGACAATCTGGCCACAGCTCTCAGAACTCAACACTTGCTTTTCTTTCTCTGACTAGCAAAGCAACACCAAACATTTAGAGAAAACCTATCCTTCTCAAACTATTCCAAAAAACTGCAGAGGAAGGAATGCTTCCAAACTCACATTATGAGGCCAGCATAACCCTGATATCAAAACCAGACAAAGATACTGCACAGAAAAAATTATAAACCAACATCACTGATGAACACAGATAATAAATCATCAACAAAATAGTAGCAAACCAAATCCAACCAAACATTAAAAGGATCATCCACTGTGATGAGGTGGGGTTACCCCAGGGATGCAAAGATCGTTCAATACCCAAAAATCAATCAAAGTTATATACCAAAGTTATAATATATATCAAAGTTATATAATCAAAGTTAACAAAGTGAAGAATAAAAACCACATGATCCTCCTCAAGAGATGGTGGAGAAAGCTTCTGACAAAATTCAACATCCATTTATGATTTAAAAAATTCTCCAGAAAGTGGGTATAGAGGGAGCATACCTCAGCATAATAAAGGCCATGTGTGATAAGCCCACAGCCAGCATCAAACTTAGTGGGGAAAAGGTCTAGACTAAGAACACAACAAGGATGTCCACTCATCACTTTTATTTAGCATAAAATTGGAAGTCCTAGCCATAGCAGTCAGATAAGAAAAAGAAATAAAAGGGCTCCAAACTGGAAAGGAAGAAATACAACTGTCACTGTTTGCAGATGCCATGATGTAATACATAGAAAATCCAAAATACCACTAGAGCTCATCAATGAATTCAGCACAGCTGAAAAGTACAAAATTAATGTACTAAATATTTCACATTTCTATAACTATCAACAAATTGTCATAAATAAAAAGTAAGAAAACAATCCCACTGACAACCACATCAAAGTAATAAAACACTTAGAAATAAATCTAAGAAGGACATAAAAGAACTGTACTCAGAAAACTGTAAGATACTCGTGAAAGAAACTGGAGACAGCACAAACTGATGTAAAGACATGTCTAGACACACCATGTTCCTAGATTGGAAAAATTAATATTGTTAGAACGATCATCTACTCAAGGCAATCTACATATTCATGTAATTCTTATCAAAATACAAACGGCATTTTTCACAGAACTAGAACAGGTGATTCTAAAATTTTAAAACTTGTAAGGAAACACAAAAGGTTTCAATTAGCCAAAACAATCTTGAGAAAGAACAAAGCTAGAAGTATCACAAGCCTTAACTTTAAAACATACTACATAGCTACACTAATCAAAACAGTATGGGACAGGCACAAACACACACATCACACACGCACAGATTGATGGAATGGAATGTAGAGCCAAGATGAGCCCACACTTATGTGGGGAATTAACTGACGACACAGGAGGCAACAATATACAATGGAAGAAAGACAGTCTGTTCAATGAGTGGTGTTGGGAAAACTAGAAAGCCACACACAAGTGAATCAAACCAGACAGCTCTCTCACACCACACACACACACACACACACACACACACACACCCAGACGGATTAGAGACCCAAGACCATAGATAGACCTCAGAGACTCATCCACAACTGCTGGCCCAATCAACTCGTCTTTCACTATGTGCAACCGTGAGTAATGCTTCAGGGAACACGACCAAACCCCAGCCTTTTGCTTCATGTCTGGCTGTATCTTGAGATGAATTCTGTAAGAGTACACCCAAGTCAGAGGGTTGGACAAAATCAAGATTATGAACACATTTTATGAACAGCCTTCCAAAATAGGGTCTGCTCGCCCCAACCCTGTGACTATTAAAAACAGAGAAAGCCCTGTGACGTGCAGAAAGTGGTACTGACAATCTGCAGGAGCCAGCTGCAGGAGCTCATGTGAATTATGGGAAAGTTGGGCTTTCTGCCATGCTTCACCCTCAACTGCAAGGAGTATCCACTCATTATTATCCTCATTACTAGTTACTTCTTAGTGGAGCAAAATGAAATCCTTTAAATTCTTTATTTTGAAACAATCCCTTATTTAAAAAAAACAAAAACACAAAACCTCAGTGACCTTACTTGTGAGTTATTTGTCTTTCTCCTACCAAAAAAAGAGGCTAACAGACTGCTCACTGAGGTGTTCTCAGTAACTGTTGGCAAAATCACAATTCACAAAACCCCAACTCCAGCGTTCTCAAGACTGCATGGCATTTTTAGTTCATAAAACATTACAACAGGTCTAAAAACAAGTGCTTGTGTCTGCTAGTGCACTTACTTTGAAATGGCCTTGTTGTCCTGTTGCCATGGGAATAGCACATTTCCAACGGCTGCCCGGTAGCAATAAACGCCCAGCAGGCCAAACGCCATGGCCACTTTTGATGTGAGGGAGCACCTCTTCTGGACCAATACAAAAATCATGGTGAGGGAAAGTGCAGCCAGAACAGAGAGTTCAGCCTTATGATCAGAGCTGGAATGAAATGTAAGATGCCAGAAATTACTACAAGGACAACTAGTGATGTTAGTGATCTACACATGTGGCTTTCTAAGAATGGGACAAATAAAAGGGCTGCTAACCCAAACTCTCATTGCTCATTCGCACTGGTCCCCACCATCAGCTTTGCACAGGTCAGGGCAACACTGCCTGCTGGCTCTCCGTTCTGGGGCTGCCTCGCTTTCCCCAGCCACAGGTGAGGAGGTTCTGGGCAAAGGAGACATGTCCTGGCACCATCCTCTTCCATTCACTTGTCAGGGCAGAGGGAATCACTCGGGAGAGTCTGCCCCCTTGCAGGTGCCCCAGCAGAGAGGATGGGCGCACTGCTGACACAGCTGTCTCTTGCCTGGCCTGTGCCTATGCTCTCTGCTGCCTTGGTGAGCTGTCCTGGGCGGCAGGGCTTTCCTGTTTTGTTCGCTGCCGCTCATGGTCATGAAGCCCAAACACTCAATACCTGTGAAGTGGACGAGTCAAGACACACACACCACACGGAGGAACTACTAGGAAGACGCAGGGGAAAGGAGGCCGTTGTCAGGGGGTCCTGGGGACGGCGCAGGGTCACACTGGGGCCACCACTGCTGCTCTGCAAGCTGCACTGTGTGCAGACCCGGGGTCATCATCACAGATGGAAAGCAGAGCATCGAGGAGGCAATTCTGGGTGTCTCTGGGTGCCTCTTGAAGGCTCTGTCTTAGAGCAGGAACCACTGAAACTGCAGCCTCCTCACAAATGGGACCGGGAGAGTCATGCCCCGATGGAAAGGCGCAGGGGGCCAGTGTGCTGAGGGAGGGTCCAGACTGAGGCGTGGGCGCAGCCTGGAGAGGCGGCGGGGGGGTGCCCTTGCACACACGCCTGTTAGTGCATCTGGGGGTGGATTCCACCAAGCCCTCCTGCGGTGCTGCAGCGTCCCAGGAGAATCAGAGGTCACTGGCTACTCTGGCGCTCTCGCCCTCACATGCTCTGGCTCTGCCTGGCATGCCTCAGCTCCCCTCTGCTTCTGCACCCCAAACGGGCACAGGCCAGTACACTCTTTTCAAGGCTGCTGTGAAAATGGAATGAGTGGGCACACAGCAGGCACCTGAAAATTGCTACCTGGGGTTACTGTGGTTGCCAAAGATTTGCTAGTACTGTTATCACTGGAGAGAAATTTACCATAAGAATTATTTGGCCAGAGGAATAGATAATCTTACAGCCTTTGGTGTATAGTTCTGGAAGGACTTACCCCAAAGGACTGTGCCAGTACGTGGTCCCAGGATGCTCTGGTGCTTGCCAAGCCCTCACCAGGCATAGAACTTCGCTTTGTGACTTGACGCTCCCAAGTCACCAGTGGGAGCGCGCCTCTCCCTGCCCTTTCCTGTGTCTACCACAGCTGCGAGTCTTGCGTTCTGCCAACAGTTCTAAAGACGCTCTCCCCAGTGATATGACAGTGACCTTTGTTGGCCTCTCTTGGAAATATTTTTTCGCTTTGCTGTGCTCTTACTTTAGTTGTTTTTTAAGACTTTGTTGATAGTAAAATTTATGATACAGCCAAATCTTGTCTTCTCTGCACTTCAGTCCTCTGTATTTGCCATGCTTTCCACTGGGCTACCCAGCCACCTGTGAGAGGCCTCAGAAGCAGCTGGAGACACGCCTCCAGGCTCCAGCCAACACAGCTGCCCCTCTGGGGGTGGGGGAGGCAGGGGGACAGAGAGGGGCAGGGGCACAGGGCTCCTGGTCAGCCTGTCCCCCAGCCCTGCACCATGGGGGACAGGGCAGCGAGTGACGAACTACATCCTGCTGCAACAATCATTATAAAACTCACGGGTTTTCAGACAGAAACACTTACAGTGATTCGGCAATGAAAAACAAAACTACCAGGCTAGCCTCAAATAAATTCACCTTTCACCTCAATTCATGGGTTAGTCTTCTATTTCTTCAGATTTCAAACACCGTTTCTATCCTGAGCAGTAAAGACAGGTCTTTGGAGAGTCTGGCCCAAGGCCACAGCGCATGCCCTCACCTGGTGAGCCAGTGCCCCAGGTCAGGTCGGTGGGCCCACTGCACACCGGTCTGGTTCAGGGGCCGCAGGAGCCGGCAGCAGGCCAGAACCAGCCAGGGGCTCGCCAGCACCATCCACCGCTCAGGGCCTCTGAGGGCTTCCAGGGAGGAGGGGTCCTTGGGTGCTTGGCTGAGCTCCCACCCCTTAGGGCCAGCACGCTTGCCCTGCAGGGCCACCGCGACCCCGTCAAGCTCCGCTCTCATGTGTGGGCAATGCTGAGGGGCACAGTTGTCTCCCAGAAAGCAGTGTCTGTAGATCTGGTGGCACAAAGCTAAACACAGTGTGTTGACGAGGAAGTACCAGGTCTGGTGCTCCTCTTCGATGAAGCTGCTTGCACCCAGACTCAGCACATGGCCCACGGTTCCCAAGAAGCTGAGAAGATCTAACTCTGACCACCTTGAGATGGACTGAGGTGGAGGCTGTGAAAAGGAAAATGCATTTTGTAAGGAAGAACCTGAACAGCCCGCCTTCTTATTGCACGAGCGTACGGTGCTCACTCAGAGAAGATAGCTCGCTGCTACTCACGCCCCACATCCGCTTCACCCCGTCCCCCCGGGTGACCCAGAGGACGTTGGGACAGCAAGGCAACCCTGCCCTGGACGGCAAGCCTGCAGCTGAGGGGCAAGGAGATTGAAGACGGCTGAGTGCCAGAGCTCTCAGCCCGTCCTTCACACCCCATCCTTGCCTCTCACAGCCACAGCCCACCACTCGAGACCAAAGAGCCCCAAGGGCATGCTCCACCAAACCAGACACCTAGCTTCTCTGTGAACTTGCCAGAAATCCAGTTTCCATGACAGTGGTAGGGTATCATAGGACTAGCCCTTAAATACACTAATACAGAGCATTTGAGTTAAGACGAGGACTCAACCAATGGCTCTCATTCAACACTAGCTGGTATTCATTCTATTGCCTGTGTGCACCTAGTACACGATGGTGACGTGGTGAACCCAGTCAAGCCCTGGAGAACCCACTCCTCGGGGGAGCCCCATGCTTGAGCAGGCATGGAAATGTGTGGGAAATGACAACATACACGTTCCCTCAGCCACTGGCACGTGAAGAGGGGTGGGTGCAGCCACTTGCTCTTCTGTACAGCCACTCTAGAGAGGCCCCTGGTCACAGTTCCAGGGATCTCGTCTTTCCAACTGAGAAAGAAGGCATGAGGCCTGACAACACAGGTGAGTGTGTGAAGTTGGGATGGTCAGGGGCCTGGGAGGCTTGCCGCTGGGAGTGTGTCCTGTCAGCTCCCACGAAGCGTGGGCCCTTTCCTCAGCTCCCACCAGCACTGTGCCTGCTACACACTAGGGGTCTAACCCACATCTCATCAGTGGGGCAACAAGAGCAGACCACAGGGAAAGCCAGTCCTACCTGAGTCAGACACTGCCCACCAGCAGAAATCCTGGTGAGAGCAGACATGCCTGCACAGAGCAGCGCGGCAGTCAGCGCCATCACTCCGCCCGCAGCCAGCCATGGGAGGCCGCACAGGTAGCACGAGCTGTCAGCGGAGGTGCACACGACGACGTGGAGCGCTGCGAGAGCCAGGAGCAGCAGGTAGAAGAGCAGAGAGAACACGGGCGACAGCAGGGGGACGTCCAGTTCAGCCCTGCTGCTCAGCGCCTGCGGGACACTGAGCAGGAGCAGGGCGAGGGCCTGGAACAGGAACAGCGTGTGTCCATGACTGTGCCAACAGGGTGTGCTCCTGTCCCCTTCCAGAAACACCGAATCTCCACATCCTTTAACTACTAAGTGCTGGCGGAGCTGTCCACCCAGTGACGCAGCGACCCTGCCCAGGGACCCATACCTCCAGGACCAGGACGGTTCCCACCGCCATGGAGTAGACATCGTACTGGGCCGCTCGTCTGCTCAGCGACAGTTTCAGCATCATCAGTGCGTCCAAGTACTGCCTGCGAACCTTGGCTCCCAAGTTGAAAAGGACTTCTGAGTTATTTTCCTCCAAGTACAATCTGACCCAGTTCCTGTGCGATCTTTCCGACACTTTAAACTGCTCAAATCCAGGCTCTAAGAAGAAAGGGCCATACACACAAATCACTGACATGCACACACATGTAACCTGCGAGTCCTGTTACCAATGGCACGTGGCAGAGCCTGACACTCATCAAGATGAACTCCCGGGAAAGGTGGCCGCCCCTCAGGAAAACCCTGACCACGGTGACGCCAGCCTGTGCCCGCCCCATCCTTCCTCCCATTGCCCCACTCACACGGACAGAAGCCCCTCCTTCTCGGCCTCCTGCTTGCTGCCTCCGCCCTCTCCTCTCTCTCCACTCCCCTTCCTCATGGTGCAAGTGTGGGACAGCCACAAAAGCAGAGTGCTGAGAGGCCCTCAGTTCTACAGAATCCCCCCAACCCTCAGGATCTGTGTGATGACAGGGCAGGAAGTGCCCGACGCCTGTGCCAGTGCAGCCCTTTCCCCAAGGCCGGTTGGCCCCCCCACTTATCCCTGTCAGCAGCCCCTGTTACTTGCTTCCCTTCTTCAAAGGCCCTCTCTGGGAAGGGATGCAGTCTCTCAGCCCCTCCTGCAACAAGGCTGACGTGCCCCACCTGCTAGATGACCCATGGCTGATGCAAAGCCAGGGCGGCGGAACAGCCCATCAGTGGGGCCCAGCCCTGGCTGCGGCGGGCTCCCCCTGTGGCAGGCTGCCCAAGGCCGGGGGCTGCCCGCTTCCTTTCAGGGCTGAACCAGACACAGTTGTGACTCGACTGGCCGGCAGAGCAAGAACTTCTTTTCTGAGGCTGCCTGGTACTTAACATGCTTTTCCAACTTAAAGCAGAGCTGTTTCAAGGTGGTCTGGGCCATGCCTTTCAGGGGCCTTGGCCCAAACCACCAGCAGCGTGCCCATTCCAGCCTTCCCCGATCACAGGCTGGCATCCTCACTGCGCAACCCGAGTGTGGGCTCAGATATCCATAGCCCCACCACCATCCCTGGAGCCAGGGGACCTGCACCAAGCGCTGGGGACAGGCATGACCCCAAGCCCACTCGGTCCTCTCCCCAGGACCAGTGGGACTGGGATGACTACATGCCCATTTCAGAAAGGCAACTCAGACACTAGCTCATGGGCTGGCAGTGATAGCTGGGCTAAGTCTGGATCCCAGCTGTCTCCCTTACTTGCTACCCTCTGCCAACCCAAAGTCACAGACATGGGCGCGTCTGTGTTGGGACCCTACTGCCTGGAGTCTCAGAGAAACGGGGGCCTATGCACGCACCCAGATGGAAACCGAACACTGACTACATGCTAGGTGCGTCGGGTTCAGGTCCTGCCAGTGTGGGCCTGTGGTCCAGCCGGGTCGCCACACACGTGCAAAGCGACACACAGTGAGAAATGCTGTGGAGGGAAAGCAGCGGGCATAGCGAGAGGCCCTGGTGATACAGGCACTGAGAGAAGAGGGGCCAGCGTGGGGGCAGAGCGGCCTGACAGTGACGTAAAGTGTGAGGCCAGCGTGGGGACAGTGACGTAAAGCGTGAGGCCAGCGTGGGGACAGGGCGGCCTCACAGTGACGTGAGAGCGTGAAGGGCGCCCAGGAGCCACCCAGGTGAGCAGGCAGAGCAGCACCCACAGGGACAGCACACACAAAGGTCCTGAGGCGAGCAAGGCCCCCACCACGACCTTGTTCTTTCTCCCAGCTCAAAAACAAGAACACGCCCTTCTTGGGCCCCATTCAGCTCAGACGACAGCCCATATCCTGCTCTCGTTAGACCTGGTGCACCTGCTGCGCCCATGCTAGCCAGGCACGTGCCCCCCTCTGCCAACAAAGCTGCTGAGGCCTCACCTGCCAGAGAGGTGGTCAGTCCTCAATTCCTCATTTTACTTTTGCCCACGCCCTGCCGCTTGCAAGATCTCAGTTCACCGATAAGGGATTCGACCTGTGCGCCTGCAGTGGAAGTGAGGGGTCCTAGCCACTGGAGTGCCGGGGAGCTCGCCTCAGCTCCTCACTTCACTTCACCCTGAACCCTATCCAGCACACCCACGCGCTCCCTCCTCCCCGAAGCTCCTTCTTTACTTGGCTGTCAGCCCCAGTCCCCCACCCTGGCCCCCAGTACATGCACAAGTGCCTCGCTTTACACACTTGCCCTTAACACAGCCTTGCCCACCTCAGTGACGGTCCCTGCTTCCTCACAGTGCTCAGCTGAAAACCAAAGCTGCTTTTTATGCCACTAGCTAGCCCTCTTTGCACTACCTTCAAAACAGACCCAGAAGCAACCCTCTGTCCTGGCTTCCACTGCCTGGGCCCTCGCCCTCCACCCGCACTGAGCACCTCACCCTCCTACAGAGGAGGGTCTCACACCACCCATCTCACCCTCTACAGTGCAGCTCAGAGCCCTCCTCATGGGCGCCTGAGACGGCCTCTGAAAACGCAAGGGGAAGACGCAGGCTCTGCGCGACACCCTGCAGGAGCTCTCCACTTACTCAGAATGGAAGCAAGAGCCACTGGAGCACCTAGAAGGCCCTCAGCCCTCAGCCCCTTCTGGCTCCCTCGGCTCACAGTGCCCCAGCCACGCTGGTGCCTGGGCACTCCTTGACTGTGTGGGCACGTCCTCACCACAGGACCCTGCCTGGCCACTGGCTCCCTCCCAGGCCACCTGCCCCACGGCCCTACTCATCTGCATGCCCACCCTTCCCTGGCTCAGCCTTTTCCTAAGTGCCCATCACCACCTGGCACCCTTTCCTGGCCATCTTTCTCTCTTTCCCCTCTGGATGAGAAGCTCCACGAGGGCAGGGCCCTCCTCCTGCTATGCCGCTAGTGCTCTCCACAGCCCCTGGCTGAAGAGGAACATAGACAATTCAGCATTTGCTAAATAAATAAATTTATGGCTTTTCCATACTGTTCATGGGGTTCTCAAGGCAAGAATACTGAAGTAGTTTGACATTCTGTTCTCCAGTGGACTATGTTTGTCAGAACTCTCTACTATGACCCATCTGTTTTGGGTGGCCTACACAGCGTGGCTCATAGTTTTATTGAGTTAGACAAGGGTGTGGTCCATGTGATCAGTTTGGTTCAGTTCAGTCACTCAGTTGTGTCTGTGACCCCATGAATTGCAGGATGCCAGGCCTCCCTGTCCATCATCAACTCCCAGAGTTCACTCAGACTCACGTCCACTGAGTCCGTGATGCCATCCAGCTATCTCATCCTCTGTCATCCCCTTCTCCTCCTGCCTTCAATCTTTCCCAGCATCACAGTCTTTTCCAATGAGTCAGTTCTTCGCATCAGGTAGCCAAAGTATTGGCGCTTCAGCTTTAGCATCAGTCCTTCCAATGAATATTCAGGACTGATTTCCTTTACAATGGACTGGCTGGATCTCCCTGTAGTCCAAGGGACTCTCAAGAGTCTTCTCCAATAGCTTTGACTAGATGGACCTTTGTCACGGCAAAGTAATGTTTGGTTAGTTTTCTGTGATTGTGGTTCTCATCTGTCTGCCCTCTGATGGATAATAATGAGAGGCTTATGGAAGTTTCCTGACAGGAGACACTGACTTTGGGGGGAAACTGGGTCTTGTTCTGATGGGCGGGGCCATGCTCAGTAAATCTTTAATCCAATTTTCTGTTGATGGGCGGGGCTGTGTTCCCTCCCTTTTGTTTGGCCTGAGGGGTCATGAAGATTGGCAGATTTTATTATTTTGGGCTCCAAAATCACTGCAGATGGTGACTGCAGCCATGAAATTAAAAGATACTTACTCCTTGGAAAAAAAGTTATGACCAAGCTAGACAGTATTTTAAAAAGCAGAGACAACAAAGGTCTGTCTAGTCAGGGCTATGGTTCTTCCAGTGGTCATGTATGGATGTGAGAGTTCGACTATAAAGAAAGCTGAGCACCGAAGAATTGATGCCTTTGAACTGTGGTGCTGAAGAAGAATCTTGAGAGTCCCTTGGACAGCAAGGAGATCCAAACAGTCCATCCTAAAGGAAATCAGTCTTGAATGTTTATTGGAAGGACTGATGCTGAAGCTGAAACTCCTTCAATACTTTGGCCACCAGATGAGCTGATTCATTTGAAAAGACCGTGATGCTGGGAAAGACTGAGGGCAGGAGGAGACGGGGACGACAGAGGATGAGATGGTTGGATGGCACCACCGACTCGATGGACATGAGTGTGAGTAAACTCTGGGAGTTGGTGATGGACACGGAGGCCTGGCGTGCTACAGTCCATGGGGTAGCAAAGAGTCGGACAGGACTGAGCGACTGAAGTGAACTGAACTGACTGAAGAGGACAGTGAAGGCCCCCTTCAAAAGGATTTGCGCATCGCTGCTGTATCCAGTGTCCCGACCCTGCAGCAGACCAGGCCTCTGCTGGAGACTCCTGCACACTCGCAGGCAGGGATGGCTGTCTCCTGTGGGGACGCTGTTTCTTTGACCTGGGTCCTGGGGGCACACAAGGCTCTGTATGTGCCAAGAGTTGGTTTCCCCAGTCCTGTGTAAGTTCTGTAAGCGAATCCCACTGGCCGCCAAAGGCAAATCGCCTGGGGCTCTCAGTCCCTTTGCCAGACCCCCAGGTTGGGATCGCATCAGGTAGCCAAAGTATTGGCGCTTCAGCTTTAGCATCAGTCCTTCCAATGAATATTCAGGACTGATTTCCTTTACAATGGACTGGCTGGATCTCCCTGTAGTCCAAGGGACTCTCAAGAGTCTTCTCCAATAGCTTTGACTAGATGGACCTTTGTCACGGCAAAGTAATGTTTGGTTAGTTTTCTGTGATTGTGGTTCTCATCTGTCTGCCCTCTGATGGATAATAATGAGAGGCTTATGGAAGTTTCCTGACAGGAGACACTGACTTTGGGGGGAAACTGGGTCTTGTTCTGATGGGCGGGGCCATGCTCAGTAAATCTTTAATCCAATTTTCTGTTGATGGGCGGGGCTGTGTTCCCTCCCTTTTGTTTGGCCTGAGGGGTCATGAAGATTGGCAGATTTTATTATTTTGGGCTCCAAAATCACTGCAGATGGTGACTGCAGCCATGAAATTAAAAGATACTTACTCCTTGGAAAAAAAGTTATGACCAAGCTAGACAGTATTTTAAAAAGCAGAGACAACAAAGGTCTGTCTAGTCAGGGCTATGGTTCTTCCAGTGGTCATGTATGGATGTGAGAGTTCGACTATAAAGAAAGCTGAGCACCGAAGAATTGATGCCTTTGAACTGTGGTGCTGAAGAAGAATCTTGAGAGTCCCTTGGACAGCAAGGAGATCCAAACAGTCCATCCTAAAGGAAATCAGTCTTGAATGTTTATTGGAAGGACTGATGCTGAAGCTGAAACTCCTTCAATACTTTGGCCACCAGATGAGCTGATTCATTTGAAAAGACCGTGATGCTGGGAAAGACTGAGGGCAGGAGGAGACGGGGACGACAGAGGATGAGATGGTTGGATGGCACCACCGACTCGATGGACATGAGTGTGAGTAAACTCTGGGAGTTGGTGATGGACACGGAGGCCTGGCGTGCTACAGTCCATGGGGTAGCAAAGAGTCGGACAGGACTGAGCGACTGAAGTGAACTGAACTGACTGAAGAGGACAGTGAAGGCCCCCTTCAAAAGGATTTGCGCATCGCTGCTGTATCCAGTGTCCCGACCCTGCAGCAGACCAGGCCTCTGCTGGAGACTCCTGCACACTCGCAGGCAGGGATGGCTGTCTCCTGTGGGGACGCTGTTTCTTTGACCTGGGTCCTGGGGGCACACAAGGCTCTGTATGTGCCAAGAGTTGGTTTCCCCAGTCCTGTGTAAGTTCTGTAAGCGAATCCCACTGGCCGCCAAAGGCAAATCGCCTGGGGCTCTCAGTCCCTTTGCCAGACCCCCAGGTTGGGACCCTGCTGCAGCTCTTAGAGCTCTCCCAACAGAGCGCGCACTTCTCGGTGTGATCATCTGTAGCCGCAGGTCGTCTGCTTGGCAGCTCCCTAGCGGGGCCGATGGCACCCTCCTCCAACAGGGCTCACGCCACACGCTGCATGACCCACGTCTGCTGTGGTCAGAGCCCGTGCCCCTGTGGTGGGCCACTGCTGATCCATGCCTCCACAGGAGATGCGCCAACACTCAGAAGCAGCACTGGCTCAGTCTCTGTGGGGTCTCTCGGTCCTGGGGCACCCAAGGTTTTGTTTGAGCCCTCCACATGCCTCTGGCAGAGATGTGGTTTGATTCTAAATGTGATTTTGCCTCTTGCTCCTTGGAAGAAAATCTATGACCAACCTAGACAGCCTATTAAAAAGCAGAGACAAAACCTTGCCAACAAAGGTCTGTCTAGTCAAAGCTACTGTTTTTCCACTGGTCATGTATGAATGACAGAGCTGGACCATAAAGAAAGCTGAGCACCGAAGAACTGATGCTTTTGAACTGTGGTGTTGGAGAAGACTCTTGAAGAGTCCCTTGGACAGCAAGGAGATCAATCAATCAGTCTTAAAGGAAATCAGTCCTGAATAGTCACTGGAAGGAATGATGCCAAAGCTGAAGCTCCAATATGTTGGCCACCTGATGCAAAGAGCTGACTAACAGAAAGCAGTGCACAAGGACCGTGGCACGAGAGCGGCAGCAAGACGCCCGGCACGACGCAAGCAGGCGGCACGACGGACACAGCAGCAGCTGCTGACTGGCTTACCTTTCTTATATGATGGCACGTTCTCCTGCAGCAGCTTGCTAAGCTGCACTGTATTCAAATGCAGAAACCTCAGCTGATCCCGCACTGGTCTTCCTTCTACAGCTGGGAACAGAAGGCTGCCAGTGTTGCTCTTTGGAATCGGCAGACCCAGGCCTACTGAGAGCGTTGCAGCCAGATCGGTCTGTTGGACGTGCGTTGGATGTCTGACATCACCTAGAAAAAAGACAACGGTTTAGGTGACAGGCCCTAGGACATGTGTGGTGGCAGTCATTCTTAAATCTGACCTACAAGTAGTGTTAAGTCAAATCACCCTGTGTGCTTCCTACTAACCACAACCTGGCCTAAAACAACCAAAACCACGGGATCGGAATCTACTCACGCCTCCGGGTCAGACGGGCTTTACCAGGTGAACAGAGGACATGTTAGCAGACGGTGCAGAAAGAGACGCCACAGGACAACTAACCAAATTCTTCAATATAATCATGATAAAACGGGATGGGGATGGAGACTTGTAAGTTAAAGGAGACCTAGAGACACGTCAACAACAACTGAAATTATTTTAAGAAGAATGTGAGTAATTCAAGCCTAAGGGTGCTCCTGAAAACTATGGAGGTTTTGGAGGTAAGTAACTAAGAGGAAGCTGGCAGCTTCTTGAGAGCAACAAGCTGAACCACAGGCCAGCTGCATGTGTATAAGCCAAGATGGGCTCCCCTGGTATCAGAACAACCGTAAAGACTGGCCTTGAGAAAGACTCTTGCAAAGTTGCCCAAATGTGATGAGACTGGACCACAGAGAACACTGATTATCAACTGTCAAAAATGAGGGTGCAGTCAGCCTGCAATGAGTGGAGCCAACAGCTGAGTGGGTCTGACGGCAGGAAAGGCAACATTTCAGAGCCACCACGGAAAGTGACCATCATAGAGCTCAGGTGGCTCCGCCAATTCCCAGGCTGCAGTGCCCTCACAGGGGTGACGGCAGAGATTTCATGTGTGGGGGAACCAAGCTAGGCTTCAACAGTACATGAACCAAGAACTTCCAGATGTTCAAACTGGACTTAGAAAAGGCAGAGGAACCAGAGATCAGATTGCCAACATCTGCTGGATCACAGAAATAGCAAGAGAACTCGAGAAAAAAAACATCTGTTTCAATGATTATGCCAAAGTCCTTGGCTGCATGGATCACAGAAAACTGGAAAATTCTTGAAGAGATGAGAATACCAGTCCACCTTACCTGCCTCCAGAGAAACAACAGGTCAAGAAACAACAGTTAGAACCAGACATGGAACAGCAGACTGGTTCCAAATTGGGAAAGGAGTACATCAAGTCTATATATTGTCACCTTGCTTATTTAACTTATATGCTGGGCTGACTAAGTACAAGCTGGAATCAAGACTGTCGGGAGAAGTGTCAATAATCTCAGATATGCAGATGACACTACCCTTATGGCAGAAATCGAAAGTGAAAGTGAAGTCGCTCAGTCATGTCAGACTCTTTGCAACCCCGTGGACTGCAGCCTACCAGCATCCTCCGTCCATGTGATTCTCCAGGTGAGAATACTGGAGTGGGTTGCCATTTCCTTCTCCAGGGGATCTTCCTGACTCAGGGATCGAACCTGGGTCGATCGAACCTGCCTTGCAGGCAGACACTTTAACCTCTGAGCCACTAGGCAAGCCCTAAGAACCTCTTGATAAAAGTGAAAGAGAAGCATGAAAAAGCTGGTTTAAAACTCAACATTCAAAAAACTAAGATCATGGCATCTGGTCCCATCACTTCATGACAAATAGATGGGGAGACAATGGAAACAGTGAGAGACTTTATCTTTTGGGGTTCAAAATCACTGCAGATGGTAACTGCAGCCACGAAATTAAAAGACGCTTGCTCCTTGGAAGAAAAGCTATGACAAACCTAGACAGCATATTAAAAAGCAGAAACATTATTATGCTGACAAAGGTCCACCTAGTCAAAGCTATGGTTTTTCCAGTAGTCATGTATGGATGTGAGAGCTGGACTATACAGAAAGCTGAGTGCAGAAGAATTGATGCCTTTGAACTATGGTGCTGGAGAACACTCTTGAGAGCCCCTTGGACTACAGGGAGATCAAACCAGTCAATCCTAAAGGAAATCAGCCCTGAATATTCATTGGAAGGGCTGATACTAAAGCTGAAGCTCCAATACTTTGGCCACTTAATGCAAAGAGCTGACTCATTAGAAAAGACCCTGAAGTTGAGAGGTTGAAGGCAAGAGGAGAAGGGGATGACAGAGGATGAGATGGTTGGATGGCATCATCGACTCAATGGACATGAGTTTGAGCAAGCTCTGGAAGATGGTGAAGGACAGGGAAGCCTGGCGTGCTGCAGTCCATGGAGTCACAAAGACTCAGACACGACTGAGCAACTGAACAACAAAAATAAAACAGTGACAACAGGCCCTGCGAGGAGGGCTGGAGTTACTGCAATATAGTATTCAATGTTTGGTTTTCGTCAAAAACTACATGAAGTTGTGAAAAGAAACAGGAAAGTATAGCGGGGAGAGAGAGAAAAGCAGGCTGTACAAGCGTCTTGGGAAGGGTCCATATGTCAGAGTTAATAGACAAAGTCTTCCAAGCAGTCACTGTAAATATGGTCAAAGAACTAAAGAAAACTAGGCAGATTTCCTTGCCCAGGAAGGTAGTAAAGGTAGATATGATGACAGGGTCCCATCCTTCAGAGATTATCAATAAAGGGTTAGGAATTAGATGGAAACTCCAAAGGTGAGAAGTATAACTGCAATGAAAAATTTACTATGAGGGCTCAATAGCAGATTTTCAACTGGCAGAAGAATCAGCAACGACAGATCGATAAAAATTAAATAATTATACAATAAACAATTATACAATCTGAGAAACAGAAAATCTCCCAAATTTGATGTGAAACATTAATTTACACACCCAAGAAGCTCAATGAACTCCAAGTTGGACAAATACAAACTGCAAGGAGTGAAGCAAAACTAATTGGATTAATGGTTGATTTCTCATCAGAACCAGAGGCCAGAAAGCAGCAGGACAGCATGTGCAAAGAGCTGAAAGAACCAGAATTGCTATAGCCAGCAGGGTCAGCTTCCAAAAAATCAAGGGGAAGTGAAGGCATCCTGAGACTAAGAGCAAAAAAGACAGCTCATTATTAACAAACTCAGGACTCAAAAAACTAAGATCATGGCATATGGTCCCATCACTTCATGGTAAGTAAATGAGGAAAAAGAAGATTTTATTTTCTTGGGCTCTAAAATCACTGTGGATGGTGACAAAGTAAAAAGATGCTTACTCCTCGGAAGGAAAGCTGTGACAAACCTAGACAGTGTATTAAAAAGCAAAGACATCACTTTGCCTACAGAGGTCCACATAGTCAAAGCTACAGTTTTTCCAGCAGTCATATACGTGTGTGAGAGGTGGACCATAAAGGCTGAGTGCCAAAGGCTTGATGCTTTCGAACCGTGGTGCTGGAGATGACTCTTTAGAGTTCCTTGGACGGTAAGGAGATCAAATCAGTGAATCCTAAAAGAAATCAACCTTGAACATTCATTGGAAGGACTGATGCTGAAGCTCCAACACTTTGGTTACCTGATGCAAAGAGCCAACTCATTAGAAAAGACCTTGATGTTTGGAAAGATTAAGGGCAAAAGGAGAAGAGGGCAGCAGAGGATTAGACGGTTGCATGGCGTCACTGAATCAATAGACATGAGTTTGAGCAAACCTGGGGAGATGCTGAACAACAGGGAATCCTGGTGCACTGCAGCCTCCTGCTGCTGCTGAGTCACATCAGTCGTGTCCGACTCTGTGTGACCCTGTAGACGGCAGCCCACCAGGCTCCTCTGTCCCTGGGATTCTCAAGGCAAGAACACTGGAGTGGGTTGCCATTTCCTTCTCCGTACTGCAGTCTACGGGGTCACAAAGAGTGGGACACGACTTAGCGACTGAACAGCAGCCAACCTGCCTTACAGGAAATACTAAAGGAAGTTCCTCACCCTGAAAGCCACTGACTCCAGATGGTGATCTGGATCCACTTAAAAAAAGGTAAAGAGCATCAGTACAGGCAACTAGTTATGCTGCTGCCGCTGCTGCGTCACTCAGTCGTGTCCAACTCTGTGCGGCCCCATAGACGGCAGCCCACCAGGCTCCCCCGTCCCTGGGATTCTCCAGGCAAGAACACTGGAGTGGGTTGCCATTTCCTTCTCCAGTACATGAAAGTGAAAAGGTTCATATATTTTATAATTATATAGTTATAAAAGAGAGCATAAAATGTATTTTTCTCTTAAATTCCAAAACAATTATATAAAACTATATGTATGTATATATCAAACCATATATATATATATATGTAAATATATATAATCAGCCTACAACATATAGAAATGGCATGTATCTGACAAACAGCAGAGCAGAGGTGAGTAGAAGCAAAGTTCTAGTGGAGAAAGAAATGACACGGTAAGAAAATATATGTCCACACAAAAACCTGTTCAGAATCATTCACAGTGGAATGGAATGTTTCCAAAAAGTGGAAACAACCCAAACATCTATCAGCTGATGGGCAGACAAACAAATGTAGAACATATATATAATGGAATATTATTCAGCAAAAGAAAGGAATGGGGTCCTTACACCTGCTACAGGATGAACGAACCCTGAAAACATTACCCCAGTAAAAGAAGCTGGTCACACAAGACCATTCACTGTTGTTTTGTTCAGCTGCCAAGTAGTGTCCAATTTTTTGTAACCCCATGGACTGCAGCACACCAGGCTTACCTGTCCCTCACCATTTCCTGGAGTTTGCCCAAGTTCATGTCCATTGAATCGGTGATGCCATCAAACCATCTCACCCTCTGTTGCACCTTTTTCCTGCCCTCAATCTTTCTCAGCATCAGGGTCTTTTCCAGGGAGCTGGCTCTTCGCATCAGGTGACCAAAGTATTGGAGCTTCAGCATCAGTCCTTCCAATGAATATTCAGGGTTGATTTCCTTTAAGACTGACTGGTTTGATCTTCTTGTAGTCCAAGGGACTCTCAAGAGTCTTCTGCAGCACCACAGTCACATAAGACCATTTATTACAGGGCTCTGTTTGTATGGAACGTCCAGAAAAGGCAAATCTATAGAGACAGGAAGATTAGTGTTTGCTGGTGGCTGAGGATGGGGATGACACTGGGCTGGAGGAGGCGGAGGTGACCAGTGAAGAGGTGACGCTGCGTCCCAAAGCTGCCCCTAACGATGGCGAACCAGCTCTGAGTGAACCCAACGGCAGGCGTGGAGTCCTGGCTCAGAAAACAAGCTTGATAAAAACGCAGACTATAAACACTCTCAAAGCAAACAAGTCAGCAAAGTAAGGGAGAGCTTACTCTGGGCAGTGAGGTCAGCCATGTGAGTAGCCCATGCAGGCAGTCCCTAGGCACAGCCGCCCCAGCCCTTCCTAAAGACGTGTCAGGCCTCCCAGGGAGGATATCCTTAAATGCCCATCTGAGCCATGAAACATCAGCAGTTAAGTTAAAAACAACCCTAAGATTCCTGTCACATTAATGACAACAGGCCGGCCTCGCTGTCCCTGCTCTTCCTCAGACCATGAGCTCCCTGTCTACAGTGCCAGCACAGCGCCCAGCTGACTGCGGGCGCTCAGTGTCGTCTGCGGGATGGGTGGGCAGACGGATGCAGAGGGTGCCTCTGGCCCGGGGCTCTTACTGAGGTGGACAAGCCCCACGGGGCCCTGCTTGGGGTGTGCGTGTGTTGGAGGCCAGTGCTCCCGTGGGTGCTGTGCACACTCACTGGAAGGCAGGCTCCAGCTGGGCGCCCAGTGAAGGCTCAGGGAGCCAATACCTGATGCCCTTGGAGTCAGATGTCTAAGAGGAGGGAGTGCTGTGAACAGACAAAAGAAGACAGGTGGGGCTTCTTCCCCAGCCAGTCCCTGCTCAAATGGAGGATTCATTCATTCAGTGTTTTCAGTGCCCATTAAACACAATGCTGAGGCTCAAGGCAAACAGTGATGCATAAAACAGGCCTGGCCCTGCCCCACTCTAGCTCACAGTGAGAAGGCAGATATACCCGAATTGCCATTTACTCTGTGGTTATAAACCATGATAAGGATGATGGTGGAGTGGACGAGTACTGTGAGAGACGACCTCAGGGAAGGTGAGACCAAGGACGAGCGCATGAGCAAGTTGAGATGCTGAGGAGGGCGGGTCAGGGCGTGTGAGGAAGAGCTTAGCACCTGGAGACGTGTGGGAGAGGCCAGGACACAGTGAGGAACGGGGATGCGCCTCCAGACAAGGCTGTGAGGGAGGCAAGAGGCCTCACGTGGGGCTTTCAATTTATCCGAGGTTCAGCTTCTGAAAGGTGGTATGCATGGGAGCCTGGGACAGTCTGGCACAGGTGAGGAGCACGGAGAGGGCAAACCAAGGCAGACGCCCAGGTTTCCAACCTGAAGAACGGTGTGAACGGCACCATCCGCTGACAGGGATACAGGGAGGGCCGACTGCAGGTGTGGTCATCTCATTTGCTCTCCCTGTGGGAGATCCGAGAGGGCGTCAGTAGGCGTCAGTGGGGCTGACAGTTTGGAGGGTGAGAAAGAGGCACAGCTGGAGGATAAATCCAACAGGTGTGAGCCCACTCATGGCACTTAAGACCATGGAAGAGCATGCAGTCATCTCAGGGGTAAATGCAGAATCAAACCGAGGCGGTCCAGAAAAAAGGCCAGGGCGGGGGTGCCGAGCCAGCCAAGGGGGCTGTGCAGCAGTGAGAGGTGGAGGGAGCTCAGACAGGCGGGGGTTCCAGGGCCAGGGCTCAGCAGAGCCAGCGGCGCTGGGAGGTGCGAGCGTCCAGCGCGGAAGCAGCCGTGAGCCGATGGCCTGCATGTCCTAAAGGGAGGAGGCAGGGCTCTTGTGCAGGCCGGTGCTGAGTGAGGGGCCCAGTGTGCCTGGGTTGGAGAGCTGAGGTGTGTCTCAGTGCTGACAATGGGCTCTCAGACATCTCTACTCTGACTGGCCCTACGACTCCAGCTGACATTGCTGTCTATTCAAGATAGCCTCAAACAATAGATTCTTTTTCTTAAGTTTAATTTTTTATGTTTCTCTCAATTCATACATGCAGTTCAGATGTCCCTAAGCCTCTGGGACTTTTTATTATTTAGGTTTCCAGGCAGTGACATTCATACCACACGATTCCCAACAGGAACACCTGTATTTTAAGAATCAGGGCAAGAAACATAAACACTAAATCTTGCCTGGTCCTTGCCCCATTAATTTTCATTCTCATTATTCAGGGTTTTTCAAACTTACACAGCTTCTAAAAATGGTTTTTAAAATTAAAATCAAAGTATAGAAAACAAAGAAATAAAGTACAGGCTTAAACTGTTAAACATTCAAATCTCACCAGGTTTCCGTTCAAATGCAGAGCTAATTAGGACCAGAGCAGTGTTTACTTCCTCCATGGAAGAGGCTCCATGGCCTCCAGCTTCAGACATGCCATGATCACCACAGAGCACCAGCAGACTGGGCAACAGAGTGTCTCTCTCCTGTGAGGCAAAGGGAAAGCATTTCAGTTGTACCCAGACTGGGGCGAACACATGATCTTGTGAAGAAAACTTCAGATTTCAGCTTTGCTTTCTAAATAGCTCTTTCTAAATGAGTTATTTTTATTATTTTTTCTAACCTATGAACTTACAGTCAGATTAAAGGGTCAAGGTCAAGTAATGTCATAAATAGGCACTTCACTGGCAGTCCTGGAGCTTCCCTGGTGGCTCAGCTGGTAAAGAATTTGCCTGCAGTGCAGGAGACCTGGGTTCGATCCCTGGGTTGGGAAGATCCCCTGGAGAAGGGAAAGGCTTCCCACTCCAGCACCGTGGCCCGGGGAATTCCATGGACTGTCCATGGGGTCGCAGAGAGTCGGCCACGACTAGGTGGCTTTCACTTTCACTTTCTGGCAGGCCCGTGGTCAGGACTCTGCCCTTCCACTGCAGGGGGCTTGGGTGTGATCCGTGGTCAGGTAACTAAGATGCCACGCACAGCCAGGAAAAACCCCAAAACTAACAACAGTAATGTCCTAAGTAAGACAAACGGGATTAAATGGAGGTCACAGAGCACAGGACAGTCTTCTCATCTGTCACACACAGCTGCCCTCTGCCCCTAGGGCTCTGGCCAGTGGCCCCTGCTGCCCCTGGGATGGATCTGCAGGCTCCAAGTTGCCCGTGCTGCTTCCTCGCCTGGAACATACCTTCATGTGTGGCTTACTGGCAATCCCACCCGCTTCAAGCCTCTGCTCACCACTCACATGTCCTCAAAGCCTGCTCTGATCATGCAGTTTAAAATTTTGGCCTTTCTCTCACATGTACACTCCTCCTGCTCTATGTTCTGCTACAGTATCAACTACTGTCCAGGATGTCTCTGACTCACTGATTATGCTCCCCGCTTTCCCTGCTGGCTAGAGGCCAAGCTCCTCCAGTGTCTGTACAGGCACAGTGACAGAAGGCATTCAGGAGAAAGTGTCTGGGTGAGCAGGTGGAGATGCTAAGAGCCACTCTTCGGCAGGGCCGCTGGGTACAGTGCCCAGCACATGGCAGGTGCCACTGCAGGTGAAGGCTGCCTGAGTGCTGGTGGGCATGAGGCTCACGCAAGGTCACCCGAGCTCTCTTCAGAAGCTGTATTTCCTCCAGGAAACATTGGCACCTTGACATGCTCACCTCTGACAGCAGTGAGGTGTGGATCTTCATCAGGATGCTGTCCATCTCACTGAGCTTGTGCCCAATCAGGGGGCTGCTGGGGCCAGAAATGTGGCCGATGTGGTCCAGCCCGAGGTAGTGCAGGATCAGCACATCCCAATCCTGCCTTTTTAGTACTTTATCCAAATGCCTTGTAACATTATTATCCACCTTTAAAGGGAAAAAAGCACATATCAATAGCTTCCCTAATTTCCCTTGTGTTCACTCTTCGGTGAAAAGTTATATGGTTATTTTCAAATCTAGTGGGTTTTTTTAAGGTACTCGGATTCATGGGAGTTCGCGAAGACCACAAAGCAAGACAAACCTCCAAAATAAAAGCTGCCTTTAAAAATGTTTGCATTAGATCAAGCTTTCATCAATATGTCTCTAAGTTATGAGCAGAGCATATTGTAATTTAAATGCACAAAGGCTGTTCTGACAACAATTCTGTAAGACCACTACTGGAGCATAAGCTAAAGCTGACCAGGTGACCAAGTCCAGCAGGTACCAGGTTGTTATGAGGCAACTAAAGGCTGAGGGCAGTCGGGCAAGACAGAACAGTACCCAGAGTTCAAGAAACCAGCGGGAAGCTGAGGGCATGTGTGTCCTACAAGAACGCTATTCAGGAAGGAAGGAGACACACACTCAGTGGTTCCCAGTCAAACAGCCCCCGACAGACCCATCAGCCTGGAGAGCCCTGATTCCTCAGATGGTCCTTTTCCCTTCCACTGAAGAACCTGCCATGAAGAGAAGCACTGCTGAGTGGCCACACACAGGAAGGGCAGTCACCTTCAGTGAAGCGGACAGTCCATCAGGCCAAGCAAATGGACCCGTCCAATGCCAGCTCAGACTTGTGGCGCCTCTGCCCTGTGGGCCAGCTTTCTCCCTGTGGGTCTAATTACGCCATTTTCCTCTTTGGAGGCTGCACAACCAGCACAGGGTTGATGCCTCTTGGGACCAGGCTCACCCAGCACACTCATGCTGCCAATCCTATAAAACAGCTGTGAGGCAGGATCCTTGGCAGACCATGGAGACCTCAGGCTCTGCCGTGCACAGATGCTATCAAAACTCAGGCTGAGGGACTCCTCCTGGGAAGCCCTTCCTGACTGCTGGTACCCATCGACAGGCATGTCTGGGCTTTAGGGTCAGAGAACTAAGCTCACACCTGTGTCAGGGTTTATGTTTCTGGCTTGGAGCTGATAATGGGAAGGAACAAGGTTTTCACTCTCCATACTATTCTTAATGCATTAATGAAAGCCACATACAACGCAATGTTGCCCCTTGCTAAGAACAGGGTACCAGGCTGTCTCATTGGATATATTTTTCTTAAAAACTGACCTCTGTATAATCTGATACAAAAAAAGAAGTTGTTCCATCATATTCCACAAAGTGCTTTGGAAATAATTTCACCCATGTTTCATCTCCATAAAAGATGATTCTTTTCCCAGCAGCTTTGGCTCGTGTGATCACATTGTCTTCCAGCAATGTAGGAGAATTGAGGTTCCTGACGACATCGATGAAGCCAGGGAGGCTCCCTGTCAGCAACGCCTGCAGGAAGGAGCACTAGGAGTCAGTCCATGGAATGTGCCCATGGTGGCCAAGTGTGGTGTGGTGTTCAGGGACAGAAATGACTTGATGACTAAAGGAGGCAAGCATAAAGCTAAAGTGACCCCAGTACTGAAGGCTGGGCCAGTATTAGGACAGAGCAGGGCACAGATTCTGGGCAAAACCAGCAAACTAAGTAGTGCAGAACTGACCATATTTCAGTTAATGAGAGGACAGAGGCGGCGGCTGTGGGGTAGCCAGACGGTAGCTGTGATCAAAAAGGCAGCGATGGATTTTAAGAACTGAAGCAGACGGCAAAGGGTGGCAAGAACTCTGCATATCCAGACCCACTGACTGGTCCTCACTTAAGCTTCAGATCTGCCTCATGCAGCAAGCAAACGCCTGACCCTAAAATCCAACAATTCTATTGTCCACCCCTGAGAAAGAATAGCTTCCCACTCACCCAGGGAGGAAAGCAGCCTCTAAACAAGAATTCTCAGGAATTCTCACAGTAAATTGGCCCAGGGATGCTGGTAGGACACATTTCCCACCCTGTCCCCCCCGCCAACCGCTGCCAACACATCATAATTATTGAAAAGGTAGGTGGATGTAACATGTCCTCACAACTTTCTGATACAGAATTAAGTCAATCACTCCCCCACTCCACTCCTGCACCTGAGCAGAGTCTAAATGGGTCACGAGTCTTTGGGATCTGGAGTGAGATTGCAACCCACAACACTGGCATCCAGGGGCCTGTGTGATAAACATAAATAGGGAACTGGACAATGTGAACAGTGTAATAATTCTGCCAAGACCTCTCTATCAGCAAATTAACAAAAGCAAATTAATCTTGGACTTGGAGAGTGAGGAACTTGGCAAATCCTCTCCCCCAAGAGTGGCGATAAATCTGGATATAACTGTCAAAAGCAGGCACTACAGGACTTTGAAAACCCAGTAAGGACATACACACTGAAACGCTTTCATTCAAAACAAACTTTCAAATTCCAGCAGAGCTATTTAAAATCCTAAAAGATGATGTTGTTGAAGTGCTGCACTCAATATGCCTGCAAATTTGGAAAACTCAGCAGTGGCCATAGGACTAGAAAGGGTCAGTTTTCATTCCAATCCCAAAGAAGGGCAATGCCAAAGAATGTTCAAACTACTGTACAATTGTGTTCATTTCACATGCTGCTGCTGCTGCTAAGTCACTTCAGTTGTGTCTGACTCTGTGCGACCCTATAGATGGCAACCCACCAGGCTCCCCCCGTCCCTGGGATTCTCTAAGCAAGAACACTGGAGTGGGCTGCCATTTCCTTCTCCAATGCGTGAAAGTGAAAAGTGAAAGTGAAGTCACTAAGTTGTGTCTGACTCTTAGCAACCCCATGAACTAGCAAGGTTTTACTCACAATCCTTCAAGCTAGCCTTCAGCAGTACATGAACTGAGAACTTCCAGATGTACAGGCTGGGTTTAGAAAAGGCAGAGGAAACAGAGATCAAAATGGCAACAATCATTGGATCACGGAGAAAAGCAAGGGAATTCTGAAAACAAATCAAAAAACAAAAACAAACACACACAAAAAACCCATCTCCTCTTACTGAGTACACAAAAGACTCTGACTGTGTGGATCACAGAAAACTGGAAAATTCTTAAAGAGATGAGAGTACCACCTTACCCGCCTCCTGAGAAACCTGGACTGGTTCAACATTGAGAAAGGAGTACACCAAGGCTATATGCCGTCACCTGCCTATTTAACTTCTATGCAGAGCACACCATGTGAAAGGCCCAACTGGATGAATCGCAAGCTGGAATCAAGACTGCCAGGAGAAGCATCAACAACCTCAGATATGCAGATGATAGCACTCTAATGGCAGAAAGTGAAGAGGAACTAAAAAGCCTCTTGATGAGGGTGAAAGAGTGAAAAAGCTGGCTTGAGATTCAACATTAAAAAAACTAAGATCATGGCATCCAGTCCCATCACTTTATGGCAAACAGAAGGGGAAAAACTGTACACGGTGGTAGATTTTATTTTCCTGGGCTCCAAAATCACTGCAGTGACTTTGCCAACAAAGGTTCATATAGTCAGAGCTATGGTTTTTCCAGTAGTCCTGTATGGATATGAGAGTTGGACCATAAAGAAGACTGAGAGCTGAAGAATTGATGCTTTCGAACTGCGGTGCTGGAGAAGACTTCTGAGAGTCCCTTGGACAGCAAGGAGATCAGACCAGTCAATCCTAAAGGAAATCAACCTTAATATTTGCTGGAAGGACTGATGCTGAATCTCCAATACTTTGACCACCTGATGCAAAGAGCCAACTCATTAGAAAAGACTCTGGGATGCTGGGAAAGATTGAAGGCAAAAAGAGAAGGGGGCAGCAGAGGATGAGACGGTTAGATAGCATCACTGACTCAACAGACATGAATCTGAGCAAACCCTGGGAAATAGTCAAGGACAGATGAACCTGGTGTGTTGCAGTCCACGGGGTTGAAAAGAGTCGGGCATGACTTACTGAAAAACATGTTCCCCTTTCGCAGACTCAGCCATGAGTACCAGGAGAGGCCCACCCAATTTGGCGCTCCATCGAAAAGTCCCATGCCAGGGACAAACTGAAAATGGGGAAGGCCAACGTCATGGCTCTCTGAGGCTTCAATGCTGGTTGTAGAAACACAGAACAGAAAACTTAGAAATGGAATCTGAGGCATGGGATGATTGCTGCGGACCTCTGTGAGCTCCCATACATTCCTGGAATCTGGAAGGTTGCGTGCATACACTGGGTGAGTGTACACCCAGGAGAGAACAGAGAGAACTGTCCGGATAACAGAGAGAGCTATCTGTTCCTTCTAGCTGTTTGAGACTTGCTCAGACAGTAAGAGCTGGGGAGATGCATTAACTGCCTGAGGATGAGTGTGTGGCCCAAACCACACACAGGTCCCTTTGCCAAGGGCAGAGGCCACATCACATGTGTGTGTAAGCACACCCTCTGACCAGACATCGGGTCACCACTCAGCCATGCTGACCTGGCTGCCCCTCAGGAAGACTAGCTTTGAACAAACAAACAAACAAGAGCAGAGACCTCAGTGAGTGTACATCTCAGGATCTCATGAGAAAGAGACTCTAGAATTAGCTTCAGCAAGCCAACAAAACAACAGTGACAACCACCACCACTCCTGGGATGGGGATCAGAACCCGGAGCTGAGGTGGGAGTTATATGGCTGTATATAGCTGTTAAATCTCATCAAATCATATTATACTGTACTATATGGAAATTCTGTCTCAATGAGGCTTTTTAAAACTTGGCCTTTTCACCCTAAAAATCTGCTCTCTAAAGGCAACCAGGTGCTTTGGATGAGTATCTTTTCATCCTCTTGTTCTGTGTGTAACAAATATATACAGTACACATTTTATCAAAACGGTAACTATATAAATAATTCTGCAACTTGCTTTTTCACTTAATCTTTCTACAGAAAGCATGCACGTATTTCACTTTTTTTTTTTTTAAACAGCTACAGTACTCCAGAGTCTGGATGTACAGCATATTTATCCAAGACTGATTTAATGACCACTGCTTTAAAAAGCTTCCAGTTTGGAAGTGCCATTGGAGCTGTGGTGTGAAGGCATAGTGTCGTCTAGGTAAGGCAAAGTGGGGCTTTCCAGAGTGAAACACAGCAAACTGTGAAAACCCCACTGTGAAAGGGGGTGGCTCACATGGGGAATGTGTGATCTGCTGGATAAAAGACACAGGATGGGGAAATGGGCTTAGATGAGGGTGAAGAGAGAACAAAGGCAGGACCATGCACCCTGAGGCCTGAGTTAGGAGGCAGTGTGAGCCCCTGAGGGCTGTTGGGAGTAGAGCAGAGTGACCTATCTGTTCGGACAGGTTCTGGGTGAGAAGAGGTGCTGGCAAGGGTTTTACAGGCTGAGATCATAGCAGACTGGACGAGGGTGGAAGTAGTCCAGGCTGAGTCTAATTCAGTCACATGAACAGTGTAAAGAGATCTGCTCACCTCATTTCTCGTGAAGAGTGTTATCATTAGCCTTTCAGTGTTTACAGTGTGCTGGACAGACTGTTTGGGTGCCTTTGATCTGATACTAGCAGAGTAAGACTCTTTCATGTGCTTACGGCCTTTCAGTCTCTTCCTGTGGATTCTTTACATCCTTTGTCCAGCTGCCACCACACTGTTGCCTCTGACCAGATCTTCCTACTTATTATGGGATTTACATCTTGTTTGCTGTGTTAACTGTAAATAATTTCCCTCATTTATCGTCAGTTGACTTTTGTTTATAATGTCTTCCACCACTTAGGGTCGAATCTGTCCATCCCTTCCTCTGGGCTTTCATAAGACACTTGCCTCCTCTTCCCACTAGTTTTGGGCTCACATTTACATTTTCAAGAAGAGCAGGGACTAGCTGGTATCCCCTTCAACCCAGGACACATGCAGGCAGCAACTGAGTTACAGCTGAGAGCCTAGGAACTTTAAGTGAGTGCCCGTCTTCAGCTCCTTGGAGGCTTTCCTGGGGCTGCTGTGGTCTTGGGAACAGTAGTTTCTTGTCTTCTGAGAATTAAGGAGGGCTCTTCAGAGACTACGAAAGAGAATCTGACCTGGTCACTTCATTCTGCAGTATCACTGTGGAACACATGTGACCAGCAGAGGCTCTGGAAGCAGACAAACACAGGCTTACGCTCGGTTTCTATGTTAGCTGTGAGACCTTCAACACTCTGGGAAACGAAGAGTTGCGCCGACATCACGGAGCCTCGTCCGTGGGCTGTGGTCAGAAGGCAGAAAACAGTGCCCGCACCACGGGCACGCTGCAGCCAGTGGTAACTGCTCATTATTACAACTATAAGTTCCCCCCAAAGGAAAGGCATTCATAAGTTAGTTACAATGTTATACAAGTTACTGTATAATCTTGGCTTCTCTCATAGTTCAGTATGTAAAGAATCCACCTGCAATGCAGGAGATCCTGGTTTGATTCCCAGGTTGGAAAGATCCCCTGGAGAAGGGAAAGGCTACCCACTTGAGTATTCTGGCCTAGAGAATTCCATGGACTGTTTGGTCCACGGAGTCACAGAGTCGGACACGACTGGGCTACTTTTACTTTCACTTACTGTATAATCTTAGCACAGAATAGAATTTGAACATGCTACCAGGGACTTCCCTGGTGGCTCAGATGGTAAAGCGAATGCCTGCAAGGCGGAACACCTGGGTTCAATCCCTGGGTCAGGAAGATCCCCTGGAGAAGGAAATGGCAACCCACTCCAGTACTCTTGCCTGGAAAATCCCATGGACAGAGGAGCCTGCCTGGTAGGCTACAGTCCATGGGGTCGCAAAGAGTTGGACACAACTTTCACTAGAGACATCAGTCTTGGAATTTTAAAACTGTGTTTCATGACAATTATATCAGCACCTCCAGATGAACTAAGTGGAAGCAGGTGAGGGGACACACTCTTTAGTGTGTGCCTTACCTGATCCTATCAATTCCAGAGCTGTAAACTCCTAACTCCAGGATGGAGTTCCTGTATACCATTTCCTCACTGGTGAAGAATGAGGAACAAGAACCTACAAGGACCCAACACAAAACACTGGTTTGGTGACATGAAACCAACTGGAGATAGGAGGACCACACTGGTCAATGTGCAGGACTGAACAGAACCTAGAGCAGCCATGCTCATATACTTTTTCTTACAAAACCACCCCGATCCCTAGTGACACTTTTCCTATCGAAATGACAGAGGAATGAGTTCCTCCCACACTTTTGCTGTCAGGACAGACAGAATCAGTGGTGCCGATGGTCACGAGCTTGGATGCCTTTCTTCTAGCTTCCACAGGGCTCTTCAGCAGAATGACTGCTCACTGGGAAGCTGTTCCTGAGCAGCCGAACTAGAGGGGGCCTCTGCCACTGCCCATCACGCTCTTCACGTTCTCCTCCTCAGTTTCTTCCACAGCACTTACCACTCACGGAAACTGTTCTGCTATTTGTATACTTACATATTTTCTGTCCCCTCAATTATAAAGTAAGCTTCATGAGTATAGGATAGTTGCTGTCTTGTTCTTCACTGAATCCCATGAAGGCAGAGATACTATTTTAAGAAAAAAGTTTTTGAGCCAATAAATAAAGCTTTACCCTTTGCTTTCTCTATAGTTCTTGAGTAAAGCACTATGCATGTCAAGTCTCGCCCACTAGGCCGAACACCTTTAGGTGGTTTTTACAGTAAAAGCAGACATATCTGCTGAGGCCAGGGTATGTTGGTTTGGTCACTGTATATACTAAAATACTGGATGAGTCATTTAATTTATTTCAGTTTGCTTCCTCATCCATAAAATCAAGAGGTTGAACTAGATAACCCTAGAGGCTCCTCTCAGAATTCTGACTCACTGATGATTAAAAACAGCAGGCTAGCAAAGAGATGGTATTTCTTGGATTAGACAGGCCGAAAGATCTGGCCCTAAATCTGTCATGCTTCCCATGAAGCATGAGCTCTGGCTACCCGACAGAGGGCAGAAACCATGAGTCTTGGTTCCAGTCTATCTGGACGGCTTCGTCAGCACTCTATTGCCCTGGCCAGGAGGACAGCACCAAAGCAGTCTCCACTTAGCTGCAACGGGACTCCAAGTAAAAGACAACAGAACTTTCTTCTGAAGCTCTGAAAGAGCCAAACCATGACCTATAATACATTAAGCCAAACTGTTTACCTTGATTCGAGGCATAGTAACTGTAGGTGGCTTTGCTTCAGCCACAAAACTGAGAGATGATCCTTTTTCCACAAGATAAGTTGTGTAGGGCATAAATTTCACACCTTTTGATCCAAACACAAAATCATCTCTCAAGGCATCTATCAGCATAATAACAACTTTACCGAAGAGAGGTGGTGGAAGCTCGGTCCAGTTGGAACTGGCTCCTAAAGTGTTTGGAAAAGAAAAAGGAAATTGAATTTTAAATTCGTTTTTAGTATCCAGGAACTTTATAATCTGTTTTCTCCCTACTTCTCCAGCACATACTGTCACATCTACACATGTGACAAAGGAAAGGGCCTGTTTTTGGGAAACAACGCTGAGGTCAGAGGGTGGGTGACACATAAGCTCAGGAGCCCCCATACTGAGGAGAGAATAGTCCTTCGCATTGTGGGGTGTACTGACACTGGGGAGTTTCTTCTCGCGAGTCCTACAATGGGATATCAGGGAGCTTGATATAAACAGTGCTGCAGGAAACGGATGGGCGAGCATTTACAAACTGTCTTTCCACAGTTATTAGCTAGCCTTGTGTTGATTTTTTCCAAAACGAGAGTTATTTTACCTAATATTTATTGCTGGGTATTTGAGGGCTCTACGCAGGGAGGTCTTTACTGGAAAAAACAGGCCTTTGGAGGAAAGCCACAGAAGAAAACATGAGAGGTCGCAGAAATCTTGCCTGCTGTGTCTTACTGAGCAAAAAGCATGCCCGGAACAGAAGTGACCCAAACATCTGCTCAGGGTTGCGGTTCACTGGATGAGTACAGCTGGGGAGAGTCTTACTTTTTACGGGTACAGAGAGCTTACTTTGCGGTGACCAGGGACGAAGATCTTAGTGGGGCTGGTAGTGGTGCTGGCCACAAAGTTGTAGGATACAGAAAAGGAGGCTGGAGCGGCAAGAAGGGTATCCTAGGAGGCTGGGATCAGAATGGAAGAGACCCTCCCCGGGAGCCCTGGGAAGAAGACGAAGAGGCGAGGCTCGGAAGGGCAAAGTAGGGCCCCGGGAAGCAGAGACGCTGGCGGGAGTGGGCGCAGTCGTACCAGCAGAGGGTTCGGGCGCCGGGGACTCTGCTTGCCGCTCCGTTCCGGAAAAGACGGGAGCCGGGAAGAAGCCCCGCAGGAAGAGCGCGACGCCGAGCACCTCGACCACGACGCAGCCGGCAGCGAAGGTCCCGGAGCCCAGCCGCATCGTGCCCACCCTCCGCGCCGAGATCCGGATTCCCGGCCACCGGGTCACCTCTCGCCCAGGAGCAGAGGCTCTCGCCTCCACCGCCGCCGAGCGGGCGAGGGCCGGAGCGCCTGACAAAGTCCCTGCGTCCCTTCCGCGTCCGCCGTCGCGCCGGAAATACGCACCAGGGGTCAGCCGCTTCAGGAGAGGCGGCCCGGGCTCAGACTGCACTTCCGGTGCGCTCCAAGTTGATGCTGTGACGGAGCTGCGCTTAGCGCGCCAGCAAATGTGGAGAACTCAGCAGTGCCCGCAGCGCTGGAAAAGGTCAGTTTCCATCTAAGAAAGGCTATGCCAAAGAATGTTCAAACTATCGCACGATTGCCCTCATTTCACATGCTGGCAAGGTAATGCTCAAAAATCCTTCAAGCTAGACTTCAACAGTATGTGGACTGAGAACGTCCAGATGTACAAGAAGGCAGAGGAACCAGAGATAATATTGCCAACATCCGTTGGATCATAGAAAAAGCAAGGGAAAACATCTGCTTCACTGACTACACTAAAGCCTTTGACTGTGCGGAGCGGACACACTGCAGAAAATTCTAGAGAGATGGGACTATCAGACCACCTTACCTGCCTCCTGAGAAATCTGTATGCAAGTAAAGAAGGAACAGTTAGAACCAGACATGGAACAGTGAACTGGTTCCAAATTGGGAAAGTGCAGTTCAGTTCAGTCGCTCAGTTGCTCGTGTCTGAGTTTGTGTCCCCATGGACTGCAGCACCCCAGGCTTCCCTGTCCTTCACCAACTCCCAGAGCTTGCTTGAACTCATGTCCATTGAGTTGGTGATGCCATCCAACCATCTTATCCTTTGTCATCCCCTCCTCCTCCTGCCTTCAGTCTTTCCCAGCATCAGGGTCTTTCCCAATGAGTCAGTTCTTTGCATCAGGTGGCCAAAGTATTGGAGCTTCAGCATCAGTGCTTCCAGTGAATATTCAGAGTTGATTTCCTTTAATATTGACTGGTTTTATCTCCTTGCAGTCCAAGGGACTCTCAAGAGTCTTCTCCAACACCACAGTTCAAAAGCATCAATTCTTCAGTGCTCAGCTTTCTTTATAGTCCAACTCTCACATTCATACATGACCACTGGAAATACCATAGCTTTGACTAGATGGACCTTTGTTGGCAAAGCAATGTCTCTGCTTTTAATATGACGTCTAGATTTGTCATAGCTTTTCTTCCAAGGAGAAAGTGTCTTTTGCCCCTCCTATTGTTTTGTTGGGGCTTCTCCATTGCCCTTGGATGTGGGGTAACTTTTTTTTTTTTGGTGGGATCCAACATTTTTCTTTTGATGGTGGTTCAGCAGTGAGTTGCAATTTTGGAGTTCTCCCAGGAGAAGACGAGCATTTGTCTTTCTACTCCGTCATCTGTATATCATGCCAAATCAGGAAAGGAGTACATCAAGGCTGTGTATTGTCACCTGTTTATTTAACTTATATATGGAGTGCATCATGCAAAGTGCTGGGCTGGATGAAGCACAAGCTGAAATCTAGGTTTCTGGGAGAAATATCAATAACCTCAGATATGCAGATGATAGCACCCTAATGGCAGAAAGCAAAGGGGAATTAAAGAGCCTCTTGATGAAGGTCAAAGAGGAGTGTGAATAAGCTGACTTAAAACTCAACATTAAAAAAACTAAGATCATGGCATCCTGTCCCATCACTTCATGGCAAACAGATGGGGAAGCAATGGAAACAGTGAGAAATGTAATTTTTTTAGGCTCAAAAATCACTGCAGATGGTGATTGCAGCCATGAAATTAAAAGATGGTTGTTCCTTGGAAGAGAAGCTGTGACAAACCTAGACAGCATATTAAAAAGCAGAGACATTACTTTGCTGACAAAGATCTGTATAGTCAATGCTATGGTTTTCTCACTGGTCATGTATGGATGTGAAAACTGGACAATAAAAAAGGCTGAGTGCTCAAGAATGATGCCTTCAAACCGTGGTGTTGGAGAAGGCTCTTGAGAATCCCATGGATAGGAAGGAGATCAAGCCAGTCCCTCGGACAGCAAGGAGATCAAATCCTAAAAGAAATCAACCCTGAACATTCACTGAAAGGATTGATGCTGAAGCTGAAGTTACACCACTTTGGCCATCAATGCCAAGAACTGACTCATTGTAAAAGAGCTTGATGAAAGATTGAAGGCAGGAGGAGAAGGGGACAACAGAGGGTGAGATGGTTGGATGGCATCACTGCCTCGATGGACAGGGGTTTGAGCAAGCTCCGGGAGATAGTGAAGGCCAGGGAAGCCTGTTGTGCTGCAGTCCGTGGGGTCACAAAAAGCTACAGAGATGGGCCAAGGGACATGCTGGCTTCTCCCAGCCAAGGGCTGTGTCTGTGGCAGGAGGTCCTGGGCAGTCACTCTCCATCCCAGACCAGGCAAGACTGGTAGGAGGCATGTTCAGCTCCACAGGACTTCAATTTCCTGGCAGGCTGATGAGTCTATCCCTAGACACAACCAAGGCCTTTCTCCTTGAAGGCAAGCTAAGGACCAGTCTTTAAAGGAGCCCATGTCTGGTCACCTTCCTAGGAGCATACAGAGGTCACCACACATCCACCCCTGAGCAACCCACACATTACAGACGAGGCTGCCTGCCTCCGATGTCCCCGTCCTGCAGGCCCCTGCCTGGCTCTCTGGAGATCCGTCATTCCCAGAGGGCTGTGGCTGCTGCCCCTCGGTCTCTCCCACCTCTGCCTGTCCATCTGTCTTCCTCGAATCAGGACCCTGCTCCTCCCCACAGTGCTCCTGGATTCCTGCCTGCGAGCTTGCCCCTGCGAACTGTGCTGGCCGTGAGCATTTGTGCCTCGTGTGCAGGTGGGGCACTGCTGAGCTGTCTGGGTTGAGATGAGGTCACTTGATGAGCCATATTCAGATGACGTGGGGTCCTGGGGTGGGGGAGTGGGGCCTGTGCTTGTTGAAATCCAGGATCATCTCTGGCTGCCTCCTCTCTGAGCACAAGCCCCACTCTTCCCTGGGGAGAGAAACCCAGGACCCAGGGTTCCTGCACCTTGCACACCCCTGGCATTGCCAGCTGCCCCCATCAGCCCCATCCCCAGGGCATTTCAGTCCCCATCTCGGAGCCACAGTGTGAGTGGCTGTGGGCCAACCCCTATCCTATCCCTGAACTTGAGTGCAGTCACCTGAGAATTGATTCACTGTTCTCTGCACACACCCCATATCACAGGACAGGTCATTGTTCCTAGGTTGGGGGTGTTGAGTGTGGTCCTTGCATCTGGACAAAGAAAACCCTCCCCAAGAGACAAGGGCACAGCTGGACCAGGACGTCAACACTGCTCCCTCCTATCCTCCATGGAGTGAGGTCAGAGCCCCAGTGATATCCAGGAAAGGATGTGAGAGCCAGAGGAGTAGAGCATCCTTGGATTGGGGCCCAGTTACCAACTCACTCCCCCAGAGAAAGCAATGTTTTCACCAGAGCCTCAAAATGTGACCATTCCCCCAGCAACATCCAGGCTTGGGGAACCAGCCAGATGGAAACCCCATTCCAGTGTATCTGGTATTTATGGGCCCAGCCTTGGGGTGGGGGGATAGTCCAGCTTGAAGGAAGATGGATGTGCTCTAGTTCTGGACACTTGCTGTCCAAGCCCATGCATCGCTGTCCCCGCCCCATGCCCAGCCCCCATCCATCCGTGACCCTGTCCATCCCTGACCCTGCCCATCCTTGTCCTCATCCATCCCTGACCCTGTCCATCCATGTCCCCGCCCCATGCCCAGCCGCCATCCATCCCTGCCCCCATCCATCCCTGTCCTCCTCCGTCCTTGTCTGTCCCTTCTATGGCCTTGTTCCCCTCAGGAAAACCTCTAGGCTCCAGGTGTCCACTTTCCCACCTCAACCGCATCCCTCTGTCCAATTAAATTTGCAGGATTCTTACCTCAGTGAAGACAGGGCGAATGCCCCACATGGGTGTTTTTAGCAGTGACTTGGTTTCCCTTCTCTTCTGGGCTGGGGTCTAGCTGGATCTGATTTGGTTTCCAGCTGCCCTTGGGGGGTGGAACCAGGTGCCTCCTCACCACCATCACCCCTAACTCCACACCTCTCATCCAGCCTCAGGGCTGACACAGACCTCCCTGGACTCCCCTACTTGCTCACCCTCCATCCAGTCCTCAGTCCACCTGTGCTGACAGGTGAGAGCTCCCTCCAGATGCTCCCCAGTGCTTCACCCCAACATCCTCCTGGGGTTGGCCCCCTGTCATGCAGGGATGGCCAGTCACACCGATCCCCACCTTGAGGGCTGGAGTGGCCATCAGACATGCTGCATGCAATGGGTGAACATGCCTCAGGACTTGGGAAGGAGCAGCGACGCCCCGGGACATGGGGAGGTGTGACCGACCACGGGCTGGACGTCACCACCTGTCCACCAGGCAAGGGCTGCTGCATTCTCCCTTCTCGGAGACTTTCTCACCCAGACTGATGATGACCTGGCCTTGTTCCCACACCCCATTTTGCCTCCACTGGCCATGTTCTTGTCATGAGCAGAGCAAAACAGTGTGGTCAGTGGCTGTGTGCTGAGGCACATGGACACCTGCTGACCCTCCTGTGCTCATGCTGACTGGCCTCTGCTCCTGGCTCCAGGAGCCCCCCTGAGTCTGATGGGAGTGTCTGTGCTCCCTGGGCCTCGGTCCATGTTGGTCTGTGTTGATGGCTTGATGCACAGTGGGGCTTTTGGAGACCTGAGCAGAGGCTGAGGTCAAAGGTCAGCCATGACTCAGGCTACCCTGAGTGGTCGCATCCAGTAGACGCCCAGCCCTGCTTCTGGCCTGTGCCCTCAGCTGACTTTCTCTGCATCCTTTCACCTGAGCATACAGCTCAGTAAGCCTTGGGATCCTCCAGGAAAACCCCCAGGGTGGTGTTGGGCCCCAACCTCACAGTCAGGTTCAGAAGTAGGGATCTCCAGGCCCTGAAATCTGTAGGGCCCCCTGCCAGAAGAGGGGTAGGAGACCTCAGTTGTAGTTAAGCTGGGTCCAGGGCCCTCCTGCATATGGGCATCCTAGCCATGTATCAGGAAGGGGCCAGCTCCTCCCCTCTGGCCTGGTCTCTGGCTTCTGTGAAACGATCTGGGAGTGCCAGTGCTGGAGATGCCCCGGTGCTGTGGGCTCCTCAGTTTCTAGGGACACACAGGGCACACAGGGGGGCCACAGTGCTCCCACAGTGTTAAAGCCCTTTCCTAGGATTAGCCTGTAGGTGAGAAACTCCATCCCAAGGAGGGGCAGGGGAGCTGGAAGATCACCCAAGGATGGGCTCTCCCTGCTGTGACCTCCAGGTAAGCCCAAACTTCAGGCAGACGTGGACCCCTCCAGTTGGAGCTCTTGTGGCTCAGACACTCATGTCCTGGGCTTTGGGGGGACAAATACCCTGGCAAGCGTGGTCCTTGCCTATATCTGCTGTGGTTAGAGCCTACCCTGTCTTCTCTTCATGACAGGGTTCTCACCCCTCCCAGCAGGCCTCTTGGGGGTTAATGGGATGGAAGTCTCCACAGCAGGATTGGAGAGTCTATAGTGGAGGCCACTGGAGGCTACACAGGAGGCAGGACAGTTCCCATCAGCCTCACCCTTCCAAGCATCATGGTTGTAGGCCTGCACACAGTGCATATTTCAATGTGGTAGAAGGTGCAGTGATCCAGGGTTTGGTCCAGCCCACTGGGGATGCCCAGTCCATGTAGACGTCAGCGTGGATTGCATGGGGAGCTCTGGCCATGCTCCCACACTCCCAGAGGACCCCTTGGTGTGATCCCTGGAAAGACCAGAAAGTCAACCAGCAGTGTCCCCTCCCACTCCTCCCAACCAAGTTGCAACGAGAAATATAAGGCGCCTTGCGGGGGCGGGGGTGCTGTCTC